>JANDJT010000169.1:5331999-5360769 GCA_024331685.1 Stegophilus panzeri | reverse complement strand
CTTGGCGACAGTTCTATCACAGTCAGCCAAAGCTAAAGAACATTTACTGGAACAGTCTAGATCAGTGGAGACCCCACCCAGCACTAATAATGGTTTGTACACATACACACTTGGTCAGCATGTGCCAACATTTTTCTGCATGTTTCTACCTTCAGCTGAAACAGGCTCTGTCTTCCGAGAGCGCACAGTCACCGTAGCTGTCTTGGAGAGGTCAGTACCCGTCCTCCATACTATCACCTCTACATAGCCAGCACTCTCGTCCACGGTGTACTCCATCTCTCCAAAATACAGAGCCGGTTCTGTAGGGCAGACAGAGGTCTAAATTACTGACAAGCTACACAGTGGTCATTTTTACTTTGCTCCTATATTCAAGTATTAATTTAGGGGATTTGTATTATAACTGAGTATAAACAAAAATCTAATAATTTGAAACATTTCAATGCAAAAACACAGTATATTTATTATGTGTTCGATATGTGTATTATTATTATTATTATTATTATTATACTTTTATGTCTTACATTTTTATTTGGACCTTCTGAGTAAATTTCAAAGATCATGAGACTTGGCTACCTTTTAAACATCTAATCAAATCCAGACTGATCTGTATGCATACCACAGGCCAACATATTTGCATAAGCACTTCCTGTTAGTTTCAACTGCATTTTCTGCATCAAGTTACTTGAATAAAACCAACCTGATTTCATAAGAATATGCATAAATAAGAAAAGTATGAAGACTAAGTCCACACCTGAATCTAAGCTTAGTACATTTTTAACAAGAACTGAATCATGCAAATTGTTAAGAACGTGTGTGATTCAGTACCGTGCAGAAAAAATGTCAAATAATGAACTTTTTTACTTTTAAATACATGCATGTGTGGAATTGTTATTTCCAACCATGTCATCACATCAGTATCATTTTCCCAGGGGAGAATGTTGTTCAGGAGTTTCCTCTTTTTTGCACTTTGCACTTTCCTCTTTTTCGGTAACATGACAAGCTGTAAATGTAAGTGAGAGCAAGAAGTAGATGTTCCACAACATTGAGTGTACATTGAGTGTAACTATACATTACTGTTGGCAAATTGCTACAATGTTACAGGTATAATGGTGTCATACCACTGTCATGTTGATTATTTCCCTATAACAACACACCCTGTTGTGTAATGCATTATAAGATGCCATTCCATCAGTCAAAAGGAACGTCAAAGTGAGAGAGAGAAAGAGAGAGAGACTCCCTGTGTCATCGCCATCTAACAGCACAGGAAGCACCTTGGCCCTACTTAGTTCCTGCCAAAGATGACAGGCAAGACAGGTCTGGTATTGCAGCCAAGACACAATAATGTGTTTTTGTGAGAGCAGAGAAAATAGAGGATGTGGTGTGGGTAAAAAAAAAAAGGGATGGGGGGTTAGACACAGAGGAAAGAAAGTGATTTCCACAAAAGTCCTATAGAAGCCAGTCCAGAGAAACATAACAATAAAACCCTGGTTTTTGGCTTAAATCCAAACCACAGGCCTCTCCAATTGAACTTCTCACATCCCCATTTGACCCCTACCACACACATACACATACAAACACACTAGCAAGATCTGTTAGACCTACCAAGAAGTTTTGGCCACAGTTGTGGCCTACATTGTGTGCATGAATCCTCTCTCCTGTTGCAGTAGAGAAGTAAAGTCTGGGAATGTACAGACATTATTTACATATAAATCTGCCTCAGACTCAGGTTGTAAATAACTAAGGGAGGTGTCCATGCTGATCTGGCTTTTACTGGAAAGATATATAAGATGATATATGTAACATATAACCACTGAAAGTGTGGAGAGTGAAAGGTATAATCACGTATTCACAGCCTGTAGGTAGCACCAGTGGGTTTAATGGGTTAGGCTCTATGCCAGTGATGGTAAGAAGGTGAATTCGAATTTCAGGATGCCAGAGAGGCATTTTTGGGTTTCTGATCAAGGACCTTGTTTGGATTGTATCCTCTCTCAATTCACTTTGGATAAAAACATCTGTAAATGAATTAAAATCTAAGAAAATGCTGACCATGAATTCAGAAGAAAGCTTATATGTATCTGTACACAAAGTACAATTTATAGGCATGCATTTAGAAAATGTAGCGAGGCAAAAACAAGTTGATTACATAAACTTACACCATTTATATCCTTTATCTAGCCTCAGATTCTCTGCCCACAGAATAAAGAACATCTGTTATCTTTCTGGTAGTCCCAGTGTCTGAATATTTTCCTTTCAGATATCAGTGCATGGAAGTGCATCTACATAGAAGTGCAGATTTCCAATCAGGTTGTGACCTTCATGTTTTTGACAATAACTATCAGACACTGCAAAGGCAGTGGTTGGCTTGTCTAAGACTGAGACTAAGTTTATATACACATAAGAACAATACATTCTTCTTGTCTTCCTCTCTACCTGTATGGACATGCTTGCACTGATCTGTCCATGCAGGGGCTTGTGAGTCATTAGACCTCTCCCTTGAATTCTGTTCTCTTCCTTTTCCCATGTTTAGGGTTCTTGGGTTACAAGGCTTTGATGGATGGTTGTGGCAGGCATGGTGACAGATGAAAAACTGGCATGCATTGAGAATCACCATTAACCATGGAAGAACAAATGTATGAAATAAAGGGGAAATGAAGTGGAACGAATGGGCAAACCCTCAGACCTGAAACTAGAAATAGGAAACGAGCAAATGCTTTTGGATGTGCAATAGATTTGGAGGTGCACAGTATGAGCTTGGGAGTCATGAAAACAGGTAATAGTGTGAGTGAAAAAAAAAACAACATTTTGCTATCAAAGAGATTTCAGGTATAATGTGTAAGAGAAAGACAATACAAGACAATCATTTTGGTAAATAAGATTTTTTTGTGTGTTTTAGAGGTCAGTAATATTGCTATTTATTGGTAAAGACACATTTCCTGACCCATTTCCTTTTTCTTAAAATGGTCCCATATACCCTAATTCAGTCATACACCACAGAATTAATAAATAGATAAATAAAGAATAAGAGTAAGTCTAGAATCTCTGTCTTCTTAAATTACTTTCCAGTCACAAGAAGCGTTATCCCACTGAACTGAATATACCAAATTCAGTATGTTCAGTAAGACCAAATTCAGAGTATCCACATAGAGCTCCAGATTATACTGTGGATAATAGTTAGGTGGATAAGAGTCAAATAATTGTGAGATAGCAGATAGCAGATAGCAGTAGTTCAGCTACCCTCTAGCTAAGGGGGAGTAGGTAAGAAGAACATAAAAAAGAGCACTTGAACTGTTATCAGATATGGAGGTATTTTGGACTTGCTTTCACTGTAAAATGCCAACCTGAACTGACTTAATCTGATGTCTCCCTTTAGTCTTCTAAATGCCGCACTGTGAGGTGACTGGAAGAGTAGAACATAGCCACATCTGTGATCCCAACAGTCACATCTTACTGTTTTCTTTCTCTAGCTTAGCCAAAACATTTTACACCACAGTTGAATGTTGAATAATGACTTGATTGGTCAGAGGGTTTTGCTTAGATTTTTATTATAGCTGTTCTATACTAATTCTGTACTGCCAACTGTAAGGCATATTAATGCACTATTGTTTCTATAGTAACAGCTAATTCACAGGTACGCATAATGTATTGTTATTTAACAAATAAAGCTTTATAATCACTGATATGGTGATCCTTTATTTAATGTTTAAGGAAGGAGTCTCCAGTGTCAGTGGTTTTTTGATGCTGTTTATAACATAAGTGATAACAGTAACTTGTGGATGTTCCCTAACATTAAAAGGAACCATAAATGAATAAAAATACAATGTGTTATTATTTAGTTAATAAAAACACATGATCATTGGTGAATTGTTGTGGTATAAGAGGAATAAAACACCATGAGACATGCGGTTCATTAGAAAATAATCAAGGAGGTAAAAGTAACTCCACTTTGTGTCAGGCTGCATAAGACCACCATGTCGTTGATAATTTTCCTATAACAGAATGCCTACAAGTGTTCTTTTCCTTAATTATTCAATACAATATGATTAACCAGGCTGGACATGTTCTTCATTTGTATCACAAACTCAAGTCAAGATCAATAATAGTGAATAATAAAGACACTATTTTCCTTGAACAACCTCACAACCTCATACGAGTGAATTAATAATAGTTACTGTAGGTTACCTTGTATGTACCATCACTCACCATCATTACTGTCTGCCAGGATGATGACCTTGGCACTGGGGAAGCTGGCTCCCACCTGACCTCCCATAGGCATGCTCAGTGACACATTAAAGCTTTCCTCTTCCTCATACAGCGAGTCATCAATGATGATGATGCGGCACAGCTTCTCCCGTTCATCCTTGTCAAAGCGTAGCACGCTGCTGTGGTCCTCAGGCCGAGTGATGTAGTCGGAGTAGGAGAGCACTGTGCTGGGGATGGTCCCTGTGGCACTGCCTGAATGAAACACAGTGTAAAAATTCTAATATGAAATAAAACACTAAAACATCATTAGCTTTCATGCAGGTCTGGTAACTTTTTAACCTGGCTAAATGAAATGAAAGGATTTTAATACAGTTACAACATAAGGAAAAAGAGTAGCTGAGGTGTAACCACTCACCTTGTTGTGTGTAACAAATGACCATAAGCTCCTGGCTTACATCTCCAGATCTGCGTACAGGAACCAGCAGCTCTCCAATGTCCTCATCTATTAGGTATTCAGCTTGAGGGATGAACACAGTGGACTCTACAAAAGACAAGAAAGCAAAGAGGTGGAAAAAAAGCACCTTAGCACACATCACTTCCTTTGACAAATCTTGATATTATTTAAGTATTAGACCCAGCACTTGTCAAAATTGGGAATATAGAGTACATGCATCTATGTCTAATTTAAGCCTATTATAATTTTATTTCTTTTCTTCATTTCTGTGGAGTAAAAACAATCCTTACCATCACCAGGGTCCACAATCTCCACAGTGGCTTTATCTGGGTACTCTAGAATTGCCATTACTGGTTCAGAAAGTTGGATCTCAAAGGTTTCTGAAGTTTCAAACTCCTGGTCAGTGAAGATCTTGACTCTCCAGGTAGCTGTAGTCTGGCCTGGATTAAATTGGATCTGTTTCTGGGCTTTTCCACGAAAGTCCTTGTCTTTTTCAGCAGTGCCATCCTTAGTGGCAATGCCTGGGAGGAAACAAATAGAATATATGTAATCAAAAAGGCTGCCCTGTGCTCACACCGAACATCCTTTCAAAACAATTAATACTGTTTACCTTTCTACACCTGTATACTGTAATGATTTATAGTCTTACTATCTGGTATCACCCATAAGAGGATGGGTTCCATTTTGAGTCTGGTTCCTCTCAAGGTTTCTTTAAGAGTTTATTAGGGATCTATAGTAAATCTACATCCAGATTTCTGTAAAGATGCTTTGTGACCCTCATTATATGTGAGAAATGTTTGGATATTGTTAGTAGATTTTTTTTTAGTTAAGATTTGCATTGCGCTGCTGTGAGTTGCTTCATGGCAACTCTTTGACAAAGATCTTACAAACAGTATGTCATGCCTGTCAAGTTATAAAACTGAGGTCAAAGTTTAAGATGAAATAAATCACTGTTAAAAGGCTGTAAAAATACCAGCTTCACCTAATAAGCATAAACGTACTGGCTTCTGATAAGAGCCAACTCACTGGAAATGGTTCCATGTTAAGCCTTTACTCCAGTGGTAGCCCCAGCTTTTGGCTTGGACATGAATTAGTAGCTTGGATAGCAATGTCATGAATGTGAAAGAAACATTATTTTCCTTTATTCTATAAACAGCATAGTCACATATTTATTAAAGAATTATAGGAAAAACCGTGCAGCTAATTTCAGTAAATACTTACTGACAAACGATGTCTCTCCTAAATATCCTCTACGCTTGAGCGTCACCTCCAGGAACTTTGCATCCTCGTCCACCAAGTAATACTCCTTCTCCAGAGAGATCCAGGCCCAGTTCAAGCGAAATGGCTGCGCCTTCAATTTATTGCCCCCTGTTTCAACAAAAATACGTTAGAAAACAGAATGTGTGCCACTTTTAGCTGTCACCTTATTCATTATTCATTTATTCAATCAGCTTCAGTAACTGCTTTATCTTGGTCAAGGTTGCAATGGATCTGGAGTCTATCCCAGGAACACTGGGCACGAAGTGGGAATGCATCCTAGCCGGTCTATCACAGAGCACCATGCCTACATACTTTCAAACCTTTGGGTAATTTAGGGTTGCCAATCTACTTACTGGCAGGTTTATGGGAGGAAGAAACAGGAGAACCCAGAAGAAATCTTGGCAGACATTAGGAGAATATGTGAAACTCCACACAGAAGGTAACCCCTTAAACATACCCACTGTGCCGCTCATGTCAACTTATTGCGAGAATAAACCTCAACCTAGTTCAGTTTAACGAAATTTTAGTTGTGTATCACTTAGCTATGTTTCAAAATACAATGGGGTCAAGTAAATGCTTGAAAGAAATACAAATCTTGATGACTTCGTTCTGTTCATGCATTTAGCACTCACAACCTTTGGGGTTGTTACTAATCAACTAACCCCATGTCGTGGTAATTAAGTTACATGAACAGATTTAACATATGTAACAAGCCCACTCCGAGCTCAAAACGTCAAATCTTGCGGAGAGGCTGGCTGACTGTTATTTAGGGCACCATCGCTGTGCTAACTTCAGCTAGCTTCAGCTAGCTTCATTTAGAGATAGGCCTGATTTTGAGGAATGTAATAGGTAACACTCAGTACTTTGAGCAAAAAGAGTGTATAAGTATACCCAGGTAACTTAAAATACTCAACATTCCATTCGTCTCACCATTGTGGTAGCACTTTCTTTTGCTTTTCAGACATGTATTTCTCAAGTGCATTTTACAGTGGACTTATTTAAAAATTCATTGTCATATCTTACTAACTTACAAGTGAACTTACTGTCACATAATGCATGGTGAGGTGGATGCAAGTGCAGAGAGAAGTTTAATGCAAAAAACAAATAATACAAAATACTTAGCGTGGTAACACAAAGACATGAACTACAGTAGCCAGGCAAGACACAACAGTACATAGACTAAAGACCATAACAAGAGCAACCCAAGACAAAAGCTAGACAACCCGTACTGTGCAAATCGTGGCTTAAATAGTGGTGCTCGTTAAGATCAATATGAATCAGGTGCACATGTGACAATGATGCAGTGGGGTGCAGTGGCTGCTGGGAACTGTAGTAATCCGATTCTGGCATAACCCTAACACTTACTAGCACTCAATTAGCTAACCATGTAAATAATTAGTGGTCAAATGAAGACAAACAGCAGAATTGACCACTGAAATACAGTTATTAAAAAGTAATGAGTGATATCTTTGATGAAAATAATAACATATGCAGGACTGTTTGTTAACTGTCATCACAGGTACTGTCATTTTGTTCTTGACCCCTCCCCCCTGGTTTCAGGCTCTGCTCAAATAAATATGCAGTTAGTTTTGTGGTATTTAACAAATATCATGCTAAAATTGGGTGAATGAAAGAAAGAAAAAAGAAAGAAAGAAAGAAAGAAAGAAATGGTTTCGACAGTCAAAAGTTTGGAAACTAGACCGAATTTATATTTTTCATTGTTGATTAAAATTTTGATAAATGGTTATAGTTGAAATTAGTGACTAAGACAAATGTACATTTTTGATGCATTTTTTTTTTATATATATATTTTTTACTTAAAACAAGTTTTTACTTGAAATTTTATTGTGGAGCAGTTAGGAGCTTTGCCTAATTGTGAGGTTTAAGGAATCTGGTCCTCCAACTGGTGGCTTTTAGATGAGCATTGTAGCAGCAATCACACTCAGATTTTAATTAAAAAAAATATATAAAATTGACACTGCCAGGAACTTGTCATTGGCTATCTTTGGTCATAATGGCATTACGTAGGCCACCAGTGAAAAGTTCAAATAATGCATTCCAAGACTGCTGATCCCAACTCACAACTAAATAATTTTTTTATGATGTGTGTTTTTTGTCTGTGAGAGCTTGTCTGGTGTAAAACTCAAACATAGCGACTAGCTAATATGTAACTTTCAGAAGAGTAGTAAATACTTTTCAACATATAAGCTGAACAATTTAGGATCTTAAAGCAGACTTTTCTTGTGAGATGGTGTAATCCTGCTAGGATCATTCCCTCTGACACTGTCTTTCATGATGCCTTTAAATCTAGATTATCTAAGAATTTAAATATCTGGAAGAATGCCAGAGGGCTTATTACATAGCATCAGATTTTTAATCAGGAATAAAGGACACACTATGGTCCTGTTCACACTTCCTGTCTGAATGACTGTTACCTGAACTTTTCAGACCAACCATGTGAGTAAGATGATCCAGTCAGGTCACTGTGAGGCCTGCTTTGATTTCAAGGAATGCCTTCTACAAGCTGATCTTTGAGGATGTGCCAGTATGATCTGCTGTACTGTCCTTCTAGTTTGAAAAGACCATGTAAACAAGGCAGCTGGGCAAATAAACTATGGGTGTCTATCATCTAATGAATGGAACATCTATATGCAGTGCAGACAATCCACCTGCATTTGATCCACCTATGCCCTTGGAGCTGGGTGTTCAGCTATGTGACTTTAAAGAAAGCATGGATGTTGGTGTGAAAAATAGGATGGGGTCTACTCCCTGACCTGCCCATCAAAACACAGATCCACAAGGCTTTTGGAGACAAAACATTCCTAATAACATTTGCCATGGATGAAAACCAGCATGCCATTGCCATGATAAAGTACGTAGTAAGTAAATATCCTGTAATATGCATTACAAAGGAAAACAGCCAACTTCACTCTTTCTTCCACTTCCACCTGCACACACATCAGCAAGCTTCTCAGTATAGAATGACATCTTTATCTGTGAGCAAGCTCAGGTATCCGATAGTCACGTCAAAAATTTTTGATTGTACTTGTATCCTCTGCATTTCATCAGGCTGATTTACTGCATTTTAGTGTCACTTAAATGTGTTTAACTCAGATTTAAGCTTTAACATTTGCACGAATGTTGTGCACTGTTTAACCTCTCTTATTTACGATGTGTCATTTATAAAAAGCAATACAGTCAGAGACCTGGATATACATCCTATTTGCTGCGTTAATCAACATTTAACTGCACTAACCTAAAAATAACGATGACCTGAAACAATTTTTACTTATGGACAAGGAAACTAGTCTAATACTTTTTTTACTTACTGGTTGTATTGCAAAATTAATAGTAAATTAATAGTTATTTGTAGTGCATTTACAATAAGATCAAGCATACGCAATGTGACAAAATCATATTCCAGGTTTTTCAAATCCGGTCATATACGTAGGAAAGGTATGGTACAAACAGCAGCTTGTTCTAGAGAAGAACATTTTATGTGGGCAGAGTGCCCAGTGTGAGGAAGAGTTGATATTGAGCTTAGTGACTGTGTACCAGTGGATTATCATCTGAACAGCACTCAGACAAAAAGCTCTTTTTCAGTCTGGTATCCGGCACATGGCCTAGTTAGCCCTGCAACATTCCTCTGGCCCTGGATAATACCACGTTGTCTTCAAGAGTATAGAAAATAGATATCGTTCTATTTGACTATATTTCTTTGCACAACATTATTTTGTTAATTGGAGATTATTAGTAGTTAATTATAATGCAATACACTGTGTATTCAATCTACTGAGTTAAATAAAAGAGGATACACTTATGGGAAAAAGCTCAGTTATGCAATTCGTCAAAGGCTTAATGAAAAAATATAATAGCTGTGTAGATTATTTGAATGCTGTTAATAGTTGGTCTATAATTAAGCACTCAGCACTTGATCCATGTAGTGTTAGTAAACAGGATTGATTTATCAATGTGGATATAAATGTGACGCCTGTTGGCAAAAATGCAGTAACACACTTCACCAGTTTGATAAACACATATAGTAGTCCACTGACATCTTTATGGTATTGTTAATGACGTCTTTGGATTAGAAATATTTACTCACAGTTTTCTTGGTTTAAGGTGTAAACAGATCGAGTGTGGCTGATAGAGATGGGTTAGCAGGGCTAATTATTTTGCATCCTTTTCTTAATGTCTTAATATAACTTATGTTTGTTTTTGTTTTTTTGTTGAAACAATGCTTGTAAGATAAATGGTAAGAAGAATGGTAGGAATGGTAGGAAGAAACCTGTGGCTGATTTCTTTTTATCCCAGACTATAGATTCATGCAGTGACACCTTCCCTAGATTTGATCTCCATTTTTTTTAGTCTATGACACTGGCACATGCATAAAACTTCATCAGCAATAATTGAGAAAGCACATGTGAAATACATTTTTTGTGTAATGAATGGAAATGAGGTAGATTATTTGCTCTATCATCCTTTTTTTATTAAACCCTAAAATGACTTTGGATGAAAAACTAAAAGTAGACAGACTAAGCGTACATCACATTTACATTTACATTTACATTTATTCATTTAGCAGACGCTTTTATCCAAAGCAACTTACAAATGAGAAAAATGGTACATATTATACAAACAAACAAAAAATTTAGTTTGATATTGGTTTGAATTAAACTTTTCTGTTTGTTATGTTTGGTGGAAAATAGTATATAGTATATAGAAAATAGGATAGAGCATTACAGACCACAAATACAGCTGCTTATCTTTAAGTCTTTAAGTGTATATGTGTGTGTGTGTGTGTATGTGTGTGTGTGTGTGTGTGTTTGTGTGTGTGTGTGTGTGTGTGTAATATTTTATTAATTTTTATTATACTATTGATGAGACATTGTGATATAATTCATTGCTCAACCCTAATATTTTCACTGTTGATGTTTTGAAATACTG
Source organism: Stegophilus panzeri (assembly GCA_024331685.1). Taxonomy (NCBI): domain Eukaryota; kingdom Metazoa; phylum Chordata; class Actinopteri; order Siluriformes; family Trichomycteridae; genus Stegophilus; species Stegophilus panzeri. The sequence goes on along the minus strand of JANDJT010000169.1, from coordinate 5,349,908 downwards.
CATATTAAACTTTAGCTGTCACTGGCAAATTAAAGCTGTACTAGAAAGTCTACTTTACACAATATTGGGCTCTAATTGACTTCATATCTGTTGGTATAAGCCGTCAACTTTCAGTACAATCGCATCATTGCCAGTGTGTTCTCAGCTGTCAGAGTTGAGAGTAATTTTTGCTACTTACTAAACAGCTTTACACCCAAAATGACTGACAGGTGGTGTTTGACAGTCATTTTTAGGCTATTACCAATGGTGGTCCCCTTGCTCTTCTGACTGGCCACTTCACACCCACGTAGGCGCTTCCATTTGGCAATGCTCACATTTTCTTCCTTTGTTTCTCACACTACACAGACTCCCATTGGTTTTCAGATTCCAAGGCACAGAGACTGACAGCTGTACTCTCCTCTGCCCTCCCTTGCTCTTTCCTTTTGTCAGCCTTTATTGCAGCACAGAATGAACAAAACAAAAATACAAGAAGGACAGCAGGCACTGTTTGGGTGGGCCAAAACACACTGGCATGGGGTGCTTGCTTCTTCTCAAACAGGAGAATTAAAATGGGACTTGTATGGGACGAACAGCATCCCAATGGATGTTTAGCATTTCTGCTTTAGTGTTTTGTCTTTCTCATGAATAACGAGGTTGAAATCGTAATAAAATGTCACTCCGATGTAGTCTGTATATAAAATATGATGGCTTTGGTGGGTGAACAGAGCCATAAAATCACATTCCAAAAAAGGGTGTCAGTAACTCACCAGAACACTAGGGAGTCTCAGTGAATGCCTCCATGACTCTTATGGGGGTTCAGAGGTATTTATGGGTGTAATTACATGAAGAAAGAATGCATGGCTCAGTAACGGTCACATTCTCCAAAGCACACAAATGCCTTTAAAACAAGGAGCAGAAGTCAAACTGGCTAAGATCTTAAATACCCACCATGCAGATTTTAAAATTAACATTTAGATTGGATGTCAACCACGACAGGTCAGATTTCTGTGATATTCCATCCACAAATGAAAAGTTTTATAGGTGGGACACATAAAACTGTATTTTTTAAATTACTGTGTTAATAGCCGATACATATAACAGTCTGTCAGATCCACAGTGATTTTTTTTTTTATAGATGTGCTCATGGTATAGCTATCTGTGAATGCCTTGGATGATATTTGGCCACGTGTTTTGCTAACATCTCCTGAGCCGTGCTAATTTAGCACTGCCATATTAACCGTCCTCTAAAAGAGATTTGCCAAGATTCTTAAGATGGCTTCCTGTTGGACACCTAAAAATTTTTTAACTATTTTTTTTTTTTTTACGTCTGTGTCAACTGATTTTGCGGTGTGTTCTTCATTATTTTATAGTGAAGTACAGCTAATTTTTTGTCTGTGTACTACGCATGCATTTAAAACTTTTTTTTTTCTTAAATGTATTGAAATTTCTCAAAACCTGACAGCATATCTGTGAGGTCAAATGCATTCATGGAATACTAATTAAACTGCGATGAGAAATATAAAACACCAACATATTAGAGCAAATAAAATTTTCACCCAAAAACTTACACAATAATAAAATTTGCTACATGGTAGAGAAAGTGCTCATAGTTACTGTATTTACCTAGCAATGCCCCTTGCTTTAAAAGAGATCTACAGGTCCTTCACTAAGTCGCATTATCAACCGTTTAATCACCATTTTGCAGTTTCGTCGGGGCCAGAGGTATGAGAGATGCTACATTTAGGAGGTCAACATTTGCCTCATGCAGCATGATGCAAGTGCAGGCAAGAGTGTGTGTGTGTAAGTATGGTGCTATGTATATCTAGTCAGAATGAGGAGGGGGGCAATTATAATTATCCTAGCTTTCTCTTTCCATTTATACTCATCATAAGGCCATGTTAGGTATTCAACACATAGCCAAATCAAGCAAATATATATAGGGTAGGATTACCCCCTGACCCAAACCCCACCACCGCAATTATAGCGATTAATATTAAATTGTGCTATATTGGGCTATTGCATTAGTAAACAAACAAACAAACAAATAAAAAATTTATTAAAATAAATGTAGTATGTATGTATGTATGTATGTATGTATTTGTTTGTTTGTATCTTTATTTATTTGTTCAATTTGAACCACTGGTCATGATAAAATTATCTAAAGTGTGCATTTCCCTACAGTTTGGTTACCCACATATCTAGCCCTAACTATAGCTTTAGTAACATCTCACCAAAGGATGTGACAGTACCACTGTCTTACAATAATTTTCTCACATCATTCTACATATTCTGTATTAACAATACTTTCTCTAAACTACCATGAACTACTAAACCTAAATCCCCATACGAGGTGTGATCCCCAGCCCATGGCATGATGAATGGTGGGATGACAAGTCACCCTCACCTAACATTGACACCAGTGAGCTGAGGCATCAGTATTGAAGATGATATCTCACACCCCAGGCTTGGACAGCAAAAACCTGAAAGACTGATATCAGCATCCTTACAGAGAACACAAGAGTATGCATAACAAAAGAGAAAATGATATGGTAAGAGACAGAATTGGAGATTTAAGGATAGAAAATGCAGCATCGATGGTGAATGTGAGAGAATGACAGGAAAGAGTGAGAGAGATGCACCTAAAAGTGCATGCCTCATGACAGAGAAAGAAGGAGGTATTAATAACTCCAAAGCCGTACATCATATCCTCAAGCGTGCTCAAAAAACCCTCCATAAATCTGTATGCTGATGCATGAAGAAGGAGGACTGAAGAGGAAGTTCATCAGTCACGGGTAAGAGAGGACATTTAAATCCTTTAGCAGCTGCTGACATGAGTGACAGGTCAGATCACGGGGCAGGAAAAGAAACTGATCTGTCCGAGTGACCCATTTCACACTTCAGGAAGCCAACAGCATTATTTCCTTTTTATACTGACTGTATGATCTAATTAATTAAGAACTGATCAGTTGAAGTAAAAATCGACCCTGAACAACTTTCATATCAATATTTATAATCAATATGTGATCTGTAAATGTGCAATAGATTTATTTCATGATGAAATACTGAGTTGATTTTTTTGGTTTAAACGTCTTTCATCAACAAGTTACCCACAGTGTTCTTTGACTAGCTGCTGAAAGTTGTGTCAACATGAATTAATTTCTAACTAAAGAGAGTGATGCTGAAGCACTTTAGTCTTTAGCCTGTCCGGCTCTCTCACCTTTTCATCTGTACAGCCTGCTCAAACAGACCAGCTTCCAAAGCTTTAACTTTCATGGCAGCACCATCTCACTCGTCAACTCGTAGATTGCTAACTAGCTGAGCCGAGTATAGCCACATTGCATTCTGGAATTTTGATTTCAATGCTTGCTAGCTCCAATACTTATATTGGATTTCTCATTTGCATGAGATGCTTGTTGTTCCCTATTAAATGCTATTGTAACTGAGCTAGCAATATCCCCCTGTGAGGTCCGACAGGAACAACAATACAGCACCAACCAACAAATTAGATCCTTAATCGCTAAACATATCACAGATATTTCGATTTAAACATATTTAATGTGCCACAAGGTGGAATTTATCCTAAAGACTTGCTTTATGTGTGCTAGAGCAGTGGAAAGGTACACTGGGATTTTATTAACAATTGCTATATAGTGGCTATCATTCAAACTACAGTAGCATAATGATCTCACCCAGGTGCTCCTCCAAACTTCTGAAGTAGAAGTTGACCTTAACCTGAGTCAAAGGGAAACCCTGGGGTTATCGGCAGATCTAGAACTGGATTTGGGTTACAGGGTGCAGAGAAGGCTTTGAAAAGAGTTCTGGAAGCAGATCAACCTTTGTCCACACACACACACACACACACACACACACACACACACACACACACACACACACACACCTGTCTGCTGCGTCTTCCTCTCACAGACCAGGTTAAGTGTCTATAGGAGACACAAGTCTTAGAAAAGAAATGAGAACCTGCTTATAACAAGTGATCAAATGACCTACTTTGGTGTCAACTCTTACTTGAAGACGGTCTTTAAGATTTGGTCTTTGCATGGCAGAATATTTTGGCACAATATTCTACACAGTACATGTTTTGCTTTCTTTTCACAATAATAAAAGTTATTTAAATTTGGTACTAGTATACAGGGATCCATTCATCTCAGCAATAACTGAAGTGCACAGGACTAAATGTCCATGTATGGACACGCTTGGAAGGTTGCCACTGGCTAGAGCGGAGGTTCCCAAACTTAAATCTTCAGTTCATGTCAAGAAAATCTGACCTCCACCTGCACTCCCTATCTGTCAGTTTCACTCTGTTCCCTATGCTAGAATATCTCGATAATAGTAATAAAAATAATTTACCTTACTTGCTATTATTTTTACTCACATTTCATAAAATGTAATTACTGGGATGAAAGAAACCTACCTCGGATGTCTTAGGATAGTAAGTCATTTGTAATATGTGACTATTTTTTTTTAACACATGGGATTTCACTCAGATCTGGAGTTTCTCTACTTCTGGCACCACATCAGGGTTCTATTGCTTACCTATGATTATCACAGCCAGACACACATTTCCTCAAACACATTCTTATTGTAGTGGAAATAAATACCATATTTGTGTATAATTGAATTGTACCCAGATATAGCAATAATAGGGGGGAAAAAAGCAGTGGGTCTAAAGCCTTGTGGAACAGTAAACATATCTTTTGTATGCATAGAGAAATCATAATTAAAGTGTAACAAATTAGTTTAATTAGTTAATAAAGATAAAATAAGGTAAGACCCGAAAAAAAAAAAATAGGCAAAGAAATGGAATTATACAAAGCAGAGGAAAGGAAGCTATCCCAAAGGAAGTACTCCATTTGAATTGTTTGTTTCTGATTGGAGGATTATACGGTTGGACCACTTGGGCGAGTCTGAACGTGAAACTGCAATCATATACAAGAAGAACTACTAATTCCAATAAACTTTCAAACAGCTGCCTCTATCCTGCATTGTATAACATTAGCGCTCTACTCCTTGAATTCTGTAATATCAGGTATAGTCTTAATCTAAATGAACTGCATTTTTCATCATAGTCTAGTCTTAGAGTTTTTGACCAAAAATAAATAAATAAATAAAAAATCACTTCTTTAAAAATGTTTCCTATACTTTTTCTTTTCTATTACTAAATAGTGTAGTGCCTTAAGCAGCCTCCCCGAGTCTCTGGCAATTAGACAACTCTCCCTTTTCAACAATGCTGGCTCCAAATGGAAGTTCTTTCCAGTTGAAGGATTGCCAAAGAGACTAAATGCCAAGCCTGGGGTCCACTCTAGTCACCAGAGAATTCCCTTCTGGATAAAAAATGGATAGAGTTTCAACCAGAAGACCTCCATAAATAATCTTTCTAACTGGAAAATTAAGAAGTGTATTTCACTTCACATACATTTTCATTATCAGTCTATAATTGTCAGCAGGCTTGGGGAGAATACACGTAACCACGTTACATAATCAGGATACAAAAAAAACTGGTAATTGTAATCCGTTACAGCTACGTCAAAAAAAAAAAAAAAAAGTAATCAGATTACAGGTACAAAAAGATGGGAATACTATCAGGATTACATTTTTTTAATTTAAAACCAAAGAAATGTATCTTTTGACATAACACAAGATAGACAGCTGCTTGATTATAGTTCTATAGTTCTTGAGTATAAATTGTTCTCTGAAATGCTTTGTTAGGGTGACCATACATCCTCTTTTTCCCGGACATGTCTCTTTTTCTGACCTTAAAAAAGCGTCCAGCCGGGATTTCTAAATTTGAGAAAATATCCGGGATTAGGCTTCAGTTTCAATATGATGAGCTTATGGTATAATACTGCATCGTGTGTGTGCATGTTTGCATTGCTTTAACCCCTCTCTTTAATTCCCACTTTCTCGCACACCAATTAGTCAATTATTAAAGGCTTGCAGCAACTATTGGCCAAATTCCTGCCTCTCAACCATTATCCTACTCTCAGCGAACGCTCAAAGGTGAAGCGCTGTTATCTACTGCGTCAAACAGTTGCTTGACAGTAGCAGCAGATGACAGCTGTCCTGAATCGAAACAACGCCCATGGCCATATAAGGTCATTTTTAATTTCATGTTATCACATTACTTCGTATTACATGGTCATTCAAATGTGTAAATGATGGCAGAAGGTTCACTCACGGCATGTAGTATTTAATTTTATTCCATGGACATTCATAAGAATGTAGAAAAAATGCAAAACGTGGGCACAGTGAAACCAATTTCATTTATATATATATTTATCTGATGCTAATAGTGTGTCTTTTTCAGTGTATTAAAGTCTGCATTCCTAGTAACACTATTTTGAACGCTAGTAAGACCACCAACCCCCCACCCACATACAAAAAAAATCGTTTTGGAAAACATGAATATGGTCACCCTAGATTTTGTGATGTAATGTTAACGGCATCAGGAACAGTGATCTTTTTTTAATTAATTAATTTATTTATTCTATTGAAACAAATCTAAACATTGAACATGTTTTTAAGCTCTAAAATAAGCTCTAAATAAAAGTATTTTAGATTATATATTTTTTCTTTTTCTTTTTTTTTTTCTTTTTTTTTTTTTTTTTTACATTATTTACATATGTGACCTTGAATTAATCTAAAAATAATCAGATTACATCACTTTCATATTGTGAAACTTGGATTATTTTACTGATTTATTTTAGTAATTTGTAACTATAACGGAATACATTTTTAAAGTAACCCTCCCAACCCTGATTGTCAGATCTTATATTTCTAAAATTCTTTGTACATATCCACAGCAAAGTATTTTTTTCATCTTTTCTTTCATTTGTATGATACATTCTCAGTCATAGTAAACACTTGACCATATGCTGTGGTTTGTTGACCATCTAAGCTCTGGTGTCTGGTCTGGACATGTTTCTTCTGTCTAGTCAGATAACAATTTCCCTTTTTTTTCTTCTTCTTTCAGGTATGTATATGGTAGGGGGTTGGGGGTAGGGAAACTGATGGTATAAGACTCTTATGTTCAGAGAGAGTGACCACACACTTTAGAGTATCAGAGTAAAACTAACCAAACACAGATATGCATTTTTGCTGCTGGTATTGAGGAGCTGACTGCAATCCCAAACAGTGTCATGACAAACCGAGGTTAAAGTTACTACAAGGTCTCTTTGTCTTCTTTTTTTGACACAGAACACTTCATTGCCTTCCTAAATAAACAGTCCTAGCCAAACATTCAAACAACATGAATATTTGGTCTGTCCAGAGTACGTTCTGTCCTAAGAATATCATTGACCTACGCTGAACCATAAGTAATTGCATCTTGAACATAATTGTCATTTGCACTTGGTTATTCAGTTCTTTATAATTTATGACTGCATAAAGCCCAGTAATAGTATATTGCGCTTGTATCATTTTGAGAACTTGTGTACTTTAACCTAATAATGATATCCCAGAATTTACTCTCCATCCATCTTTATGTTAAAAGACAACAGGATTAGACTTCCTGTTATTTTATGTTAACTGAATTGGTGAGAAACTACTATAAAGCAAACTCATATTAAAATCTGTTGGTAGAAAGTTCAAATGATGTGAATTTTGGTAGGAATTTAAAATGAATATGATCACCATGAATATATGACCATATTCTTTGAGTGATGTTCAATACAACATAAATATAGGCCAAACATTGCAGTGTGGATTGTATTTCAAAACCTCAGAGCTCATGCACCATTTACAGCCAAAGTTAAAATAGCCAAGCCCCATACCTATGATATTTTGTTTCTTAAAAATATATATATTACGTACTCCATTTTTTTTAAACCACACAAGCTGACCTAATTATAATAATAATGAAATATAAAGAATAATCCAATAATAATTTTTTAAAAATCATGCATTTTAAAACAATCATCATAGGCAGAACAAACACTTCAGAATACACTTCAGGAGAAATATTTTTAAAATTTATAAAATTCGTATAAAACCATTACATTAAACCATTAAAATATTAAACTGACTGAATGTGTGTGATTAAATAGAATTTTTTTTTATAAAACATCAGAGCATGCAGAAGCTGAGAACTTAACTATTAGATGGAAAGACAAAATATTCTTACCATTGTCTTCCACTGTGAAGTAGAAAATGTCACTTGTGGCATTGGATGCATCAAGTAATACATAGCAGATCTTCATGTCGTCAATATCAGCTATAAAAGAGAAATATTTTTTGCAATTCCAATAAATCTGTTGGTACCCAGATCTAGTTCACATTCAGCTTTTCATATTTTTTGTAAATATTTTATAATTTGGTTTCTTTCATAAATTAAAATCAATAACAAAGTAGTTATTGGTATGAGTATGATATAACAGCTTACCTTGTGTGAAGGTCTTGATGCTGTCATTGCCCAGAGCAGTATTAATGATGAAGCCATGCAGAGGGGCCTCAGAAACAGAGTACTTCAAAACTTTGTTTGGGCTATCTCTGTCCTCAGCCTTCAGAGCTTTGCTTGTAATTAAAAATCCGAGATGCCCAGTTTGAAGAACCCTGAGTGTCGATGCAGCTTTGTTGACAACAATTTGAGGCATGCCATTGTCCACTGTGTTAATCTGGATGGTCATCATCTGAGGCTTACGTGTCTCGTAGACTGTATCCGGGAAAACGTAAAAGTCTGAGTGAGTTCCATCAGTAACAGTGAAGGAGAAGCTGTCCTCATTGGTTTCAGTGCCATCATGCTTATAACTAATTAGGTTCTCATTTAGGTCTTGCTTAGTGAAAGTTGTGATGACCCGAGTCCCATTGTACAATAGTTGACCATGCACTGGAACCTGAGTAACCACAAAACGCAGTAGATTGTCTGGAGTGTCACGGTCTTCCACAGTCAACTCAAAAGGTGTGATGAGTTTTGTTTCACCCTCTTCCACCATCAATTTGTTAATAGTCAAGACTGGCTTCTTGTTGTCAACGTCAGTGATAGACACCCGGAAAGTCCTGAATACTGGATTGTAACCATCAGTAACCTCAAACTCAAAGCTATCCATCTTCACTTCATCATCAGATGTGTGTATGTAGTAGATTTTGTTGCCAGCCAGTTGCAACTGGGTGAAGGTGGATATGGGTACACCAGGATGGTCAGTGCTTTCTAGGTGACCCCTGCTAGGAGCACGAGTGATGGTAAAACTAAGGTATTCATCAGGACTATTAATGTCTGTTGTGCTGAGGAGGTCTGTGGTGAGGGTTACTTTGCCTCCTTCTTTTAGGGTCACACCTTTGTTGATGACATCAGGGAAGACCATATCAATACTGCCAATGTTGATATAGAAGTAGCGGTCAATAAGAGGGTTGATACCATCAGTGACATCAAACTTTAGAAGATCACGAATGCCCTCTTGACCAGTGTGGACATATTGAATGAGCTGTTTATCAATTTCATCTTGTGTGAAATTCATTCCAATGCTTATGTTTCCAATAACATCTCCATGCTTAGTAATTCTCTGAAGGTAGCCTTGGCCAGGACCATAGCGCATAATGTAAGTAAGCTCTTTGTCTTCAGAGTCCAAATCTGTGGCTTTGAGGACTCTGTTGCTAATCACTTTGGTTTCTCCAATTTCAACCTCCAGTCCATCATTAATTGTCATTCTTGGGGTCTCATCATCAACAGGAATAACCATTATCAGAACCTTCTCTTCAACAGTGTGTTTCCCATCAGTGAGTCTAATTTCAAAACTATCCTCTTTGGTTTCAGAGTCATCATGTTCATAAACAATATTAGATGCCTCTTTGATCTGTTCCAAGGTGAATTTCACTACAGGGGTACTCCCGGTGCTTAACTGCTGGACAATGTTGCCATGTTTGGGATTCTTGATTATCTCAAACTCTAATTCATCACCTGGAATGTCTGCATCTGCAGCATTCAAAATTGGAGTGTCTATGACTAAGCTCATGCCTTCCATGACTACAAACTCACGTATAAATATTTCTGGCTTCTCATCATTGGCAGGGATGATGACAATAGGGAAAAAGTGCCTCTCTGAAAAATTAATGCCATCAGAGCAGTGGAAAGTAAACCTGTCTTCCACTGGCTCTACACCTTTATGAATGCTCTGTACATAGTAGATATGGCTGAGACTAACATCTTTGATGCTAAAGGCGGTGATGGCAGTGCCTGCCCTTGACTTTTCTGACCCAGGGGCTGGAGAAATGTTCTCCACATAGCCAGATGTTGGCTGGACTATAATAGTGCAGAGGATATCATCATTATCTGTGTCAACATCTTCAGCTCCAATGTGCTCTAGTGTAATAACATTCTTTTCTCCCTCCACTACCACAAACTGGGCCCCAACACTAACAACAGGGGCAATGCTGTCAATAGGAAGGATGGTGACATGTACACGAACTCCTTGAACTTTGTTACGACCTACCACCCACTCATCTGACAAGTCCGAGATGGTGAGGTTGAAAGAGTCATGCTCCTTAATTGGTCCAATCTCGCCACTTGTGTGGACGTAGACAACCACACCATTGATAATGTCTTGCTGAGTAAATCGTTCAGCTGGAGCACCATTCACCATGATCTCTCCTAGTCTTGGAGGCTCCTCCACTATAAATGTCAGCATTAAATCATCTGTGTCCTCATCCTGGCCCTGGATGACATTGCTGGTGATCTCTGTAGCTCCATTCTCAAGAACATCAATTGAAGCACCTAAAAGACCTGCTGGTAGCATAATAGTTGGGCTCTCATCATCAACTGGCTTGATATTAATTTTAATAATGATGGGCACTTCATGAAAGCCATCACTGACATCAATTTTGATAACATCACTGAGAGATTCTTCACCACCATGGATATAGGCCAGCCGACCACTTTCAATATCTTCTAAAATGAATGTCTCTCCGTTAGACATATCAATTCCTAAATACTGTAGCTGCCCATATGTGGGAATTTGGATCACTTTAAAGATAATATTCTCATTCTCTGTGTCCTGATCAGATGCATTCAGTTCATTCTTAGTTATTATGTAAGTACTTCGCTCCAGTACAGTAAAACCAGTATTTGTGATTAAAGGAGGCTTATTGTCAACCGGCTGCAAAAATATTGTGAACAAGCCATCAGCTGTGTTACCTGCAGTGTCCTCAACAACAAAGGTGAACTGAACCACTTTGGGAGTGATACCCAGTTCCTGGTCAGGGGGTTTGTATGCTATTTTATGGTGATTTACCTGAGCTTGAGTAAATTCAGTAATGATGGTGTCAGGACTGTCAGTAAGTACAATGGCTCCGAGACGCACTGGATTGTTTTCATCTGTATCTGTTGGGGGCTTAATGATGGTATACTTGAGATCCCGGTCATCACAGTCCAGGTCTGTATAGCGAAGAAACTTCTTTCTAAAAAATGTCAACTCATATTCTTTAACTGTCATGTGCAGAGTAGTGTCTGGGTAAAGTGATGGTGGTATATCATCTACTGGATGGATTTTAATGGTGAACGTGTGTTCTCCTGATTGATTTGGGGGGTCATTATCATCCTGAACTCTAAAGACAAACTGGTCAGTGACAGTGGTGGTGCTGTGTGGACCTTTGTGGCGGTAAAACAATTTCCCATCAAGAATATCCTGCTGGGACCATTCTGTCACCACCTGTTCAAACATTTCATCTGTCTCACTAAACTTCCAAGAAGAAGTATCTGCAGGGGGCTCCACTTGTCTAAGAAGCAGTTCACCAATGGCTGAATAAGGCTCCTCCAGTATAAATATAATAGTTGAATCCTCTGAGTCTATGTCAGTAGCACTCAAAATAAACGGTGAAATTTGCATCATTTCATTCTTGAACAGCACAATACCAGTGTTAGCATTAATGATGGGAGGCTCATCATCAGTAGGGGCAATTGTAATGGGAAACAGAAACTCCACTTCATTTTTTCCATCTGTCATTCGAAATATGATGTTGTCACTGTAAGTATCACTTCCATCATGTTGGTATATCACAATGCCAGAATCTAAATCAGCAGGTGTAAAGAATTTTCTACGAGATCCTAACACTGTCATCTCACCATGTTTCAAGCCATCAATTACAGTAATCTTCACATCTTCAAGGTTATCCTCATCACTGATTTCAAGATTCTGAGAACTAGAAAGAGGCCTTGACTGACCCTCAAACAGCAACTGGCCCGTGTTCTTGGTCGCTACTGGGGCTAAAGTGTTCATTGGTTTCACGACAATCATAAATGCAAAGGTATCAGACACAGCCCCATCAGTATCAACTATCTCAAATTCAATCTGAAAAATCCTCTCTACATCTGAATCTTCAGAGGGTGGCTTATAGGCAATTTTTAGATCTTTTATATCTCTTTGATAAAATGAAGTGATTGGCAAATTATGGTTATCTGTGCTGATAATATATCCTTGCTGATGGCCTAGGGGAGATGTTATGTTAAATATTAAATCATCAGGAAGTGATTCTACATCCTCAGCTGCCAACATATCAGATGTTATGGCAGTCATTACAAACTGATCTACCTCCATCATCATCATAGCTATAAAGCTGGCTTTTGGAGGTGTGTTTTCAACACCTTCTTTTATTCGGACCATAATCTGGAAGTGCTCTTGTTGAATAGTATTACCATCATTATCTTGTACTTCCACTAACATTGGTATGTAATCTCTGTTAGGAGATTTAGTGGTGGCAGTATGCTGGTATCGTATACCTTTTTTAACAAACTCATCACAGTCAATCATCTGTCCATTAACAGAGTTGTCTGAAAGAGTGCCATACCTGGGAAGGCCACCTGTTCCAACCAGTGTGGCCACCTTGCACTTTGTGACACCATCCTCAAAAGCAAACTCCAGGCCCTTTTTATCAATGGGGTTGCTTTGACCATTAAGCTTTTCCACAACAAGAGGCATGTTACGAGTTAAGATCTCCAGCTGCTGGAAGACAACCTCTACCTCGAGCATGAAAGGGATGACCACAGTGTCTGTATGGGAGTCATACCTTAGCTGTAGCTTCACCTGGTCCTTACTTGGACTCCGTGAGCCAAAATGAGTGTATTTCACTTCCTTAGCTCCAAACTCACATGGGAATTTCTTGGGAGTCAGCATTCCAGGTCTTTGTGCCAGTGGGTCATTTTCTAGTACTGTGATGTGGCAACGATCTCCTGGTTTCACTTCAGTGACAAGGTCATTGATAGGATCCAAATAAACAGAGCGTCCAAAAGGAACTCTAATCCCATTGGTGGCCACCAAGATGGTTTCAGCGTTAGGTCCAGATCGGTGCCTGTAATGGAAAGCCGAATCAAAAGGATCTACTTGCACTGTGCAGAAGCAAAGACCTAATGAAAATAAAACAAGGAGGCACTTCAGAAGTGTCTGGGTTCCACAAAATCTTGTCCTTTGCAGACAACCAGCCATGTTTAGAGCTAGCTGCACTGCAGTCTTGAAAGTTGCTTGCCAAAATAGACCTGTTTCAATCTCCAGCAAGAGGTCTCCCAGAAAATGTCCTCTGTTGAATCACGTCAAACTTGGATTGTGCTCTCCCAGTAGTGTCCCTCTTCTCTCTGCCTCACTCTCCCTCACTCTCTACTCATTCATTCACACAGCACAAGTGAACTCCTCCTGCTGAAGCAGCACAGGTAATACTTAAGCAGAAACACAGTGACAGTGCAAGACTCCACCCTCAGAGCAGCCTCTCTCATGACTAATTTAAGGCAGCAACTTTGACAGCCCCCCCTCAGTATGGCATTCACCCCCACCCACCCACCGCCCTTCTCTAGAGACAGGGATTTAAAGGACTTTCATGAACTTTGAAGCAGCAACTATTAAAAAGAGTTTGTGATGCACATAGAAAAGTACTTCATTCATGTTATGTTACGTTATGCATTCTCTAATGTTAATGTAATATATTTTTTGTTCACACCACAGCATTGTTGAATGCACACATCTAATTGGTTAGAAGGTGTTGACAAATTTTCCATAACAGCAGCTCTGACAATAGTCCCAGCTGCAAGGTTAATATCAATGCATTCATTCTAATATGTTATTTCTTCTATAGTAATAACATACTACACATCAAACAGAATAAACATGCGTAACTCTTGATGTACTGAAGTTTTCTGTGAGGAGATGTTTATTTAACATTTATAAAAGTCTCCAGTGTCAGTACTTTGTAATAATCCGAGGTAGAGCTGTAACATTTTCCACTTAGAGAAGTCTTCAGGGTGGTGGGCTTTGCTTTGTGGTTTATCAGTAACAATACAAGCTGCATTTGTTTGTCTTATTAACTTCAAGAGAGAGACAGAGCATCCCACAACCTGATGGTTCATTATTTTCCTAACACACCATCCCCTGCTGATTACTGACTGTTACTTGTTATTTATGTTTAATAATTACATCACTTCACATTAGTGCTATCTTAGTAACTATTCTATCTTAGAGCTACCTTAACCATTTAAATCAGTCTGTGTATGTGATTATTTAGCCCACTGCCAGATTTAAAGGACCCAGGTCTTTCATCAGCTGTCTAATTAAAGTGCTTCTAAAGCTCTATAAATGGCATAAGGCATGTAACTATACCATTAACATAGTTTCTACCATTTCTTTTTGCATTAAACATGACCTTATCCTAAAACAGTGATAGTGATAGTGTTTCTTGAGTGGAATCCAATGTGCTAGGACATCCTGGGTTAGAATCATTTACCATTTTCCATATTTTCATTAGCCACAGATCAGTAGTACTCAAGTCCTTCTGAAAGACTCTTTTTTTCCTTTCTCTTCCTGGTATTAATTAGAAACCTGATAATTTGCTGACTGGTCAATAAGGGTGCTAAACTGTGCTGGAAGTTAAGAAAGATTTTTTCACACTGTAGCCTATGGCTATGTCATGAGAGGTCACCAACTGCGGACATGTCAGTCTTGCAGCTCTCTCAAATAAACTCAACTGGCAGTAACTGATGGCACAGGTGAACAAAAACACCAAGGTACAGTGGATTATTGACATATAAACTAGACACAAATTAAATGGAAAAATAAACTTATGGGGCATTTATTTCTTTTGCTGGCATGTTTTGTTACCACTTGTCTCTTTAGAGAAAAGCATCACTGCAAATCAATACTGCAGTTCTTCTGACATTATTACCTTTATCAAATGATGAAACATTTCTATCCTGATGGGTGTGGTCTCTTTCAGGATGACTCCACCCCCCATCCACAGTACACAAGGATGAAAATTATGTTCTATGGCCTTCACAGTCACAGGATCTCAACTCAATTGAACAACTATGGCAGATTTTGGAACGGTGTGTTACATCATTACCTCCATCATCAAAACTCCAACTGAGGGATTATGTTTTGGAAGAACAGTGCTCATTGCACCAATACAGTTCCAAAGACATGTAGAAATTATATAAAGGTGCTTTGAAGCTGTTCTGGTGGCTCGTAGTGACCCAATACCTTACCAGCACATAAGTTACATTTAACATCTTAATTTGAAAAAGCTAAAGCTTATTTGTCCCTTAAATACAAATATTACATGTGAGCATAAATCTTTTTTTGTTGTTGTTGTAGTTTTTTGTCTGTACTAACAGTTATTACTAAGTTCATTTTCTATATACACTGTATATTGATGTCATGTTAAGCATGCATCACTGAAAGATATGTTGAATCATGTAACACATTATTTGTCAAACATATGGCATCAGCACATGTTTGACCAGGTTCAGGAATCAGAGTAACCCGAACAAACCTGTTACCCTTTTTAACCAAATACCTCTCATATAATTTTATTCCTAGTAAGTCCAAATATATCCTTTGCGGTTGCTGTCACTGGGGATGAGATTTAAATATGTGCAGTGCCTAAAAATGGAAATCCTGTATTGCTGTCAGGACAGAAAAGACTTTATCCCATAACATGACACATGATCTAGAACACCAATACAAGCCCCCAGCATCCTGAGCAAAGAAGGACAACTATTCATCCATCAGTCCTGAATATATGCACATTTAAAAAGATCTACGATGCAAAAAAAAACCCATTCTCCTTCCATCATTTTGATCTGATGTGACTCAGTGTGAACTAAATATGATGAAAATTGGGCTAGATATTTGAGATTACACACTGTCACACTGTCCATGGAAACTCGAGGGTCGCGTCAAGATAAAAATACACTCTTTCCATTTATGGAGCAGTGTTTCAAATAGACATGGCAACCGAGGCCAGACTCACAAATGTATATGATTAAAACATGGTGAATATTTTTATTTTGGTCATTGTTTTCATTATTTTCATTCATTTATTGACATATTTTAGTACATTTTACTCCCAAGATAAACAATTCAGAATATTCAAAAGTACATCTTGAGTATATTAATTATAACAATTTATATAATTAAACCATTTGATGACAGATATCATTATCAAAAATAGCTTAAATTATTTCATTACTTAAATTCCATGTCTTAATCATTCAGCTGCTGTGTTGGTGCTGTGCTGATTTTCTACATCTTCTTTTATTACTTTTTTGTGGACCCTTAATGCCATGAAAGCTATGGCTATACATTATGCATAGCTTAATTTTAAACACAACAGAACAATGAAGAGCATGAAGCATTATCATATGATACCTTTAGTGAAGGGTGAAGAAATAAAGGGTACTCCTTTATTTATTCTAGTGCATGGTTGGGACTACTCTATTCTGTTCTTAGCAACGCTTGTGAAAGCCCCCCTGTTAGCATAGTCAGAATACCCAGAATGCTTTTGGAGTTCAGTGCATCTATTTTGCTACTTTGCTAAAATAACCTTTGGTGTACTCTTTACTTATGACCGGTCAAGCTCCTAATGTGGACACACATGCCTACTGCTAGTCTCCTGAACTGCAGAAAGTGGACCATCTAGCTTTATGTTTAATACCCAATCTAAGATTTAAAAAGAACTGTTTTGTGTACAGTTTTTTTCTTTACACACTTGCTCTTTAGGATGCTTTCACTCTTGCAATTTTTGTTCCAGAAACATACCAGCTGGAAGGCCTTTTGTGCTCATATGAAAAAACAATCAAACAAACAAACAAACACACGACAAGAATTTATAGCAATGCTTTTACCAATCGTATATAGTATCAACTAACTAACTAGTATAGGTTGTTATGTACATTTATTATTATCTGTAATAAATATGAAATAAGATTGTTAGGAGGTTGAAGGATGTTGAGGAGGTTGTTTGCCTTTGTTGTTGCTTTAGAGGCAGAAAATAAAGAGAATTTGACATAATGTCACATTGTGTACCACTGAATGTAACAAGTAACAAGGCTTGGTTTTTCATGTTTGACTTCATAAAAAAGTGCTAGGACTGTACTGAGTGCTTTTGTGAAAAGCTGATTTTTGGTTCAACTTTATATAAAAAAAAAGACTGCGACAGAGCATGCCGTCCACCTTGCAGACACTTCCTTTAGGATTACATGCCAAGTGTGAAAGCTATAGGAAATCCTATAAGAAAATGACATCATGTGTTACCATGTATATCATGTATATTACAAAATATAAATAGAATATGGTATATACAATATTTTACATCTGTTGTAATCTCTACACAAAATATTTCTTTCTGAACTAACACTACGGATAATATGGTGATGACACTGCTTCTGCACAAAATGGGATGGATTTTGAAAATTAAACTTGTAACTCTTATATAAACCTTTGCCATTTTCCAAGACTACCATCATCCAGGACAGAAGTTTCCATCACCAAAAAGTATGATGCACTTAACATAAATTGAAAATAGTCTGAAGATGAAAGCTTGTGTTGATGTTTAAATACAGTATTGTCTTTAGGCTGAGATTATTATTATTATTATTATTAATAACAACAACAACAACAACAACAACAACAACAATAATAATAATAATAATAATAATAATAATAATA
>JANDJT010000169.1:5280215-5290565 GCA_024331685.1 Stegophilus panzeri | reverse complement strand
CCCCACCCCCCCATCCCACCCACCTACCCAACGCCCTCAAGCAGCTAACTGGGAGAATGGAGGAGGAATGGGATGGGGTGGGGGGTGGTAAACAACCTACCGTCTTCTGCGTCTCTCTTTCTCTCTCTCTCCTTCATAGTACAATGAGAGGGAATGCAGTCAGGACTTAGAGCACTTTTCGAGAGGCCAAACGCTGCAAAGGCTGAATGCAACATCTGTGAAGGCACATAGCCCAAAGGGGGAAAATGCTATTCTGTTGTGAACCGCATCGGCAACCTGCGATTCTGCATGTTTCTCTCTCTCTCATTCTCTCTCTCTCTCTCTCTCGCTCTCTGTATCTCTCTCCATCTTTCTCAATTGCTTTCTTCCTTTATTTTGCATGCCTTGGCCTGCAGGACCATACAGTATGAACGGCTTTACAAGAATGAGATGTGATTTTTATGTGTTTCATTAATCTGAAGGGTAGCTGGGGGATTGGGGGGGGGCAGATTTCTGCATATGCTTCCCACATCCTTATAAACTTGAATATATTAGAAGCTGGTGAAGAAAATTTTTAATAGTTTTTCACGGAACTGGAAATATGAAGTAAACATTCCTCTGGGAGAGAGAGAGAGAGAGAGAGAGACAGAGAGAGAGAGAGAGAGAGAGAGAGAGAGAGAACCTCTGGCATAATGAACAAAGGCAGCATAGTGATAGAGTGTGTGAAGTTCGAGGCCTTTTTTCATTTGCGCTCTCACACCACAAATGTCTGTTTCAAATATTTTGATTGTGCTGAACCTGCATGCATCTGTTTCCCTTCAAAAACGTCAATGACAGCTCATGTGGCCTCTTCTAATGCATGCATATTTGCTTATTAGTATGATGAATACTTTTATATCAATGTTCTGGCACCATGGAACCATTAAACCAAAAATGCCTCAGTCTGTTATAGCTCTTACTTTGATGAGCGTCAGCAATTCATTAAAAATGTCATTGTGGATGAAATATTTTTCTCTTCAACTCTCTCTCTCTCTCAGAACTTTACTTTTTGCAGATCATTTGACCATTTCAACATCACCTCACACCACAACCTCTTGGAGAAAGGACTACAGGGTGCAATCTGAGGTGAATGCGTTTTGTGTGTGACAATAGATTTAAAATAAAAAGAAACCACATCTGAGGCTTTTAGTTTAATATTATTAATACCATGGCCCATTGGTCAGAAGGTATTGATTACTTTTCTATAACCACAAACATATAATATAGCGTCGAAGCAAATCACAGGATTATATTAATGTGCTCATTTGAATACATTTTTATTTCTGTAGTAATAACCCATTCACAAGGACTTGTGTTGTTTTGCAGATGTTCTACATCATGAAATTTAATATAAATGGACGAAAAAGTACAATGTGTCATTGTTTAATAAATAAATAAGTAAAAAATCTGAATATTTTCCTGTAAAAACATGCCCCAAATGTGCATTCCTTAAATATGGTTATGTGCCATTGAATTCTTTTAGTTTAGTTGAATCGCAGGATATAAAGTTTATAATAAATCATCCATTGAGAGTACCGATCATAGGTCAGGACATTGTATCTGAGACAAATGGTATTCCCATCTATCTAGCTAATTGTTAAATAGCACTGTTTAAAAGATTATGCGTCCATATTGAAGCACATGTAGGTAGCAGTGTTACATATATAGTTAAGTAAGTCTTCAATGTGTTAAATTAGTTCTATTCAGTCATAGCTCAACTCTAGACAAATTAACAAATCATGATCAGAACCAGAATCAGAATCAGACCAGAAGGAGAACCGGAATTATAATCAGAACCCAGATTCAAAACCGGAATTTGAAACTGAATCAAAACCAGAAACAGAATCATAATCCGATTTTTTAAATAAATAAATAATAAACAAATACAATAAAATCAAAAAAAGAATCACAATAATTAGAATTTGAATCAGTATCTAAATCTTTTTTTTTTTGGTTTTAATATCGACAATTAAATTACTAATTAAGTATCTTTAAAACCCATTTTTGCTCAAAAATGCAACATATTCTAATATATTAATATGTTCAAAATGCAAAAATGCCTCATTTATAGTTTCTTGCCGTCTTTTTTTTTTTTTTTTTTTTGAGTTGGAGTTATTTCATTTTGTGACATGCTCACATAATGTTCTGATTTGTGTCACAGCACAAGTTGCCTAAGGGACCGTCTGGCAATTCCACCCACTGAGTTAAAACGTCGAAGTTGTCCATGCATGAATTGAAATGACCTAAGTTTTAACGTACAAAAGTCATTTAAAAATATACATGTTTACATTCTAAAGGCTGTAGCAAGCTCATAATGAGATGCACCTCACCTAAATGTTTTAGAGATATAATTTAACTACATGTTTTTTTTGTTGTTGTAGTAGGTTCCTAGTGACCAGACTGATGCGCTACAGGTGAGATTTTGCCATTACCTCCCTTTATACAAATACAATACTCAATTATTTTAATAGCTCAGGCATCTCATTGTGAGCTTGCTACAGCCTTTAGAATGTAAAATGTGTGTTTTTAAATGACTTTTGTATGTTAATAGTTATGTCATTTTAATTAATGCTTTGACAACATCAATGTTCTGGCCCGGATCTAAGCATGGTCTGAGCCCACCCAAACCTCTGTCTTGCCCACTCAATCAGAACATAGGCAAAGACAACGTTAGTCTTTTATTTTTTTTATGATTTGTGTATTGGTTAAAAGCAATCTGAGGTGAGCTATGTGTTGAGAAGTCTGAGTAAGGGTTGTAGATTGCCACAACCAATCACAAAATAATGCCAGAAAATTGCAGTATTTTTCTATGTTTTTATTGGCTGAAAGCAACGGCACATTCTACACTCACGAGGCGCCCATCGTCTTTATCTGGAAAGAAGCGGGCCTGTTGATGTTTTAACTCAGTGGGTGCAATTGCCTGACATTCCCTTAGGCAACTTGTGCTGTGATACCGGGTCAGAAAATTCTCAGGTTTGAATATGCAGCGCTAATATGCACTGGCATTTTTGAGTAAATGTTTTATGTCTGTATATAATAATTGAATATTATTAAAACTAATGGTGGTATTAATATCTGTGTAAGACTGTTGCCTCTATAGAACAAGGGCAGGGAAAAGTGAATATCCATCAAACATAAAACTATCTTTATTGTGGTGAAAAACGCAGCTAATTTTCCGAGTGGACATGTCATCCTCCCTAAAGGCTAGTTCACACTACACGACTTTCAACGTTGGCAGATCGCTGTGCTGTTCAGACTACACAACTTGCTGTGTTGTAATCGGGAGTCTTGAAGTCGTTGTGGTGTTCACAATGACGTGATCGCTCGGCGACAGGGGGTCACACACTACACGATCTGACAACGACTCTGTCACCCGACAACTCTATCTGGTGTCCAAACTACGTTTTGTCAGGAAAACACCTGCAAGAAGTGACACGGATATGTGATGCGAAAACCACGTGCGAAACAGGAGTTGTTTATTTGAAGATGGACGTGGGACATAAACAAGCGGTGCGCGCTGTTTGTGTGATGATTTGTGCTGAAGAAACCCCCAAAAAGGGAAAAGACAAAGAAAGTGGGTGAAAGAATTGATTAGCACACGCAGACAGCAGGGATTGTGTATGCTACAGAGAGAGTTGGAGGTGATAAAAAATGTTTGTACAGCTTCTCCCCTTTATGCTTCATGGGTTTCCCGACCTCACGGTGACCTCACCCCATGCCTTGCTCTCTCATTGGCTGTAGCTCATCACCGCAACCACTGCCAGTGACGACACTTTTCACACCACAAGATATGAAGTCGCCCAACAGCTCCAGATATTTAGCATGCCAAATATCTGTCTGGTGTCGGTAATGCCTCTTTGATGTATTGGCGAGCCTCTTTGATGTGCCGTTTTGTAGTTCACACATAACGATCGACTGCCGATTGGAGAGAGCCAATTGCTCGCTGATTTGCCTCCGATCGAAGGGTTTTTGTCAGCGAACTCTGCAGCTTACAAATTGGGCTTAAAATCATGTATTGTGAACTAGGCTTTACTGTAACCCTCTTACTGCCTTTGAAAAGCACGTAATGAACTTCTCAGAGCGACGCAACATGTTTGACGAAGCCACTTATGGATTCTGCACATTTTTCAGTTAGATAATTAAATTACACTCCGGTTAAATGTGAGCATGCCACAAAACGAAATAACTCCAACTGAAAAATATAAGATGGCAACAAACTATAAAAGAGGCATATTTGAAATATTTAGCATTTTTGAGCAGAAATGGGTTTTAAACATAGTTAATTAGTCATTTAATTATCACTATTAAAACGAAAAATTAATGAACGTGTTTTTATTTGTATTTTGTTTTTAAATTTTGATACCAAAAACGAAGGAACGCAATGTACACTGGATCAGAACCAGGATCATAATGAGAATAAAAAGAATTAAAACCAGAATTAAAATTGATAAAGAATCAGAATCATAATTAGAATTTGAATCTGAATCCACACCAGAATCATAATGAGAATAACAAAGAATCAAAACCAGAATCAGAATTCAAAAATAATCAGAATCATAATTAGAATTTTAATCTGAATCAAACCAGAACCAGGATCATAATGAGAATTAAAAAGAAATAAAACCAGAATCATAATGAATTAAAATAATAATAATAATAATAATAATAATAATAATAATAATAATAAAGAATCAGAATCATAATTCAAATTTGATTCTGAATCAAACCAGAACCAGAATCATAATGAGTATAAAAAAGAATCAAAACAGAATCTGAATCTGAATATGAATCAGAAGCATAGTGGAATGTGCTTTGTATCTCGTATTTGAAATGTGCATGTTCTTGAACTGACTTGTATTTCCTCTTCTGCTAAGTTTTGCTCAAATGACTGTGCAGTATGTTGACATCTTAAATTCAACTGGCTGCTTTTCATTTGCTTTTTTCTGAACAAAAGATTTGTTCCTACATACTGCAGAACCACAAGTCTAGTGATCAGACTCCAAGTGGACAACATTAAGTATCGATTTGAATGGGGTAAAATGTGTTGTTCAATCTGATTACTCATGACACCTGGAGTGTCAAATTAGTTTTTACTGTCATTCCTCTATATAACTTGCACATGAAATGATGTTTCTTCAGGACCATGGTTCATGAAAACAATACCACAGCATGGTACACAGAAATACATAAAAACATATACAATAGTGTATTAATTAAATCTGAACATATTTTTTCTCAGTGCTTTGGTCTACTCCCTCTCATACTTATTCTGTATTTATAACACAAATATAACAAATGTAGAAAATGATGTTTTTAATATTGATTCATTAAGAATACTCAATCCTGAGCTCAGGTTCCTGTCTGTGTGGAGTTTCACATGTTCTCCCTGTGTTCACATGAGTTTCCTATGGGTTCTCTGGTTTCCTCCCACCTCTCAAAAACACTGGCGATGCTAAATTGCCCCTAGGTTTGTTCTAGAATACAAAATATAGGTTAACTACAACCCAGAGACACTTGAATGAATACATTTGCACCAGTTTTAAAAGTCCTTAGAGAAAAATCACATGATCTCCACATGTGAACAATCATATGCTCCATATGTGAATTTTACATGTTTGATATTTAGGCACTTCACATTCTTGTGCATGGGTTTTTATTTTCACGTGTTTTTATTTTCACACGTGATTATTAAAAATGATTACATTCACATATTCATTTTCTACACAGTTCATTAATATTCACGTGTTGTTGTTTTTTTGTTTACACATGATTCATTGATTTTCATATTCTCACACAATTCATTTATTTTCACATGATTGTTACACATGATTCATTTATTTTCATATGGATTTTTACACATGATTTGTTTAATTTCATATATTAATTTGATACATTATTCGGTCCCCTGTTGGTCCAGGGGCTAAGGATCCCACTTCCGTGGCCCGGGTTCGATTCCCAGGCAGGGAACCAACCCAGCCAATGGGTTGCACTCAGTGCCAGTCCCAAAATTGGATAAAATTGGGGGGTTGCTTCAGGAAGGGCATCCTGGGTAAAACCTGTGCAAACCAAATATGCAGACAAATGATCCGCTGTGGTGACCCCTAACGGGAGGAGCCAAAAGAGCAATAACAATTTCATGCATTATTAATTTATGTTTAGATGTGATTCTTATAGATGATTCAGGGTTTTTTTTTTCTTTTCAAAAGCAAGATTAGATTATTTTCTATTTATTTTATATGATTTTGACACATTATTTACTTATTCATTTTCATTTACATTACATTTACAGCATTTGGCAAATGCCCTTATCCAGAGTGACTTACATTTATCTCATTTATACAACTGAGCAGGTGAGTGTTAAGGGCCTTGCTCAAGGGCCCAGCAGTGGCAGGTTGGCAGTGTTCATCACATATGAACATGTGAACTCAGCATATGTTCATCACATATGAACATGAATGATGTGAGAATGATGTGAAGATGATGTGGGGCAGTGGTAGCGCAGTGATTAAGATGTTGTCATGAATTCATCATCTTAATCACTGAGCTACCACTGCCCCACATCATCTTCACATCATTCTCACATCATTCATGTGGTTACACATTTATTTATTCATTTATTTTCACGTGAATTTTTAACAATGTTTTTCATATGATTGTTACAAATGACTCATTGATTTTCATATTAATTTTACACATGACTCATTTATTTTCTTGTGATTTACTTTAGACAAGTTCTTTTTATATAATAATTTTACAAATTATTTGTTAATTTTCATGTGATTTAAAAAAAATTATTTGTTCATTTTGAATGTGATTTTTCTTTTTGTTACACAATTGTTACACAATTCATTTATTTTCATATACAATTTTTACATGATCAAAAATGATTTATTTATTTATTTATTTTTATTTTTATTTTTTTACAAATGATTACTTGATTTTCAGTTGTGATTTTTTTTTAACCTGCTAATTCTTCACATGGTTCATTTATGTTCACATTTGATTTCACAATTAATTTCTTTTCAGGTTAATTTTTCACCTGTAAGTCAGGCAGTTTCATTTGTCAGATGTGATTTTTTTTTTTTATGAATAATTCTTGCGATCACCTACTATTCACATCTCTCATGTATGTGCACATTTCAGGGCATAACATAGTGAAATGCACCTTCATGTTTGTCACATGATCACATATTACTTACATAATACATGAAGTGTATGTGATTTTTTTTTTTTTGTAAGGAAAGGACACTGTAGTAGCTACAGAATATATGAGATGTGATGTATTCTCTTTAGATTAATGAGAAACCATCAGAGACACCAATATATTTAGTCAGCTGAGGAGAGCTGCTATTGAACGGCCACTTCAGGCACAAGCCGTTCATGGTAATCACTGGGGTTTGAACTTACAAGGCTTCTAATGCCAAAAGGTCAAGAACTGTGAGCATTCAGCCCTCTGGCCTGCAGCCTCCTATTCTTTCTCTCCCTTTTTCCTCCCCTACTCAACCAGGCTTTCTGAGTGCTGCGTTTGACATACTCTTGCCAGTGCCTGGTGTAAATCATCATTCATGCTGTTTCATTTGCTCCTGTATATATCTAACGCTTGAGAGTTTACTACTGAAGCGATGTAGTGTGTGTGAGAGAGAGAGAGAGAGAGAGAGAGAGCTTCATTAGTAGGCCAGTTATTTGGGGAATCATAAATCTGCTTCTGGGTAGTTGGTGTTTTCCTTGCAAATGATGCATCACGGTTAAAGAATGGAAAGCTCGTTGCTGAAAGCTGACCAAAGATCAAGTAATTCACAACTCTCTCCCAGAGCAATCCCAAAGTGGTTTGCTGCACCATTTAACATGTTCGTAAGTAGGCGGGGGTTTTGAAAAATGACACAAAACATGAGCAACGTCAACACAAGCCACATAGCAAACACCATCCATTAGATGATGAAAGAAATAATAATTATCTACCTACCACATAGAATCAAATAGTTCCCACTACTGGGACACAGCAACTTCTTGGATTACACTTTTGCTTGACCCACTGGCATTGCTGTATGGAAAATCCAGCAGATCATTATGTCACACACATTAAGCATGGCTGTGTTTAAATTCAGCTTTGCTCCTGTTACTTCTTAAGCTGTCCTGCTTCCCTCTGAGATAATACCTTTGTGATCTATCTCTAACTCCGTGGGTGAGCCCAGCCTCTTGGACCACCATGGTGTAGTTTGTAATTTGTATGGGAGAAAGTTAAGAGGAATGAGCCTCGTGGCTGCCTGCCAAGTGCTAACGGCCTGCGGCTGCGTGCGCCCTCTTGATCAACAGTGTCGGACGCTGCCAGTGCCCTGTGCCGGATGGCAAACACATATTGTCTACTGCTTGTGATGCCTCCTGCTTTACGTCATTCCCTAGAGCTTCAGGACATGGACATGGAGTTACTTGGCCTGCTGTCATCACAGGACAAGACACAGCAGACAGGATGTCTGCAAACTGGGGAAAGTGTTGGAGAAGTGTAGTGGCTGTGCCAAGAAGACATTGGTGCAAAGAATGTGCTGGACATACAAGCATACTTAACACCCAGCAAACATTGCTTTGATCTAGTGTTGGAAATCAACCTGGATAAATTGCTTACCTACAGTACAACCCCAATTCCAAAAAAGCTTGGACGCTGTGTAAAATGTAAATAAAAACAGAATGCAATGATTTGCAAATCTCATAAACCCATATGTTATTCACAATAGAACATAGAAAACGTATCAAATGTTCAAACTAAGGAAATGTACCATTTTAAGGAAAAAATAAGGTACTTTTTTATTTGATGGCCGCAACACGTCTCAAAAAAGTTGGGACGGGGGCAAAAAAAGGCTGGAAAAGTAAGTGTCAGTAAAAAGAAACAGCTGGAGGTCAATTGGGAAAAGGTCAATAACATGATTGGGTATAAAAAGAGGATCTTCGAGAGGCAGAGTCTTTCAGAAGTAAAGATGGGCAGAGGTTCACCAATCTGCGAAAACTCACCAATCTGCGAAACCCCCAATTTTGGAATTGGGGTTGTATAAAACCACTGAGGATACACTGTGGTTGTTTAATATTTGTAATGTATTGTGTCTACCAACCTCATTCATCACGCTTATATTTTCATTATTCTTGTGACAAGTTAGTAGATGCTCTGTGTCGCTCTGACATCACGGGGAAACATTGCTAGAGCAGTTATAGAGGCATTTTAAAAAATCACACCCATCTCAAACATCAATGATAACAGTCAGATTTCAGTGTTAGCTCCTAAAAACAAAAGAACAAGAGCTTCTTTACTTTCACGCCATTTTCCAGGAACATTTAAAGTCATAATAATGAAATGTCCTATGGAGAAATAGTAGAGAAATTTGTACTCAATGTTCCTGAAATGTTTGTGGACACCTGACCATCACACATATATGTGGTTCTTCCCAAACTGTTGCCGCACACAATTGTATAGAATGTTGTATGCTGTAGAATTACAATTTCTCTTCACTGGAACTAAGAGGACCAAACCTGTTCCAGCATGACAGTGCCTCTCTGTACAAAGCCCGGTCCATGAAGACATGGTTTACAAACGTTGGAGTGGAAGAACTCGAGCATCCTACACAGAGCCCTTACTTCAACCCCGCTAAACGGTTTTTGGATGAATTGGAATGCTGACTGCACCCCAGACCTCCTCAGCCTCCTCTTGTGGCTGAATGAGCACAAAAATCCCCACAGCCACGTTCCAAAATCTAGTGGAAAGCCTTCTCAGAAGGGTGGAGGTTATTATAACAGGAAAGATTCGACTCATTCTGGAATGGGATGTTCAACAAGCACTGTATGGGTATGATGTTCAGGTGTCTACAAACTTTTGGCCATATAGTGTTTTGGCAATAACTCGGCTTAGCTAGTAAGCAATCTATAAAATGGCGAATGTGGTGGTTTTGGTGGTATTAGCTTGAAAGTTGAAAGTATGAAGTTGATCTGTTTGAGCAGAGTGTACAGATGAGGAGGTGAGAGAGGTGGACAGACTAAAGGGACTAAAGTGCTGCTGCATCACTCTCTTCAGATGGAGATGGCAGTGGTGCCCACTTAAGGGGCAGTGGTGGCTTAGTGGTTAAGGCTCTGGGTTACTGATCGGAAAGTCGGGGGTTCAAGCCCCAGCGCTGCCGAGCTACCACTGTTGAGCCCTTGAGCAAGGCCCTTAACCCTCTCTGCTCCAGGGGGCGCTGTATCATGTCTGACCCTGCATTCTAACCCCAACTTCCTAACATGCTGGGGTATGCGAAGAAAAGAATTTCACTGTGCATATGTATATGTGATAAATAAAGACTCATTATCATTATC
>JANDJT010000169.1:5253283-5276644 GCA_024331685.1 Stegophilus panzeri | reverse complement strand
TTTTTTTTTTTTTTTTTTCAAAACAACATGCAAATGTTTTTGTTTAGGCTACTTTCTAGACTTGCCATGGGGATGGAGCCAGTCTAACAGACAGTGACTCTACCTAAAGATGTCTAAAACCTTGCTAGCAAAGTATGATTTCTTTACACAGTGAATTTCATGTTTCAATCAATTTGTTGCTATGTGCCAGAGTAAATAAAAAAGATGAAGAGATAAGCAAAGAGGCAGTAATGAGGCTTGTGTTTATTCATTCATTCATCTATTCATTCATTCAGTTTTAGTTGTATAGCACTTTTAACAATGGACATTGTCCCAAAGCAGCTTTAGAGAAATATATAACTTCAGGTTATTGATTTTAAATGTATGAATTTATCCTTAATGAGCAGCCAGAGGTGACGGTGGCGAGGAAAAACTCCCTGAGATGATATGAGGAAGAAACATTGAGAGGAACCGGACTCAAAAGGGAACCCATCATCATCTGGGTGACACCGGATAGTGTGATTATAAATAAGTCTCTTCTATAAATGTCCTAATACTGCATGGTCAAATAGTGCAGTTGTGTAATCAGGAAAATTCATTCCAGTTTTTACATGAAGTCTGTTTTGTTGAACTTCAGCAGTTGCAGTCCTAAAGCTATCATAGCATGACATAACTGTTCATATGAATTGAGGTCCAAAGCCTTCTTTATGGTTTTTAAGTGGTACCATCCTCAGTAATCTCAATGATCTTTAGGGTGCACCGTGTGGGCCCATCCTCTCCTCAACTGCAGCACGTGACTTCCAATTAATGAGAACTCCAGCCAGAAGTAGGGCTTCAGGATGGACCAGGCAGGTCCGGAGAGCAGAAGAAGTCAGGATCACTGGTATCTCAATGCCTTGAGTGACCTTAGGTGATGAGACAGAAACTGACGTGAATGATGCTGATAATAAAAGTGAGAATTAATTTCCCATCATGAACATATAATTCTTTAAAATTTTGCAGTAACTTATTTCCATAAGGTTATAAATATTAGAAGTAACCATGGTCTTTCAGTGGAGTGAAATCTTTAAATGTAATTTTCTCTCTTTTCACTTGAACCAGACTTTAAAATGCCAGAACTGGTTGAGATACATGCAAAAGAATTACACATTACAGTAGTTTGCAGAACTAAATATAGTAGAACATGTCAAAATATGACATATATGACATAAGTGTTTTCCATGTATAATAAAAGCCTTAATGTTGAATGTTGGTATTCAATTCCATCGAAAGTATTTAAAATACACTGCAGTATAATACTAAGTTGTAACTACACCTGTTACAAACAATTCAAGCTCTTAAACACTGGAGCAGTGTAGTAAAATTACTGGTTATTTAGGCTCTTGTGGTATTCTTGTGTAATCAAACCCAAACAAATTCTTCCCTCTGAAAACAAGACAAATTATACAGTTTTATTCATTATGCATAATTTATATCAATGGAATTCTTTTCTCAGTTACAGGAAATGTGATAAAAGTTTGGCCCATGGTAATCACACATACAGTACACATCCGGCAGATAGAGGTTAGGTTTAAAAAAAAAAAAAAAAAAAAATGAAAAGGTTGAAAAGAGTATTCATTCATTAGAGATGAATGAATCAGGATTTGTTGCTCAGTCCGGGGGAAGCACACCTGCACAGTGCAAGAAGATGAAAACACACACCACAGGAGGTATGCACATGTTTTGGTCTTTCGGCATGAGGTAGGTCTTGGACTTGAACGATAGCTCAGTGCATATGGCACTAATACTGCAACTGACATCATTTCCAGTATATGTGTGGCCCAAAAAAGGGAAGCAGCGCTGGTCTGGTCAAACGGCTGCTCTCTACTTCAACTTGCAACATCAAGGCTGTGAGACAGCTTGTCAACAAATGTGCTCTCCACATTTTGAAGGCCTGCACACTACCATACGTGCACGAGTAGGTGATTGATTTTGTTTGTTTCGGCTGTACAGAGACCATCAGAGTTGGTGTTCGTCCTGTTTTCCTTTGGACATTTGTGTCTGATTTTCCATTGGGTTGGAAGCATAAATGTACCCTTCAGAATTTATTTATAATTCCTCAGAGACGATGGTTAGTGGCTGTGTTTGTGTAATGTGCAAGCAGAGCCGGTGGTTAAACCGTGTATGTGATGCATGGCCTCTGTGTGTGTGTGTGTGTGTGTGTGTGTGTGTGTGTGTGTGTGTTATGATTAAATCCACTAATGACCGATTTACGGTCATCAATGTAGGCCGCAGTGCTAATTAGTGACCCCCACTCCTTTCTAGGAAGGCTGGTTGTGTTCTCTCTGCTTGTTTCTCTCGATCAGCCCACCAAACCACCCAGCTTGAGCTCATAAATCATGGGCGGGAGATCAAGAACGCTGCCACCAGTCCTTCGTCCTGTAGCGTCCTGCAGCCAGCCTTATACAAATACCCCCCTGGTTTGAGCATGCAACATGACATTTACTCTTAAGCCCTATAAAACATTTTTTATTCATTTTTGAGTTAAAAAATTTTTATGTGAAAGTCATTTGGATCCGAATTAATTGCTTGTTTATCGTTTTAACCAGTAAATGAGATGCTACATCATATACAGTAAAACAATTGACATGGAATTCCCAGCATGGGTGTACAATATTCCCGGTCCTACTAAGCACTGCTGGGATTTGTATGTGTGTGTGTGTGTGTGTGTGTGTGTGTATGTGTGTTCATGTCGCAGCTGCATCACTGTTCCTTGGAACGCTTTGATCTCTCTGATAAGTGCCATACCTAATCAGGTTAAAGTAGCGCACAGCACGGAGGAAGGAAATTCCACTCATAATGGTAACATATCAGCCCCGCTCCTATGTGTTGCATTCCTCCAGCTCATTAGGAGTAAATACCTGACCTGAGGAGCATCTGTATTAGCCCCTGCCCGTGTGGTCCATCTGCTCTTTTTTTCTGCCTATACTAATTTGGAACACAGATGACACAAAACGTGAGTGGCTTGGTCTCTTTCTTCGATTTTCACTTCATCGAATACACCCATGATCCTGTGTTTTTCTCACATTTCCCTTTTCACTTTTCCAAGGCGTCAGGCCCGATCGTTACGGCCAGGCTATCGGTTATTCTGGGGCTCTAATTATCTCCTCTGAGTGACCTGCAGGGTCACAACCTCAGCATGTGGCCCTCTGTGCTACTTTTGTTCTCTCGCACCTCCCTCTCACTGTGCTTTCTTTAGACTCACTGACTCAGAACCAAAGACACCATTGCCCCGCGCCTGATTCAGGGCTCATATTTTGCTGAAATATGAACCCAGCCATCATCACCATGTCCCTCCCCACACACAGTGACATAGGGGTATGAGCAGTGATCCATTTCTGTCTTTTTTCTAACACAATGTGTGTTCCATCTATCAGTCCAGAATCAATATTTCACTCTCTTTGTTCTTCAAACAAGAGCAGATGATCATTGAGTGCCACCCAGAGGGCTAGGGCTTATAGAAGCCTGCTGCGAATGACAAGAAATTGGTTTTTAATGAGTTATAATTACAGTATCATTTCGTGAAGGAAGTGTCATTATACCTTCTTTTCCTTGTAATCTCTCTGTGTGGTTAAGGTTGTCAATGATCCATTACCAAAAGAGGACATTCCAGTGAAGGTCTCCAGTTTCAGAGCACTTCCTTAAGTATGCTGTCAGTACATGGAGGGGGACTGCTCATGGCAGTGTGCTTTCACCAGCTCACACAGAGCACACTGATATTTAAATGCTTAAAAAATACTAAATTGCACAATTTTATGTTGCCATGTTTTTTCTTGAGTCCACAGCCGGAGCAACAAACAGTAAAAGACTGTCCAGTAAAATGTCCATAATTCTGTTCACAGCAGCATAACCAGCCTGAGCTTAGTCATCTGACGCAAGCAAGCAGCCACAGTATGTGCCACACACAGAGAGAGGAAGTGGTCTGTCTCAATACACTTGCAGTGGTTTGCGTTGTGACAGAGAGACCAATGCATCGAGTATAGCTACAGTAATGATTTTGAACCGGCATGTGCGAGTGGATATCAGCCTCCTCTCGCTCGTCCAGCTGGACACTGGTCAAGAGCAACTCTATTTGAGGCTTGGCAGACAGCTCAAAGGGTGCAATTGTGAGCCACTGTGGGTAGCAGGAGTGGATGGGAGGAAGGCTGAGGCAAGCTGAAGTCACCGCAGAATTATTTGTGAGCGCATGTTTATGATGCAGCCATAATTTACAGGGCAATCCCAAAAACCAACAAGTTCCACATGCTGTCCTCGTGGACCCTCAGCCAGACCGTATTCCTGTCCCAAAACACCTGAATCAGATAGTCAGAGGCTGTAGAATAATGATGAGCTGAACAGGGTGTGTTGGCAGAGTTGAGAAATTCTTCGTCAGAACACTACAGGCTACCATGGATGAAGAATGTCTAGTGAGAAAAAAGCAGGAGATGCCTGCAGTAAATCGGGTAGCAGAGCAGTTTTTCCATATCACAGTTTCAGGGTTTCCAGATCGATCCTGAGCACAGGTTACTCTCTCTGTGTGGAGTTGCATGTGTTCTCCAAATGTCCAGATTGGTTTTCTCCTCATTCTCTGGTTTCCTCCAAGCTCCCAAAAACATTCTAGTGGACTGATGACTCTAAATTGCCTCTTCACTTTTAAGGGTTGTTCTTCTAATTAGAACCTAATCATCCAATGAACCCTTAATGAACCATTAAATAATGGTTTATTTTTATTTTTATAAGTGTACGAAGTACCAAGCTGGTTTAGTTAAATCTAAACACCTGGCAATGTACGAGGGAGGACCCAAAAATTTACCGAATTCGAATGTGGTGTGCACATTTGGCGTGTGCACTTAAGAGATTTTTTTCATTCAAATGCTTAGATGTTTTTAATTAAATATCTTTATCAGAAAAAAAGTATGGGAACTTTTGCATTCAGTAACTGGTGTGCTCCCTTTGACTTAATACCAAACTTTAACTTCCAAATATGGTATTTGGACCAAAAGAAATATCGTACCAAATACCAAACTTCATCTAAATGTTTCCGATAATTAGTGATCAATCCTGCACAATGGGTTGGAGGAAATTGGGCCCATTTCTCCTATTCCTGGTTAGTAAAGTATGCTCATGCATCCTCTTCCTGGCAACCTTTTAACTTTTTCAGAACCTTGCAATACTTATTATGGCAGTGATTATGCTTAATGGTGCTTTTTGTGCTGAATGGCAAAGGTCTTTTGTAAATGTGCAGCAAGAGTTGGGCAAGAGTGACAATTTCTTGGATATTGGATTGTCTGTCAAGTCAAGTCAAGTCAAGTCAAGTGGCTTTTTATTGTCATTCCTCTATAAAGCTTGTATACATTGGAATGAAATGCTGTTTCTTCAGGACCATGGTGCAACACAGAATAGTATGCAAGATTACATGCGGTGCAATACCCAACAGTTTGAGATGAGTGCAAATTAATAAATGCAGAGAAGAAAACAATAAATACACAGGACTGTAAATACATAGAACATGGGCTGTAAACTATAAGCTATTGTGTAATGTAATAGTATACCAGCAATACTGGGCAGAAGAAACGAATTCCATAATATAAAGTGACTGATGCAGCTATGTAAAGTGCAGTGTACAGTAGTATACTTAGTACAGAGTCTTACTGGGTTCGGTGTTTTGACTAGCCCAGGTGAGTGTTGAGTGGCAGCAGGGTGTTGATTAATCTGAATGCCTCAGGGAACTGTTGTGGAGTCTGCTGGTAGTGGCACAGATGCTCCTGTACCTTCTGCCAGGTAGGATGAATACGCAATAATGTTGGCTTTGCGGATGCAGCGGTTGTTAAGAGATGCTTAGGTGTTTACAACAAAGCATCAAGAAAAAGCATCCAGAGAAGTGGTGCACCCAGAACTGGATCTTGCACCATGACAGTGTACAAGCACACACTGCATTATCAACCAAGGAGTTTTTAACAAGAAACAATGTGGTTATCATGCCACATCCACCTTATTCACCAGATCTCGACCCTTTTTCACTTTTTTTTGTTCCTGAAATTAAAAATGAAACTGAAGTGGAAAAAGCATGTTTGCCTCGTGCCTCCAGGGATGAGGGTTCAAACCCTGCCTCTGCCTTGTGTGCACTGAGTTTGCATGTTCTCTCAGTGCTTCAGGGGTTTCCTCCCCCAGTCCAAAGACATGTTTTCTAAGCTGATTGTCATTTCCAAATTGTCTGTAGTGTGTGAAAATGGATGGATGGATATTCTTGCAGCAATAACTTGAAAGGTGAAAAGAACAATTGAGGAATATTTACGTAAATTTCAGACTTATGTATTTCAGTCATAGTATTTGACAGTGTGCACTCCAACTGGCATGGACTCCACAAGTTTGCGTAAAACCTAACGGTAGATGTCAGATCAAATAGTACCATCCGAACATGTATTTCAGTGGAAGAGAAAATCTGACCTTTCATACTAAGTACTTACCATAGTCAATACCACAAATTTGCTTAAATTTACATCGTCTAGAAATGGTGCAGGGCCTTGAATAATGAAGAATAATGAAGAGAACTTTGTTTCAAAATATTCAAAATTTGTAAACTTTTTTTATTTCCAGGTTTAAATGAAACAAAATCACAGAGCAACATAATCAACATTGCCAGGGTTGTGTGAGAAAATTTGAAAAGGAAGTTCATCAAAAATGAAAATGATATCCTGGTCATTCAGTGTGCACATTCAAATATTTCAACGTGTATCTTAAATGATCCTATTACAGATTAGTGCCTTGTTCTTTAATTATGTGCTGTAGAAAAATGATTAAAGCTACATAACTTGGTGATTTATTAAACCATTACATATTCTTTATCAGAGCAAAATCAAGCACAGAAGTATAATCACTGCAGCATGTAATCTGAACCTGTGCTGTCAGAGCTTCAACTCGGATGGTATGATATTGTTCATGAGGATAGATCTGGGGGTTCTGAGGAGGTCCTACAGCTGGCTCTTGCATGAACACTGCCAGCCTGTGTTTACTCTGAGATGGTAGTTAACTGATCAGAAAACCATATTTATTCCACTGTGGCAACCCAAAGCACATTTCTAAGCCTTTGAAGTGTTTTGCAACCAAAACCGCTCCCAAATGACACGGGCGGCATGGGAAAATGCTGGCAAAAGACTTCACAATCTTTTTTCATTTGAATTTCAATACTTAACAGGGAAATGGGAAATGTTATGAATATAATGAAAGGAAATCATTTTGGAAAATACCAAATATGGTTTTTGTAAATGGCATTATTTTCCACATGCGCAAAACATGAACTTCAGCATTAAGGAAATAAGAAGGAAATAAACAAGTACTGTAGGTCTATTGATTGATTTTTTTTTTTTTTTTTAGAATTGTTTTTAAATAATTGACCAAATATGCCAAATAATCAATAACTGAATTAACCATCAAGGAGTACATTGACAATGATTTACAAACATAAAGGCTTAATTATCATGTTTCTGTTTAACTGGCAAAATTCAGAACTGAGGCTGAAGCAATATTTTTCAATATTTACACCTGGGGACCAGAATTCAGTACCTTATCAACGTTTAGTAGCATGCTGTAAATACGTATTTGCTAATGTACATGGACTTTAGTCTTGGATTACACATGCATCGCAGGTGAACCGTCTTAACTTTATTATTTTGTTACAATTACTTAAGGTGTATTACCACAGTGCTGCTGAATACTCACTTCTGATTGGTCAGGTGTAATTTTTTGAAACAGCAGCACCAAGACGAATCACAGTTTATATCAATGCAGTCATTCTAATACACTATTGTTTCTACAGTAATAACTAATACACACGGGTCCTGTATGGTGGACACTTTTAGTAAACAAATGTTTAAAATGTGAATAATTCTTGATATAGTTTTGATGTTTTTGGTAAATAAAAAAAAAGATGTTTATTTAACATTTTTGGGAAGAGTCTCCTGTGTCAGCCCTTTGTAACATTCAGAGGTAGAAGTGTAAGTTTAAGGCCCTGTTTACACTAGTGCGTTTTCGATCCTCGTCCACGCTGGCGTTTCTGCCATATTTCAGAAACAATCTCCGTGCACACTACACGACCGAATACACATGTCACATGACCATTCATGCACACTG
This sequence comes from Stegophilus panzeri, assembly GCA_024331685.1. Classification (NCBI taxonomy): domain Eukaryota; kingdom Metazoa; phylum Chordata; class Actinopteri; order Siluriformes; family Trichomycteridae; genus Stegophilus; species Stegophilus panzeri. The sequence continues at coordinate 5,268,517 of JANDJT010000169.1, read as the reverse complement.
GGCATGTGCATACAAGTGTAAACAGGAAATTGGTTGCTAATCCAAACCGGCGTTCCGTGTAGTGATTACGCCACTTGAAATGAGATTTGTTGCCGATTGCTCTAATCGTAGCTCGCCTCTTGTGCATGTAGCAGCTGCAGTATTATAAAATACAGAATTGAACTGCACAATGGCTGCTAAGAATGACAACAAAACCAGCAAAGCTTGTGCTTCAGGCTCCATGTTGTTGTATATGATCAAGATAGACTAACGGTCATATGGTAGGGGCTTGACGAATCAGGGAAGGATACACACTGATCCAGAAGATCCAATCAGGGGGCGAATGTGGGCGGAGCCACGCTTTTGTTTTCAAAATTCTTTGTTTTGGTCTGTTTACTCTGAAACGTGAACCCGGAGTTTTCAAACTAAAACAGGGTTTTCGGCATTTCAAAAAGTCTCTGTTTTTGAGGGTCGAAAACGTCGGAGTAGTGTAGACGACAGGCGTAACCGTAGCAACAGTTCTGTGTTTTAAAATGAAAACACACTACTGTAAACAGGGCCATAGTCTTCAACACAGTTTTTACTTTGCAGGTTTTTTGTAACATGACAATCTGTTTTTTGTTTGTTTGTTTGTTTGCTTGTTTGTTTATTTGTTTGTTTTTTTTAAGCTGAAGAAAAAGAGAGGCTGTTGTATGAACAACTTTATAGCTTTATAGTTTATAGCTGTTATAATGTAAATGGTAACAGGAACTAACTTGTTTTGTGGATGTTCTACAACATTAAATGTAACTATAAAGGAATAAAAAGTATGGTGTCATTTTAAAAATAAATAAATAAAAATAATTAGCATTGGCAACTTGCTCTGGTTTAAGAGGAATAAAACCCTTTCGGACATACTGTTATGGAAAATAATAAACTTCAGGGTGGTAAACAGCTTCACACCACTCTGTCAGTGATTATTTTCCTACAACAGCACATACTGAAGTGTTTTAGTCCGTACTTAATACTGAAGTTCATGGTTGTTAATGTTAACTAATGTAGCAAATAATGTTAGTTAAGGGAATTTCAATGTAAAGTGTTACTGGAGTAGTTTTTTTTATGAATTAGTGCACTAGTATGTATTCAGTTTTCACATTAGCAATGAACAACTTGTCATACTGCATTTATTTTCAGTAAACCTTAAATAGGTATTGGCAAAGAGAAATAAAAAATGCAATTTAATCTCTCGTCATTTTCAACTTATTGTTTTGAACTAGATATTATGTAATCTTCGAATTTCAACTCAACTAATTTGACTGATACAGAGCCAGGAAAGTGGGTGCTGACTGGCTTTTTTCCAATATATAGTGATCAGAATCATTAAGGATTAGGACAGAAATAGAAATCAATGCACTCTGTAAGTGACCGTCTTCCCTTTAATGTTAAAAAGTTAGACGGTTGTGGTTTAGGCCTCCAACAATCAATAGGCACATAAATTTAATACAATTAAGTGGCTTTACAAATTAGAGACTGCGGCTAACTTTTAACGGTAAGACGTGATTATGTGCTGACCACCCAGTGGACGGAAGTGTGTGGGAAGAACGGGGTATTTTGGGAGTGCTGTCATGAGGAGACATGCGGGGAATGAAGCCTGCAGGCTCGTGATCTGTGACTGCAGATAGCAGATAGCACAGGTCAAGCAGCCCGGCGGCCAAAACTCACCTCCTCCACTCGTCATGCTCATACAGATGTTCGTCCAGAACACACACGCATTAGTGGCCAGGGTCCAGGTGATCATTATGGGGTCAAGCCCAACACAAGAGTCAGCGAATGAGTGTGTGATGGAGTGAAAAGTGGAGGGGTATGAGGGTGGTGAGGTGGTGTGTGTTACTGCCAGAAGGAAACTGAGGCAAACTAAGGATTTGCACATGCTGGAAAACTTTCAAACTTCTAATGGCATTCAAGTACAATGCATGTGATACACTTTCAAAAAATAATCATACTACAACATACTTTTTGTTTGTTGTTTGAGTGGTACACATTTGTACGTCTTTTGTACATTTAATATGTATCTTTCACCAGGAAGTGTGGATATGCTGCGCCTTAAAATGTTTTAAGGTACATAGGTGGACGTTAATTAGTTTTTAGAGTAAACATTGTAGATTATATACACCTTTCCACTTAAAAGATTCATAATAAAGGTACAAAAAGTGTACACTTGATGGTACCACCCCAAACATCAAGGAAAGGTTCTATATGGATATTTATGTTTGCATTTGGGAGAGACTTTTGTTCTATGTAAGTGAGGCAGAATTCAGTCTAAGAGCTGAGCAAGAAATTTGTGTGAAAGGCTAAACCTTGGCAATCTTGTCATTTGAACTCATACTTTTACGTCCATTGAAATATCTTTACCACTAAGCTACCATTTCCTTTATAGCGTCATATAGCAGAATGAGTGAGTGAATGTGTGTGTGTGTGTGTGTGCGTGTATGTGTGTGTGTGTGTCTGTGTGTGTGCACCCCCTGGGGAAATAAGCAGCCCAGGTGGTCCACCATGACCTACCTGTAAATCTCAGCCCATCAGACAAACAGTTTCCTAAAAACAGGAGGAAACTCAACACTTCACATCCCTCTCCCGCACCTGACCTCCCCCTCTCTTTTATTATTATTTTTTATACATTTTGTCCTTTTTTATGGGCTACAATTACATCCAGGGCAGCACAGTGGTGCAACAGGTAGCGATACTGCCTGACAGCGCCAAGATTCCCAGTTAAAACTTGAATACTGTCCATGTAGAGTTTTTCATGTCTCTGTGGGTTTCTTCCAGGTTCTATGGTTTCCTCCAACTTCCCAAAAACATTCCAGTAAGTAGATTGGTTATGATAACTTGACATAGGTGGACTGACATCCCATCCTGCCTTACACCCAGTGTTCTCTGGATCTACTGTGACCTTGACCTGGATAAAGTTCTTAGTACAAGTGAGTGAGTGAGTGAGTGAGTGAGTGAGTGAGTGAATTACATGCAGTTTCATAATCCATTAACAAATCAATATTTGTTGAAAAAGTCAAACAATCTTTTTTTGAATAAGATACCTTCATGGACACAGTATTAGAACTTTTGTAAACATTTTGTCCATTTGCAATTGTACTAGCTGACTAACAGGAAATGGTGGGAATGGTGGGCATGGTGGGCAGAGGATCTCAAACTATCATTTGGAGACATTTAGTCTTACCTTCTTTTAAATAGTTGGATTATGATTTGCAGAGACAGAGTCGAAGATGTTACAAACACAAGCAAACTCCGAAATGCTGATAAAATTCTAAACTGAACTTGATTTCACAAAAAATTTGTATGAACCTTAATGAGCAAGAGTAGTATGATTGGATTTTATTTGATTTCATGCAAATGAAGTGAAAAGATGGGAACTCTAAGCTTGTCTCATTCCTGAACTTTATAAGTTTTCATATGAACTAATGTAAACTTCATGTGAATTGTTCCGAATTTGCAAGCATGAGGCTGAGCTAAAGTCCTGCATGTACTGGCATTCGGACTATTTGTAACGAACCTGCAAAATGGAGAGTTTCAACAAAGTGCTGACTCAAGGTACATGTTGTGTGCAATTTACTTTTTTTAACATGCACTAAAAGAATGCTTTTAGTGAGGAATAAAACACAACAGGGTGTGCTGTTATAGGAAAATTATCAAAAACCATGTAGAACCCCAGTGTGTGAGGGTGTGGAGGAAGACTCGAGAGACAGGTGGAATCTTAACTGAGCTCGGTGCTCAAATTTATTCAGATTGCGCTTTTCAGCTATGCTTGGTTTGCCTTACCAATAGTTTCTGGATGCAGCTTTTCTCCCCCTCCTATACCTAGAATGGCTGGACTGAAGAATCCACTGGACTGAATCTGGCAACCCCTTCACCAAGCAGCCAAGACCACCAGGCTACTCCAGTCTCTGTGGGACTCCTCCACATTTTTTTGTGTTCAGGTAACCAGTATGGGTGGTGGTCTCCACATGGGACAGGGGTGAATTGGGCCTTACATTTTAGATTTCCCTCCATCGCAGCTCAGCTTAGCATCTGATTAAACCACTCCACCAGGCCATCTGTTTGCGGACGGTAAACATTGGTGTGAATTGATTTAATCCCTAACAATTCATAGAGCTCGTTCAGTGTCAGTGACATTAACGTAGTGCCTTGGTCAAATCCGGATCTCTTTTGGGATCCCAACTCGGGAGATTACGCGGAAGAGTGCCTCCACAATACTGCATGCTGAGATGTTGCACAGAGGCATGGCTTCCAGATATCACATTGTATAATCCACCAGGACTAACACAAAGCGATATCCTTGTGTACACCTTTTTAATGGCCCGATGAGGTCCATGCCAATTCTTTCAAAGGGTCCTCAATTAAGGGTAATGGAATAACTGGAATAACATTTACAGACAGTTCTTTGGGACCAATAATTGGGTCATCTCTGGGTGGTGGTCTGGAGTCCACCGAGGCCTGATGTGTACTCCCTTGTATACTCACTGACACATGGTACAGTCCTGCTTGATGTGGGGAGACCTGCGGCGCATCCGTGATCCAGATCAGTATTCCTCCTTCCATGAGGGAATGCTGAACCTGGAAATGTCTGGCTTCCCTGCAACATCTACAGACCTGCTTAGGCCTTGCCCCAGTCCTGGTGGGCACAGAAGGTTCTGCCTGTGTAGAGAGAGAGAGCTAGAGGAGACATCAGAGATGAAGGAGCAGGGGGGAGAAACAACAGGGAAGAAACCAGGTTCAGGGGGCATGTTCCCCTGGCCCCACAGAGCTGGGACCTGGGGAGGAATAGAAGAGAGAGAGAAAAAAGGGAGATGCCTGGACCAAGAACCGCTGCCAAGTGATCCTTCACCAGCTGCAAGGCTTCACTGAGGGACGTGGGCCGGTGGCACTGTACTCACTCTGCCATTCCTATCGGGAATCAAGCGACAAATTGCTCCAGTATCACCAGCTCAATGGTCCATTCTGCATCCTCCTTCTCTGCCATCAACAACCGGCGACAGGAGTCCCTCAGCCGACCTCAGAGAGCTGCAGTGACTGGAAGCACTGGCAGTGCTCCTCCAGGGTCTGGCCCCAGCTGTGTCCTTGGAAGCAGCAGTTGGGCTGCAAGCTGGGCTTCTCCCAATAGCAAAGGGAGGAGTCTCAGAGCCCATTCTACCTCAGGCTGCCCCCATGCAGCTGCCGCATGCTCGAAGAGCTCCAGGAAGGCCTCTAGATTGTCCATGGAGGCCATATTTGTGAGCAATATGTGTGGCATGGTGGCAGGGGACACAGTTGGAGATGATTGGGCTGATTGGGCTGCAGCAGCTTCTGGAGTGCCTGTTGGCTCTTAGCCTGCTCCTGAGCAAGAGCTTCAAAGCACCATTGCTGCTAATGGCACAGGTGGAGGAGCGTTTGTTGTTGAGTTTTGTGGAGGGTGGCAATGGACTGGATGATCTCGGCTAATGGGGTGGTTTCCATGGCAGCATCTGAGTCTTCCACAGGTTTTGGCACCACTGTAGAACCCCGGTGTGTGAGGGTGTGGAGAAAGACTCGAGAGACAGGTGGATTCTTAACTGAGCTCTGGGCTCAGGTTTATTCAGACTGTGCTTTTCAGTGCACTTTCAAAACTCAACAGAGAACAACAAAAACAGGTTCAAGCAGGTTCAAAAACAGGTTCAAACATCAGGTTCAAGTTCACACTTCTTGTTTTGTGTGTGTGTCTTGCAAGCTCTGCCAAGCGCTCTCATACTCTGTCTCTCTCTCGCTCATGGGATACGGGGTACCCTGAAAGCACAAATAGAGAAATAGAGACAAACAAGTAGACTACCAGTAATGAGACACTTGATCATGCCCTTGCTGCCTCAAACAGGAACAACAATAACAACATATCTTGAAATGTTTTTTCCTCTTATGATACAGCAATTTGCCAATGATAAAAAAATTATTTATTAAAAAATGTCATGCTATGCTTCTTCATGTTTATAGTTAAGTTTAATGCTGTTGAACATCCACAAAACAAGTTATTTCCTGTTATCAATTCTGTTATAACAGCTACAATCATTCCCTCATCAGCCTCTCTTTTTTCCTAGAAAAAAACTCTGTAACAGACTTTCCACAGGAAATTCTTCAGGACAGAGGAGTTTGCACTTTCCATTTTCTCTGTAACATGAAAAGTTACAAAGTGCTGACACTGGAGACTCCTTCCATAAATCTTAAATAAAACCAGACCATACACATGTATTTTAATTTGTTTATGTGGAGCATCTTCTATATATATCTCAGTGTACATTGTTACTATAGAAACGATAATGAGTGTATTAATATAAATCTGTGATTTGCCTTAATGGAAAATTAATCAACACCTTCTGAACAATTAGAATTGGGAATTTAACCACACTGTGGTATAATACAGAGTAAAGAATTACCAGTTTGTTAAGGTTTCCAGAACACACAGCTCTTTTTGGGTTCCAGGATAAAGGAAAATTTGACCAAACTTACTCTGAGTGGCTGTTAGGGGAACACCACTGCCATGGACAATCCTGATATAAGCTTTAATCAGGGTAATCTGATACAGTCCTATAGCATCTTTATATTAGAGACATTGCAGGAAATTATAATAAGGATTGCCATATTCCATCAGTGCTCCTGAGCGAGTATGATCCAGGCCAGAAGCGAGCAGGCCTCCTGCTGACATGCACTACATCATGGGGGTTAAAAAAGGTGGGAAAGAACCCTGGCTGTGATTATTAAATGTAGCAGATCAGGAGTTCTTGGAAGCACAGCTGCTTAGAGCAAGGGCCTCCGGAGGTAAAAGGTATTGGCTTCTTCCATTCATCTTCATTTTGCAGGAGGTGGCCTTTGTTCCCTTTCACTTCCTTCCATCACAAAGCATTTTGAGTTGGAAGCCGGAGAAAGTCAAGGATTAACTGCACGCTTGGGGTGGGGGGTGGGGAGGGGGGGGATGGAGAGAACATCATCTCTTTCCTACTCCCACATATGTACATCACAGCCACTCGCCCAAACACACATGCATCCCCTCACAGACACAACCACCCATGCACCACTACACACAAACACACTTTTTTTTAATTGATTGTCCATTTAATCATGGCCAGAACTGTCTTGTGGATGGAAAAGTACACAGTCGTCATGTGGTGGATCCTGTTTCCAAAGAGACCTCCTTGCTCTCTTGTCTAATGGAAAGCCCTCAGCACACAACAAAGCAACCACCTTCAACTGGGAGCCACTTACCCTAAAGACGCAAGCATCAACAGGATGGTGGGAAAAAGCACATACCCTGCCAAGTAGTGAAGAAAACATAGATACATTATTAACCATGATTAATACATTCCACTAGCATAACATAACTCCTGCTTTCAAATACCACACATGGATGTGCTGGCAGAGAGAGTGCTAGGTGCATGAAACCTAGAAGTGGATGCTGACAGACGCTGGAATGAATAGGGTCCCAAATGAGTGGTGCTGAGAGCGCTGACACCCATCCCATGAACAGCAACTGAGAGAAAAAAAACCCCGCACGATTTAATTAAAGATTACGACTGAGCAGGGTGCAGGTGTTGGCAAGCTGATAACGGGAAAGAAACAAGTTTAACTGACAGACACGTGACAGGTTGAGAGAGAAAGAGAGGGGTACATCAACAAATGAATCAGAGAAGAGAAAAACATACAGTGATCATTTTATAGCTCAGCCGGGTTTGGCTTGTTTAGACATACTTAGTATGCACTGACTCTCACCTACTTACAAACTATACCCTGCTACAGTAAATAAGCTCTCATAGCTTAGCTTTATGTGTATTTATTTAGTAACCCAATGCTCATGGCACATATTTCATAGGTGTGACGACGAAGGGTGAACATGTGACCGAGAAACCAGAAAAAAAAAAACTTGTTTTATTTATTTTTTCTGACAACAGCCATTATTGGTGCCCGATTATCAGATCTTACCCCAGGGTATTGGTGCATAAAGTATTAATTTTTAAGGAATGTTGTAAATTTAAATTTGTGTGTCTTTGCATGAAATATGCTAATTTCTTTTCCCCACTGAAAATCGCGATATATTATGGGTGTAATGCAGCAAAACTGTCTGTATCTGTATTTGTTTAGTGCTCAAACTATCTGTATGTCATGTTGGGATTTCATCCTGAAATGGGTGTGGCCTAAATGGGATATTATTATTATTATTATTATTATTATTATTATTATTATTATTATTATTATTATTAAATATTAACCTCACCACTATGTCCTATATACAATATTGCAACTAGCAAGCCGATTTGGCTACAGTGGTTTGCGTTTTACAAACCGCACAAACCTTATAAACAATAGTTATGTCATGTATGTTATGTATGATGCTCATCTGCCAACAAGAATTTAAAGTCTGGTAATGTAACGTCTTGTGATAGCTAGATAATTAGTGACTAAGTCTATTTACACACCTAAAATGTCCTCCTCAACTGCGCTGAGGTGATTGCTAGAGAGTGGATAGCCTTGGAAAGTTTTTTCCACATAGTACACTATTCTTTGCAGCTACATTATCAAGACATTGCTGTTTCCATATTAAAGTTGACAACTGGAGACTCTACGTGGGAGGTAAACAAAACAAAAGCTTCTGAAAATACTGAGCTCTGGACCTCTGTGTCCTCATAGCAAGTTACAGCCATAGAGTTGTTGCTTTAATGCTTCATGGTCTGATTTGCTTTTTACTCAGTGTTTGGTTTATATAAACACACATAAAGCAGTCGACCAAACAGAATGTTCTAGGGTTTCCACTGTACTTGAAAAATTATCTGATGCTACTGAAGATTGCTGTGTCGTACTGTCCAGGAGACAATCAGCTCTAACTAGCCAAGATGGTTTTAAAAATGTTTATTATCACTAATAATTTCGCCAGGATACTGTGGACTTGCACCTTTAAAGAACTGCTGCTGTAATCATCCCTGTCCTGTGCTCATCCCAGGATTCTTATTCAAAATCTGATTAATATTTTTATACAATATTAATATACAATAATATTACAATTATACAATGACTTTTCTTTAGCTGTATATTCTATACATAAATTTATAATCTCACTATCCACTGTCACCCAGAAGATGATGGGTTCTGTTTTGAGTCTGACTCATCTAAAGGTTTCTTCTTCATGTTGTCTCAGGGAGCTTTTCCTCACTGCTTTTGCCTCTAGCATGGAATAATAAAATTGTGACATCACAGATGTTACCTTACCACACTGTCCTGTGGAAAAGCACTATTAGTGAATAATAGTTAGTAATGGCTTATTTTGCACAATTTATGTTGAAGCATCATCTACAACTTGACTAGTGGTCCATTTATGACTATGCTGTAAGCACCAGTGTTTAAAAGCCCCAGCAGTTCTTACCAACACCACACACATCATCATGTTAATGTCACTGCTGTGCTAAGAACAGTCCAGAATGCAAATAATATTTGATCAGTGATGGTCATATGGGATGCTTCTCAGTGGGTAACATTGCCACCTCAGAGCTCCTGGTCCCCAGGTTTGATCCTGAGCTTGGGTTACTGTCTGTTCTGTGAGTGCTGTCCTTATGTTTGCATGGGTTTTCTATGAGGCCTCAAATTTTCTTTCCAAAAACAGGTGTGAATGTGTGTGTGCATGATGCCTTGAAATGGACTACCATCCCATCCAGGGTGTATTCCCACATCATGCCCAGTGTGATCCACCTTGACCTTAACCAGGATAAAGCAGTTACTGAGGATGAATGGCTGATCATGTGGCAATCCCTTTCTATTTATGGTCGGCTGACATATAGTATAACAATATGGTACAGTAGGTGTTAGTAATACAATGGCAGCCTGGTGAAAGAGATAAACTAGGGATGTTATTTTTTAGTTGGGATTTCCATATTACTCTGGCGGTAGAGAGACACCATTCTTGCCACTGGAATAACATTGTTAGATGTTAAAACAGCTTTATATAATACATGGAAGCAGATCTGACAGCACTGTAGAAAGCTTTTTCACACCATGTAATTCAAACTGCTTTATGAAATAGGAAAAAGCCAGATTCTCTGCCATCAGCTCCTGTATTCAGCACCATGACCATGGAAACAGAGGCCAACTAGACTCAGCAAATCCTTGTAATTACATCTGTGTGTGTGTGGAGGCCTTCATTTTGTTTCTCCTTTTATAACTCACCACGTGGCTTCTATCATTATTGTACCAATATAATGATTACGGATTTCTACACTATGGTCAGAGTGTGCCTTCGGGCAAGTGTGTGCTATACCTATGGCACTGATTACTATACTGAGTTGCGAATTATAAAACATGTGGGCCAATATACCCACTCATTACTAAAATGAAGGGGGTTATAATTTGGGACTGCACACCATGGCCGAATCACACCGACTTTAGCCGCCTCCAGGAACGCAGACCTGTCATTGGCAAAATGAGACAAATAGGCTTTTCCTGTTTGTGGTAAAACAGGATTTGGAGGGGCTTAAAATATCTCAGGCTGATTTTTTTCGTGTATTTTTTAAATTAACTTTATTGTCATTGTATGACAATGAAATACATCACAAGAAATGTTTAAATACGTAGCAGTTTCTATTATCACTACTATCAGTAATTACCTGTAATTATTTTAATAGAAAAAAAGCAGAATATGCAGTAGTAGGTGCTTTTGAGAAGTAGTAGGAGTTTGTTGTGGTTTTCTTCAAAATGGAGGCATGACCACCAACATTTCAGACTTCTCTCCTTCAATCTGTCACATGACACACTCTTCATATATCAAAATGAATGAAGAATTAGAGAGAATTTCAATCACACATTATCATTAAAAGAAATGTGCTTTAAAGCACGCACACATACTCTAATAGCAGCCCCTTATCCCATCTCTCTCTCTCTCTCTCTCTCGACCCAAAAGTTATTAATGCACAGTGTTCATTACAGCTGTTCAAACATGGGGTCGGCAAATGACCCGTGGTTTAGGAAAACACTGTGATTTACTCTGCAGCGTGTGCTAAAATAATCCAAAGGGGAGTATAATAACATTTGTCATAACTCTCAAGACGCCCGGAGGAGAGAGGTGGCGAGAAAGAACGAGCAGAAAGAAAAAGCAAAGAAATGCAGTGTAAAAGATGACAGGCTAATATTTAGGAACGAGTGCAGACAAGCGGATGAGAGCATGCACTGGCTAAGCCAGCACACTACCATTAGCAGAGAGGTGCACAGCGGAGGCTGCGCGCTCTTCAAAACCTCATCTCCTTCATCTCCAGAGGAGGTCCGAGAGTTTTCCATAAGATCACAGACAGTCTTAGGAGGCCAAAAGTAAAGTCGATGCCACGCTGTGTGTGTTTGCGTGTGTGTGTGTGTCACTCGTCCAGGGCAATTAGCATGAAAACGCCGCCACCAAGGTGGCTGAAACCGCATGGTTCCAGTGGGCAGGAGTGCCCAAACAGAGCCTCCCTCTGAAGTGCAACATGCAACGATGAGGCATGTTTGGATGCTCCTTAAAAAGAGCGAGAGGAAACAAGAATGAAGAAAACAACAAAGGAAAGGGGCAAGGAAGGGAAAGGATCAAAAAGCCAAATAGGATGTAACCAATAGAGAAATAGATTGCCATTGGAGCCAGTACTGGTCTTTGACATATTACCTGATCCAGTATATTTTACAGTAAAACAAATTTTACTGTTTGAACAGTAAACAAATATTCATAATATTTAGGCTTTTGAAGGCAAATAAAGTAAAGCAAAAGTAAAGGCAAGTTCTCATGTTGTACCTTTAAGTCAAATCAGGTGTTGATTATTTTCTACAACAGCAGCTCTGGCAACATTTCAACAGCCAAACCACAGGTTTATATTAATATACTCATTCTAATAGTTTCTGTAGTAAGAACAAAATGTATAATTGTTAATATGGTGAAGTTGTCTGTAAGGAGACATTTCTTTAGCATTTTTGGAAGGAGTCTCCAGTGTCAGTTATAAGGATTTTGCACTTTCTTTGTAACAAGACAAGCTAATGTGGGAATACATGTTAGAGCTGCTATAATGTAAGTGATAACAAGAACATGTCTCATGGACCTTCCAGATTAGACAACATTACGCATGTCTATTAATGGACACAAAATTCATTAATATTAAATTGTAATCTTAGAAAATTGCTTTGGTATAAGAGGAATAAAACAATCATATGTTTTTTTAATCAAGCTAAAAATAAGAAATCAAAACTTTACATTGTTGATTTTTTTCCTATAATGAGTGTTCCCTCAACATTGCATGAGCTTCACGCTGTGGGAAGTGCCCTCGCGCATGACCAGTAGATGAAGTCTGTGTGAAATCACGCCTATTTATAGGCCTGCCGTAGTCAGGTGACTTGGCAATTTTGCGTGTCGCGTGACTATAAAACAGCACCTGTGAACCACATCAGCCATATTATCTTCAGCAAAAGACTTCATGTCAGTTATTTGTGTGAACACTCACAAAAAAAGACTTCATTTCCTCTCGATTTTTTCAAAATAATATATCTCTTTACTTTGCTGTTCCTTGGGGGACAGACACACTTTCTCTGTGAAGCGTTTGGGGGTGGAGCATGCCACAGAGGCCCTTGAGGGGGCTGACTGCACACATTGTGAACGCTTTACAATCAGGCAGCTCTGCTCGCTCTCTTATTGGCTGAAGGGAGTTGGGTTTCAGAGCCTTATGCATCTGAGCCGCCACTGCTGAGGCAGCTAGCTGGCTTAGGTCCTGGGGATCCTGTATGGATCTGGAAGAGGAGCCAGACACGAGCGTGGCTGTATCTCTTGCTCTGTCTTTCGCTGGATTTTGGAGCTCGCATCGCTACGCTGATTCCGGTATGGAAATCGGAATCTTTTGATGATATTACGATGATATTAGTCTTCGCAATTTTACATTGAGCAACATTATTCTGAAATAGTTTCACAAATTGTAGATGCAGTTTTTCACAAATTGGTGAACCTCTGCCCATCTTTACTTCTGAAAGAATCTGCCTCTCAAATTCAAAATTATCTTATTTTTTCCTTGAAATGGTACATTTCCTCAGTTTAAACATTTGATATGTTTTCTATGTTCTATTGTAAATAACATATGGGTTTATAAGATTTGCAAATCATTGCAATCTGTTTTTATTTACATTTTACACAGCGTCCCAACTTTTTGGAATTGGGGTTGTAACTCTCCCTCATACTGCAGAAAACTCCCCTTCTTCCCAGAAGTGCATGATGAAATATTGCGCATCAGGGGAAAATCATACATCATACACTAACCATGTTTATAACCTGTAACATCGGATTATTCGGCCAACATGGAGAATGAACAGCACGGGTATTTGGTTATGCCAAATCGACGGCAGGAAATCGACGGCAGGAAATCTCAGCATTGGTTGGCAAAGGCTATGCGGCAGCGGGTCTCACTTGTGGGTCACTGCGTACAATGGCACTGTTGCAGGCCTACCAAGCAGAGCTGCTGAGTAAGCTCGACAGCGGGGAGAGAATTGGACCCCAGATAAAGCAAGATAAAGCAGGGTCTGGGCATCCCCTCCAGTCTCTACGAGAGACTGTTGGAGCTTATGGCAGCAGCAGCCAATATCATACCATTGGGCCTATTGCACATGAGGCCGTTTCAGTGGCAGCTGAAAAGTCATGGGTTTCATCTGAGGACAAAACCCCAAGAGTAATCAGTGTTATTCACAGGCTGGGGTGTGGTCTTAGATGGCTCTCCAGCTCACGGTCTCTGGAGTGGCCCTCATCTTGAGTGGCATATAAATTGCCTAGAGATGCGGGCTGTATTTCTAGCACTGAAATTCTTTCTTCCTCAATTGAGAGGTCACCATGTGTTAGCTGTGACAGACAACACAGCGGTGGTCTCATATATCAACCACCGGGGGGGGTTACATTTATGCCACCTGCTCAGGCAAGAGCTAATTTTTCTCTGGGCAGAGGGAAAGTTTTTGTCAGTGAGTGCAATATACATTCCGGGCAACCAGAATGTGGGGGCAGACATCCTGTTGAGGCATGGGCAGAGGCCCAGGGATTGGAGGCTCCATCCAGAAGTGGTGGAGTCTGTATGGCTGAGGTTTGGCCAAGTGGAAATGAATGTGTTCACCTAAGAGGAGACAACACATTGCTCTCTGTGGTTCACCCTCACTCCTCCCACACCATTGGGGCTGGATGCCATGGCGCCCACATGGCCAAGGTCACGTTTGTATGCTTTTCCCCTGATTGCTCTGCTCCCACAAGTTCTAGCGAGAGTTTGCCAAGACCGTCTATGTCTGCTGCTAGTAGCACCTTATTGGCCAGCTCAAATATGGTTCTCAGAGATAATATCCCTGGTAGATGGTACTCCCTGGGAGATTCCCATTCGCAGGGATCTACTGTCTTAAGCCAGGGTGTTGATTTTTCACCCTCGACTATAACTATGGAAACTGTGGGTCTGGTCCCTGAGGGGCACCAGCTCATAGATTCTGGTCTCTCAACTAAGGTTGTAGAGACCATGTTGAACACTAGAGCACCATCCATGAAAAAATTGTATGCACTCAGGTGGTGGCTTTTTGTCTCGTGGTGTGAGGAACATCAGTTAGACCCAGTAAACTGTGCAATAGCTACAGTCCTGGAGTTCTTACAGGGATGTTTCTCAGCAGGGTTGGCTCCTTCTACAATCAGTGTCTACGTGGCCACCATTTCAGCCAGCCATGCTCCTATTGATGGAGCCTCTGTGGGGCAACGTTCTCTAACATCAAGGTTTATGCATGGTGTCAGGTAGCTGAGGCCCATCTGCAGACCACGCATACCTTCCTGGCACCTGTCTGTGGTCCTGGCAGGTCTGTCAGCTGCCTCATTTGAGCCCTTAGTGTCAGCCTCAGAGAAGCTTTTGACTCTAAAGGTAGCTTTTCTGCTGGCCCTGGTATCTCAAATGAGTAGGAGATCTACAAGCTCTCTCTGTTGCCCCTTCCTACCTTGACTTTGCCCCTGGATTAGCCAAGGCCTTCTAATATCCTAGGCCGGATTATATTCTTAAAGTTCCTATATCTGCTGCCCAGCCGGTAGTGTTGCAAGCTTTCTGCTCTCCTCCATTCCTCACAACGGCTGTGGCTGTGGCTCAGTTGGTAGAGAGGGTTGTCCACTAATCGTAGGGTTGGCGGTTCATTTCCCGGCCCACATACTGAAGTGTCCTTGGGCAAGACACTGAACCCCAAGTTGCTCCCGATGGCAAGTTAGCGCCTTGCATGGCA
>JANDJT010000169.1:5228941-5253183 GCA_024331685.1 Stegophilus panzeri | reverse complement strand
GCAAGACACTGAACCACAAGTTGCTCCCGATGGCAAGTTAGCGCCTTGCATGGCAGCTCTGCTACCATTGGTGTGTGTGTGTGTGAGAGAGAGAGAGAACGGGACACAGTGTAAAGCACTTTGGATAAAAGCACTATATAAGTGCGCCATTTACCATTTACAATTTACAACGGAACAAGAGAAATTGCACCTACTGTGTACAGTAAGAGCTCTCTGTACTTACGTCCACCGCTCCAGCCAGCGGCGTAAGTCTGAGCAGTTGCTGGTCTGCTTTGGCGGTGACAATAGAAGTGATGCTGTGTCGAAGCAACGCATCTCTGATTGGATAGTAGAAGCAATCTCTATCTATAAGGGCTCATTCCACTAGGGGGGCTCACCTCCTCGAAGGCTTTATCCAAAGGGGTACCCTTACAAGATGTGAGTGGGTGGTCTACACCACACACAGTCAATCAATATTACAGTTTGGACATGCAATCCACCCCAGGCAGTGACCCTCGGGCTCTGATCTTTTTCAACAGACCATTCCCTCAGTATGACAGAATGGGTATTCTTGTTCCCACAGCGTGAAGCTCACACAATGTTGAGTTCCCTTTGAAAGGGAATGTCTGGGTTATGCATTTAACCCTGTTCCCTGAGAAGGGAACGAGACGTTGCGTAGCTTTGTTATACTGGGGCATGCCTGTGAGTTGCATCTTCGGTTCAGATAATAGACGCTGATGACATGGTGCACAGGTGCCATTTTATAGTCATGTTACGTGCAAAATTGTCATGTCACCTGACCATGGCAGGCCTATAAATAGGCATGATTTCACACAGACTTCAGATAATGATAATGAGTCTTTATTGGTCACATATAAATTACAGCACAGTGAAATTCTTTTCTTTGCATACCCCAGCATGTTAGGAAGTCGGGGGTCAGAGCGCAGGGTCAGCCATGAAATGGCGCCCCTGGAGCAGAGAGGGTTAAGGGCCTTGCTCAAGGGCCCAACAGTGATAGCTTGGCAGTGCTGGGGCTTGAAGCCCCGACCTTCCGATCAGTAGCCCAAAGCCTTAACCTCTAACCCACCACTACCCCGGTGATGTGTGAGGGTGCTTCCCACAGTGTGAAGCTCATGCAATGTCTCGTTCCCTTCTCAGGGAACAGGGTTACATGTGTAACCCAGGTGTTTTATTTCTTACTTAATATAATACAAAATGTAAATATATATTTTTCCATCACTTTCCAGCTTTCTTGGTGACATTTCCTCTTTCTGCAGAATTCATTAACACTGACAACAAGACCCTCTATTCAAATACAGATAGAATGAGCCAAAAAAAATCTAAAGACAGAAGGGACGTTGATCTGTTTCACAGGCACTAACAGGAAGTCGAGGATGGACATGTACGTATGTTTCATCGCTATCAGTGTCAGGACACCTTCTCTGTTTTCCCTATGTTGCCTTGTTGGATTACCCACACCAGTAAGCGAGTGGAGGTGAATCAGTGTGAGCACTTGTACCGATTCTCCCAGTCCCTCCCTCCTTCTCTTTCTTCTTCTCTCTCCCTCTATCCCCCACCACCCCCTGTCTCCCTCCCTCTTGTGGCCCCAGCCATAGCAGACATTTTTGTGGTGAAATCATTAAACCCACGTGCGGAGCTCTCTCTGTGGTCACTGGGGGTCTTGCTCCTCTGCCTTTAGCTGAATAAATCATAAAGTCTACTGCGAGACCACACAAGAAGAAGCAGAAGCAGCAGCAGCAGAGGAGAACAGGCCTCGAGCCCTGCACGGACGCACACATACACACACCCCTCCCTTTCCCTCTCCCTAACTCAGAGCTGAAGACCAAAACACCAGAGCGGTGAAAATGTGTGTGTGTGTTAGAGAGAGGAGTAGTTATATAAAAAGTAATGGAACAAAGAAAAAACAGAACAAGAAGGAAATAGGGACCAGACACCAGAAAAGATGTTGAGCAAAAGATATTTTGAGGCAGTGGGGGGCGGGGGTAAAATGGAGAAAAAACACCAGACGAATTTGATGTCAAAATCGAGTTCTGTATAGATGAAAAAGACAGTCTCTCTTTAACTCAAACACTCATCCGCACGAGCAAGGAAGCATTCAAACATGTGTTTAATCATATGAATAAGTCTGTTTGTCTATGTGTAATTAAAAGTGTATGTTGACTTGTATGGGTGCAATTAAGAGTGCATGTTGACTCAACGTCCTCACAAATATAGTGTGTGTGGTTAATCATGTGAAAGAGTCTGGTTTTGTACATGCAATTAAGAGTGTGTGTGTTAAGCCAATGTCTTCCCAAGTGCACTCAGTGGGTTATTATTTCAGCAGAGCGTGATGTGCAGTGAAATAGCTGAGGGAAAGTCTTTGAGTTCTGAAAGTCACAGGATGAGGATTGCTTCTGTCTGGAGGAATAAGACAGTGAGTGAAGGCATTGGTTGTTAACAAGGCAGAAAAAAATATACAATATACCTCAAATCAATATAAAGTCATTATTAAATCAAGACTGACAGAACCAAATCATTAAGTCAATAGTCCTGTTTAATGTTTCAAATGTCTGTATCTGTATTTGGATTTAATCCCCAAGTGGTTGTGTTTAATCCAGATTTTTTTTAATTAAATATCAACCATACCACTTTGATTACAGAAACACTGGAAAACACTGAAACAACCCAAAAGGTAGAAATATCAGCACTGTCAGCATGGTGTATGAATTTTGATACTGACAGTTCCTCAACCTCTGCTGCATCACTAGAGATATGTTCAGGGCTTCTTCTTCTTCTTCTTCTTTTTTTTTAAATCTCACTCATGCAGTTTGTTTTTGTTTGTACCTGCCTGCAATATTTTCTAAGTGGTTCTATTTTCCAAAATATAAACAAATTAGTAGCCTAATTTAAGCACTGTGACCCTGACCATAGAGTTAGAAACTCTCTGGAACATAAAAGTAAAACATGAAAGTAAAAATCCCCCGCTCACATGAATTTTTGTTTTGTCTCACAGGATTCCAGTCATGGGCCCAGAAACGTAGCATTAGGATCCCTATTAGGATCTGTATTAGTATATGTATAGAACAACCTATCTGTTCATTCCTAGTGCAAACACAAATTATTGCATATGAAAAATTACACAATAAACAAACACAGTAATTTACTGCAAATTTGCATGAATGACTGCCATTCTGCAATGATGACTCCTTTTTTGTGCTGCCATTTTTTTTTTATTTGGTAAAAAATTATGTCATCAATGATGAAAACCCTGTCTTGTGATCATAATGTAAGAACAAAAATTGTGTTCCTAAACGCCAGGTAGAAATGGCTTCTTTCATCACTCAACATTTTCCAGTGATGTTTAATGTCTTATTAATAAGAATATCCAGCGATCTACAAGATGATGAGTGCATGGGTGTTGACAGCAATATTAGCATGCAAGTTTAATTTTTCGAAGCTGATCTCTTTGCGCAGAGTGTACAGATGAGGAGGTGAGAAAGCTGGACAGGCTAAAGGATTAAAACACTGCTTCATCACTCTCTTTAGGTAAAGATGAAGCAAGGGCTAAATCCCACTTGCCCCACTATCAGAAGATAAGTGAAATGACATTGTTGGTAATGTTGAAAAGCATTAACCAAAGTGAAAAGAGACCAAAATGTGAAAGAGATCATCACTGTAGATCACACTGATCATCAATTATAAAGATTAATATGCAAGTCGTTCATGGTGGATTTTTCCTTTTAATCTGTGCTAAATGTCTGATACACAGTTAGTCGCCATCACTGAGTGGCTTGTTCTTATTTGCTACAGATTACATAATTCCGTACATTGTAATTAGTTAGCCTGTTGGGTGAAGTTGCTATTTATATTGAAGTGTGATGACATGAATAGTAAATCTCCACAAAACCAAGGTGTTAGAAATGAACCATGACTTTTAGGGCTATACTTGAGGTCAGGAAAATCATTTTGGCCTTGCAGCTGGGCTAAAAATGTATCTTTCTAAGCAGTAAAATATATGTTATTTTGGATCAATGTAAATTTGGAAATACCACTGCTGTGGTACACACCCACTTCATCCATGTCAGCAGAGGTACATGGTATTTTTAAAAGTGAGAATGGAGGAAAAAATGACTTACTCCCAACCAAATTAGCAACACGCTGGCTAATTTACACTTGCACCCGAACAAAATGTCAATAAATAAATAAAAGGAAGACTTTTAAACACAAGGATTATGTTATGTGGTTTTACACTTCTGTGTCAGCCCAGAACTAATTTATAATCCAAATATCTATAAACTGTAAGGTATATGTGCAATAATAGATCTTTCCAGGGGTCAGTGCTTACCTGCAAAACTCATCAGCCTTGCTTTAGTTTTGATGGGTTGATGAGTCAAATATGGGGAAAATAATGACTATAGTTCCTGATTTATATACTGGTTGTCACCTTTTTCTTTATGAACTTCCAGGTATTTGGCCTTATTTATCAAACTGAATCCAAACAAATTTATTCACAAATTCACAAGATCATTTACATAAGAAATGTGGTACTGATGAAAATCCAGTTAATTGGGCAAAACCTGTGTATCTTACAAGAGCTCCAGAGTTTGTGGAAATGTATGTGTAAGGAGACTCATTAATGGGAACCTTGACTGATCAGTTTTAAATTGAATAATCAGAGAAGAGTTGTTGTGTATTTTATACACAGATTATATTGTCAAGAATAAATCACTTATTTATTTTAATAGCACACACATTTAAATAAAATCTTTTGAAACTCAGTTCATTTTATATTAATTACATGCAAGAAAGCAATCCAAAACAAATCCATCCATTAAGACAAAAAAGAGCCTAAGACTAGAAATTAAATTAGGAAAAACGTATTGGCAACTATGGCACTGGGGGCATGGTACAGCATGTTGCAAATGTCAACTGGTGAATCCACGGCCACCCCAAAAGTGTCATTGTGGCACCTTCCATTGATTGAGGTCTCCTTCAACAGAATTGGCATACACTTCATTAGGCCCTTTGTGTCAGTTTTAGTGGACTACACAACACAATACACAAGAGAGCAGTGGCTCTTGCAACATCTCTGCATGCAGTCTTCAAGAGGCAATCTTCTGAGTTAGCTCCTGAGTTGGGATCCCAAAGGTGATCCTGAGTGACCAGGGCACATCTTTTATGTCATGCACCCTTCACAAACTGTATGAATTATTAGGGATTAAATTGATTTGCACCAATGTTTACCATCCACAAATAGATGGGCTGGCCAAAATGTTTAATCAAATGCTTAAGAATATGATTCATATGTTTGTTTACACTGCTGTTCAGAATTGGGATAAGTGATTCAAACCCCTGTTATTTGCATTCCAAGAGGTCCCACAAACCTCTGCGGGGTTTCTCCCCATTTAAATTATTACACAGTACAATACAACCACAACCCCCTGAATGCCATTATGTAAAATTGGGAGAAAGAACCTACTAATGGGAAAAATGAAATTCAGGTTGCAAGGGACATTTTTCTGATGTCTTTTCACCTCTACCATATCTCAGAAATGTCACTGAGCACCACACAGAGACTCCACCCACCCCTATTGTTTACCTGAACACAAAAAAAAATATTTTGGGAGGAACTCAAGGCTATGTTCGACATGCAAGTCCCACAGTGATTGGAGCAGCACTGTGGTTTTGGAAGTATGATATCTGGGCTTCCACTTGGGCTATTGGCAGGTACATACCAAAATTGATGCAAGAACTCTGTGCTAGTTTCTAGTTACTGCTCATCGCTGGTGGAGTTTGTGACTGTTAGATGCAGACCATTTTAATTTACCACGGGAATTCACCACTGTCCTTATAATTGGAGTGTACATTCCGCCCAGCGCTAATGCTAAGGAGGTGCTCTGTGAACTGTATGGGGTTATTAGCGAGCTGCAGAACACACACACCGATGGAGTGTTTATCATCGCCGGTGATTTCAACCAAGCGAATCTCAAAACAGTGCTCCCTAAATTCCATCAACATGTGGACTTTGCAACGAGAGGGGCGCACACGCTGGATCTTGTTTATACGAACATCCCCGGCGCGTACAGGGCAGAGCCCCGCCCCCACCTCAGCTACTCAGACCACATCTCTGTTATGCTAATTCCTGCATACAGACCGCTCGTCAGATGCTCCAAACTGGTTTTTAAGCAGGTAAAAACCTGGCAAACAGGAGCCATCACTGCTCTTCAAGACTGTTTTGAGCACACTGACTGGAGGCTGCAACTGACAGCAAGTCCACCAACTTGAAGGAATACACAGCGTCAGTGACCAGCTACATCAGCAAGTGCATTGATGACGTCACCGTTTCCAAGACCATCACCACATGCTCCAACCAGAAGCCGGCGGAGGTGCGAGCACTACTGAGGACCCAAGACTCCGCCTTCAGGGCAGGTGACAAGGTGGCCCTGAGAATAGCGAGGGCCAAACTGTCCCGGGCCATCAGAGAAGCAAAGCGTGCACACGCCCAGAAAATCCACAGTCACTTCACGGATAGTGGCGACATGCGGCGCATGTGGCATGGCATTCGGACAATCAGTAACTACGGGACACCATCACCAGCCTGTGGCAGTGATGCCTCCCTTCCAGATGCACTGAACAACTTCTACGCTCCCAACGACCATGTGCTGTGTCTAACCATGGCTGATGTGAGGAAAAATTTACGCAGAGTCAACCCACGGAAAGCTGCTGGACCAGAACATTCCTGGCAGAATGCTCAGAGGATGTGCAGATAAGCTAGCAGATGTTTTCACTGACATCTTCAACATCTCACTGAGCAGCGACATCATTCCAGCATGCTTCAAGGCTACCACCACTGTCCCCATGCCAAAGAAGTCTCTAGTGTCCCACCTGGACAAGAAGGACACCTACATTCAAATGCTGTTCATAGACTTCACTTCAGCATTCAACACAATCATTCCTCAGCACCTGATTGGAAAGCTGAATCTACTGGGCCTGAACATCTCCATCTGCAACTGGATCCTAGACTTCTTGACTGGGAGACCTCAATCAGTCCAGATCGGGAGCAACTTCTCCAGCACCACCACGCTGAGCACAGTGGCCCCTCAGCGCTGTGTGCTCAGTCCACTGCTGTTCACTCTGTTGACTCACGAATGTGCAGTAATGCATGGCACCAGTCACATCATCAAGTTCGCCGATGACACGACTGTGGTGGGTCTCATCAGTAAGAACGATGAATAAGCATACAGAGAGGAGGTGCAGCGGCTAACGGACTGGTGCAGAGCCAACAACCTGTCTCTGAATGTGGACAAAACAAAAGACATGGTTGTTGACTTCAGGAGAGCACGGAGCGACCACTCTCCACTGAACATTGATGGCTCCTCCATGGAGATCCTCAAGAGCATCAAATTCCTGGGTATTCACCTGACAGAGAACCTCAGCTGGTCCCTCAACACCAGCTCCATAACCTATAAAGCCCAGCAGCATCTTTACTTTCTGCGAAGGCTGAAGAAACCCATCTCCCACCCCGAATCCTCACCACTTTCTACAGAGGAACTATTGAGAGCATCCTGAGCATCTGCATCACTGTCTGGTTCGGAAATTGCACCTCTGAGCAGATTGATTAGGTAAAGCATACAGATTAACAAACTTTGGAAATAGTCCTCAACTATCAGTACATACCAATTTCCTTTGGTTGTCAATGGCAGTTCCAAAATGTCCATAGCAACTCTCTCAAATGGCCGCATTAAACATAGACAGCCATTTAGCAAAAGCGCCTCACCTGTTCCCACACTCATTATGGGGAAAACAGTCCAGGCCCTTTGAAGCTGCAAAAGAATGTCATGTTTAAGAGCAGGAGGGACTACAGCTTGAGCAACAGGGTCACCTGTGAGGGGACAGGAAACGGAGCAACACAACAGTCCATTTATTATAGAGAGGCATTTAAACTCAATCCTACGTAAATATCTACGTAAACTCTGAGATGTACTTCTCAGTTGTCTCCTAGTAGATCTCTGTGAGCGCTCTACCCAGTGCCGTAAAGTGTCAATATCTGGATAGTTCGGTTGCATAGCAACAATGTCTGCTGCATCATATGCTAATTCAGACAGGCCCATTACGTTGTCCACTCTGATGGACGAGTTAGTCACAGTCCCTTTCTCAGTCACCTCAGCGGTCTCAGCCGAACTTGATATGTCAGTATTTGTCTGTTCAGCACTCACCACATTCACGTCCTGTACTACTTCGACTACCTTCTCAATGTCCTCCAGGTCTGGTGTCACTGGATGGCGGGACAGTGCATCCGTGTTTTTATGCTGATTGCCCTTTTTGTGCACTTTTTGAGCACAGCACCAACAACCCTCTTAGAGGCATCAGTATAGACTTTGAAAGGTACTTTGAAGTCAGGCAGTATCACAATGGGAGCCGAAGACAGCACTCCCTTTAAATAGTTTAATGAGTTGTCACAATCGGTACACCAGCTGGTTAAGCGGAGTTGCATGTTTTGAAAAGTCCTTGATAAACCGTCGATAATATGAACACAGTTCCACAAATGCTCTGATCTCGGAGGGAGACTGCGGAACTGGCCAATTTAGAACTTTCTCTGTGTTTCTGGGGTCAGGCTGAAGACCATTCTCCGAAATGACATGACCCAAGAATACCACATGATCCCTGGCCAGGTGGCATTTTCTTGTCTTTAATTTCAAACCTGCTCATCGTATTCTGGAAAACACCTCTTTCAGATGAATTAAATGTTCTTCAAATGTTCCACTATAAATCAAAATATCATCCAGGTACACCATGCAAATGTGCCATGGGAACCCACTCAGAACTAGCTCCATCATTTGCTGAAATGTAGCAGGGGAGTCAGAAAGTCCCATCGGCATGGAGCGCCATTGATATAGAACCTGACCAGTAGTAAATGCAATTTTTTTCTCTGTCTTGCTCGGCCACCTCCACTTACCAGTAGCCATTAGAAATATCCAGAGTGCTGAACCATCTGGAGCCCACTAATGCATCCAGCGTCTCATCCACGCACAGCAGAGGGTGAGAGTCCTGAATATTCACACTGTTCAAACGTCTATAGTCCACACAAAAACGCCAGGCACCAAATTTCTTTTTCACAAGCATGACTGGTGATGCCCAGGTGCTACAGCACCTCGATGATGCCATCAGCTAGCAGGCCGGTCACTTGCCTTTCTATTTCAGCTTGCTTTTTGGGCAAAGTACAGTATGCCCACTGCTTAATACGGGCATGTTCACTTGTCCTGATATAATGCTGAATCAACATGCACTTGCCCATATTCTGCCCCAAGGAGTTGAAGATGTTGCTGTATTCCTGCAACAGTGACAAGAGTTTCGCTCTGTCTGATGTTGAAACTGGCGACTCACGTAAAGATATGGGAGGAGCTGCATCACGAGAGCTAGGAACATCCCTTTCACCTGGGTCCTGCTTAATATGCTGAACATTGGAACCAGCTATGAAATAACACTTGCCCAGATGCGTCCCCTGTTTTATAGAAATGTCCTGCACAGTGGGATTCAAAATTCACACCTTAATTAGTCTGTTGTGCACATTAGAGAGTGTGTGCGCCCCGACTGTGCTGCCCGAATCAGATACATTATGTTCTAAATACCCCACAGAGTCACTGGACAGCTGATAAACAAATCTTAACTGGCACAGTTGACTAACTGAGGGGCAGAAATGTCATAGTCGTGGCCAGAGACACATTGCAGCATGTCAGGACAAAGTCTTTGCTGGCAAGGAGTGGAATAGAAACATCCCATAACTGTAGCTTAGCATGACTAATGTCCAGCAGGGTATGATTTTTCACTAAGAAATCCCATCCCAACAATGCAGACTGCGTTGCTTCTCTCACCACATGAAAAACGTGTTGCCATGTCTCAGTACCCAGCTGTAGACTTAGTGTAAGTGTGCCCAGCATGTCCAACATCTGTCCATTTACAGCACAAGCCACAACATAGTCTTTTTTTATAGGTCGACCCAGCAATGTTTCATGAACTGTTCACACTTTGATTTTTCTCACATCTCCACCTTATGGCCAGTGGGAACCAACAGTAACCTTATACGCATGCCCATCCCTCTCTTGCCTAAGGCAAGCCCCAGAGGAAAAGAATGTATTACACACACATAAATGTCACATCCCTATAGCCTTAACTTCAACTCACAACTTAATCTGTTACACTTGCAACACACACATACATTCATACCCATGGAGCGTTATCTTAATATTAAATGAAGCAAAAGCCGCAAGCTACTGACAGCCACTTTTGGGTTGCATTTCTGTTTTTTGTTGAGTTTTTGAAAGAGCACTGAAAATCTGCGGAGTGAGTCCGGAGCTCTGCTGAAATTCCGGTTGCTTCCCAAGTCTTCCTCTGCACCCATACACATAAAGGGAGGAAGGGTTAGCTACCATAGGCTATGTCTGTGGTATATGATGAGCTGCAATGGCTGAGCTGCAGTACTGGAAGATTTAGCGCATACTTTTATTATGCTCTTTTATTAACTTTTGTTGAGCTCTCTGTGGGTAAACATGCTTGGTAATTAATTACCAATTTTTTTTGTTAATTTTACAGCTATTTTTAGTTTCATTTCTTGTCATTATTTAGCGCCATTCCAGAAACCCAGTAGTGCATACAGTACATGCTAATGTCTATCTACAGGCTAGTATTGTGCAACAAACTGAAAAAATGTCTTTGTTTAAGTAATGTAAGGTGGTTTCTTAATGCTGAGTGTTTTAGGAGAAATGGACAAAGGCATATTTCTTCTGGGAAATAAACCTCAAACCCATTTGTTTAATTTGATCCCAGAAACTTGCTGTGCCCAAAGAATTTAATATTTGACAGCACTATGAAAGAAGTTATGGTAAAAAGTAAGACCAGTATACATGCCAGCTCTAGACAGACAGTAAAACAAGCTAACTGCAGCTCTCAAAAAGAAGCAGACTGGTTTCACTCATAGTCAAGAGATGAATGATGTTGCTAAGCCTAGCAAATATCAATACGAGGTTACAGCAGTAAGTTTGCAATATATTTATTGTTATTAAGTTACAGTACTACAGAGTATTAACAACCTGCATTGGCTATTAAATGAATCAGCCATTCACTGATTTGAATAAGCATTATTAAATGAATACAGCACATTTTATTAATGAAAATTGATTGGATGTATTGGTAATAAAGTGATTTGATGTGGCCTGATGCAAAGTGGAGTTACTATTACCACCTCAAAGTTGATTATTTTTCCATTACAGGATGCCCTGTAGTGAGTGATCCTCTTATCCTCTTGTCGCCAATTTGTCAATGTTAACAATCATTTATTTTTTTCAAAGAACAGCACATCATACTTTTTATCTGTTTATAGTTACATGTAGGTGTGTGGAACTTCCATGAGACAAATCAGTTCAAGTTAACACTCATGTTATAACAGCTATAAGCAATCATTCCTTCACCAGCCTCTATTGTTACTCTTTCTTGAAGTTAATAAGACAAAAAAAATCAGCCTGTCATGTTACCGAAAAAACAAAAAGCTAAAAAAAAAAGATCTGTCCTGAAAACTTACAAATGTTACAACGTGATAACACTGGAGACTCCTTACATAAATGTTATATAAATGTGTATATGCCAAAACGCTTCAGTATATCAATCATAACTTTTTTTTTCCTTCTTAGTTTATATGGCGCATCTGCCATACAAGTCCAGATGTCCAGTTGTCACTATAGAAATGTCTTAGAATGTGCGTATTAATATAAATCTGTCATTAGCCTTACATCCAGAATTAATGTTAGAAGTGCTGCTACAGAAAAGTAACATTAAACACCTTCTGATTTAACGAACAGATTCAAGAATTCAGCAGCACTATGATATTTTAATCAATCAGAATTAGTTTTCCGCCCCATATTTCAACAGTCAAGAATAAATTCTAATCCATAAACTCAAAATATAATCTGTAAACTCAACATTGTTCACAGTAATTTGTTTTTCAGGGACTCACATACGCTTGTAGTAGTGATTGGAAGTCATGGACATCATTCTGAAGAGGAAATTATTCATTACTTTGTTTGAGCTCCTGCACAACCATTTGTTGTAGCCACGTTTTTTTTAATGACCTGGATGTAACCAGAATCACTATTTTATGCTCACTATTCCATGCTCAGGAGGATGATAAGCTCATCAGTGTTGTTGTGGTGCAAAAATTGTTAGTGATATTTTGCACTTTCACTACTATTTTAGTGACAGCATGCTTGGTGTTATTTTTGTGTTATTATTCATTTACTTCAATTTACTACATCTTCTCTGATACTTGTGTACACTATTTACCTGCTGCCCTTCACCACACACACACACACACACACAGACACACACACACACACACACACACACACACACACACACAAGAACACAAGAAACACATTAGAAACAGCCAAAGGTGGATTGTGGAAAAGAGAGAGAATAGAAGTAATCCTATCCTCACCATTAGAGGAGGCCATAGCGCCTCTTGACCCAAGGGGCCAAACCTTTTACAATGACCTTTGACCTTCTTCACTCCAAGGCCGGTGTTAGGTGCCTGCACCCCACCCCTCTCTCGTGCTTACCGAGCCTGTGGCTTTGATTGAAGCAGGAGTGGGCCATTATTTAGAGATGGTATCGGTGTCAAGTGTGAACTGCCAATCCCCGACGGTGAAACCCTACAGGTGTCCCACAACACAGCTTGGCAAAGAAGAAAAAGAAAACTGGAGCTCCTTGTTTTTGATTATAGGATCAGAATGTTGAGATTTCAAAGAGTTTATAGGTGGGAGGTGTTTTAAACCCTGGTCTGAATGCTTTCGGGCTGTGTGTGTTGATGTAGGTTCATGTTTTTAGTTCTCATTGTGAAGTGGATTAGCAAGTACATGACCCCTGTAATCTAGGGAATGTGACAGTCATGACCCAAAATTCAGAGTTGACAAACTGTCTGTACTTCATCAGTTCAGAGCATTTTAGAGGAGCTATCATGAGTACACAAATTATTCATTCATCTTCATTAACTGCTTTATCCAAATCAGGATTTGAGGTGGGCATAAACCCTGGATGAGATGCCAGTCCATTGCAGGACATCATGCACACATACTCAGACAGTCCACTTATCAGCATGTTTTTGGGAAATGGGAGAATCTAGAGAACCTAGAGAAATCCAGAGAGCATACAAAAGTCCACACATACAGTAAACATACAGAGCTTAGGATCAAACAGGACACCCTGGAGCTATGAGTCGGCAATGCTACACACCACTAGGATGCAATATGTACCTCAGTGTGAATATGAATTGCAATATGTAACTCAAATTGTAACTCAAAATTGGTTTCAAAAGGATTTTTAATTTTTTTATTTATTATTTTTTTTATTAAGGACCATTAAGGGGGCATGGTGGCTTAGAGGTTAGCACATTTTCCTCGCACCTCTGGGGTTGGGGGTTCAATTCCCGTGTTTTGGGGGTTTCCTCTGGGTACTCCAGTTTCCTCCCTAGTCCAAAGACATGTATTGTAGGCTGATTGACATCTCTAAATTGTCTGTAGTGTGTGAATGTGTGTGTGTGTGTGTGTGTGTGTGTGTGATTGTGCCCTTGGAAGGGTTGGTACCCTGTCCAGGGTGTCCCCTGCCTTGTGCCCCGAGTACCCTCTGAAAGGCTCCAGGATCCCTGCGACCATGGGTAGGATAAGAGGTACAGAAAATGGATGGATGGATGGATGGATGGAAGGTCCATTAACCCACCAAGAAACTACATCTGAAATATAAAGTTGGTCAAATTGATAACTATTTGTAACACTTTATACAAGTTCATGCTATAAGATTTAATTATTCACTATTGCTTGATAGCTTTATGGTGCCAATGCTAATTGGTGCTCTGCTCCTGTCCAAAAAAACTTTTTTAAAAGCTGCTTTAAAAAGGAAGTGTATGCACCATCATTTGGTACACACATAAATATTTCAAGCATGTTTGTGAGTAAGTGTGATAAACAGAATGCATGCACTGATGCACAAAAAGTGCGCTTTATTTCCAACCAATATTGGCACACATTGATTTAATCATAAAATATGAAATAATCCATTACAACACTTGAGAGAGTTATTAATCCTCCAGCTATTATGAGGAGAGTACATGTTCCCCATAAGTGTTAATCTCACTTCAATACAGTAACTTAGTTCCTTGCATATGAGATAACACCAGTAACATGTCCCTTGCTAGGGTGAACGTAGAGCTGCATTTAGAAATGTATTTTTTCGTCATAACCAAAGTTGCCAGGGTCCAGGATTGGAACCAATTTGCCCAGGTCTGCTATGAGATACAGAACCATTTCTGTTGTAAGATATATTTCAAAGATTGAGAGAGGGAATGGGGGATTATAGAATGGATAATGGCAATATCAGATGATAAATTGCATATATTGCAGATTACAAATGTGTGTGCACCACAGTGAACTTGATTCTGATGCAAAGACTGAGAAAATTAGAATATTGTATCTCCCTTTTCCAAATCCTAACATTCGAGATTAGTTTCAGGTCTTTTTGTGTGGTTTTAGAGAAATAGTTGGAATGGAATTATACTGAAACTTGGCAAGTGATAAAGCTCGTGAAATACTGGATTACTGGATACGTATGATTCTGCCCTCAAATTTGCCAAAAATAAGTTACATCAGAACAAGGATATCCTTTATAGGGCGAGCATACAAAAGCTGCTTCATATGCTGTCTATCTAGGTAGCCACTTTCATTGTAACATAGTGCACAGAACAAAGTACCATATTTACACCATAATTAGTGATGTATGCACTGAGCCTGAAGGACATTAGGCAAGATAGCATAGCCTTGTTGTTCTGACTATCTATCATTCATAGCTAATTAGATACAAGAACATTGTTCAGACTATTTCCTCGAAAATGAGTACCACACAACTAACAAAACAAGATGTTGCAGCTGTTTACACAGCTAAGTCAATCGAAAAGACAATCCAATCAAAAAGACATTTGGAAGCAAACCCTGGTGGTCTACTATCTGTGTAGAGACAAGACTAGTGGGAAAGGGGTTGTTTTTTTATTTTTTTTATTTTTTTTTTTTATTTGGGGGGCTTTCTGTGTTGCACAGATCTCTCTTTATGCTTCTGTTTATTATGCTCAAGGCTTGGCCATGCCTTGTGCACTGCACCAGATCCACCATATGTCAACATCTTGCTGGTGGTTCCACGACTTCCAAACAACAGATAGGGTGCAGTGAACCTGCCCTGTAAACTTTGGACAACGTATTCAGCAGAACTGTAATTATTTACAGAGGCCAGGGCATTGGAATTTGGCTTTTCCACTTTTTAAAAAGCCAATTTGGGCTTTGTTGATTGCCCTGTGTGTTGTTGATACAGTCAACTCCAATTTATTGTAGTGGTGACACTGCAATGGTGAGTTATCTAAGACAATGGATATAGATGGAGAAACATATTTTGATGTGGTGCATGGTCTCTTTGTGTGTGTATGTGTGTGTGTTTAATGCTGTTCCACTGTGTACCTTCAGTGCTTTAATGGTCTGATGGAGATTTCTTGAAAACCTGGTCCACCTTTCCACATGGAAATGCATAGTGTTTCTTTCTGTGTGTATGTGTGTGTATCGGTGTATGGGGAGGAGGGGTTGTTGGTGGGGGGGCCATATTTGTGAGCACCCCTACAATGCCCCACCTGTGCCTAAGCTGTACCCTGTTGGACCACCCACTTAGGAGAGAGAGAGGATGCAGTTGGGAAGGAAGGCCTATAACCTCTTTGGGTGGGCAATGAGACCTTGAACTGAAGTAGAGTGTTTCAGACAACTGAGAAAGTGAGTGGTGGGGGGGCACTCCTGCCATTACTGAGTTCTACCATGGCACCAGCAAAGCAGCAATACAGAGAAAGAAATGTTCAGTGTGTGTGATTGTGTGTTGATTCATAATGCTTGTGTTATAGGAAAATAATTATGAACCCAGAGGTGATTATTTTCCAATAACAGCATGTCCTGAAATGATTTATTACTTGTATACCACAGCAATTTGCCAACAATTATATTTGTCAAATAATGGCACATTATAATGGCACATTTTTAAAAATCAATATTAGACTATGTAGAGGGTCCGCCATACAGGTCCCTGTTACTATAGGAACAATATGAACTGCTGTCAGAGTTGCTGTTAAAGAAAATTTATCCACTCCTTCTGTCCAACCAGAATTGAGAGTTTGACAGCACTGTGCTATACATGCATGCAATGCCACAAATATGTGATTGAGGTCTGAGGAAAGTGAACAAAGCACAACTGGTTGTCATTTATATTTCCTGGAACTATGACTATGTGACAAAAAAAAATGGGTTTATAAAGAGAAATCCCAAAATGCCATGAAAACCAAAGAGATTTGCACATTCACACAATTAAACACTGTACAAGTTACAGTCAAGAAGAGCTGTGCTGCTGGTCCATGCTCGTTAGAGATATTGTTAGAAACAGGAGGCCATGAAGGCTATAATTGGTGAGATAATTCCAGCCGTGTGGGGAAAAGAAATGGAGTGTCTGATGGATGAACCAGGGAGGATGAGGGGAAAGAACCCCAGCACGGTGGTCCACGGAGGAGCTGAACTCTCAGAGCTACTTTGTACGGCCTGCTAGTGACCCCCATCACCCTAACACACTGACGAGTGCTGTCATTCTCTCCACTTCTCTCTTCCACTCTGCCCTATTCGTTTATTCATTTCTTACAGAACAATCACATACAGATTACACGTGATCTTGTATTTCTCATGTGATTATGTGAGTAATATTCATGATTAAGTGAAGCCTATGCTGGAAGGCATATTTCAGTTCTAATTGTATCTGTCGCTATTTCTCTATTGTATCTCCTCTATTTCTTTCTTTCCTGATTTCTTTTTGATTGTATCTCACTGTATTTATTTATTTGGTAGGCATTTTTATACAAAACAAGTTAAAAGCCCTGGGGGCATGCTGTTATAGGAAAATAATCAAGGACTACATTTACATGGACAGCAGTAATCTAATTATTGACCTTACTCTGAGTAAGATAATAATGTGATTAAGGTGTTTACATGAGTCGCTTTTAGAATACTCCTTTCATGTACCCGTTTTACATGTTATAGAACATAATTAGATTAACGGCACACGTCATTACGTCAACGCGCCACGCCGTCCGACGTCCCTCCAGAATTTCACGTATCAACATACATTTTGTCTTCGTTATGGGACCGTATACAGTTTTGGGTGTTTTTGTTAAATTTTTTTACGAACGCTTTAAGTGCAGTTAATTATTTGTCATGCTGTAGATGCAAATAAACAACTGCTTGAAGCCGTGGGCTGCGTCCCAAACCGCATACTTACCGTCTATATAGTAGCCGAGATACATGTATTTTTCCCCACTACAGGCCTATAGTAGGCAAGTATGCAGTTTGGGATGCAGCCATGCTCTCTTGTTCACCGTAAAATGTTGAGAACTGCTGTGTGTGATCGTGTCCTGTTGCAAAATGCGGTGAAAACTCTCACACGATGTTAATAATGTGATTAAGGTGTTTACATGTCTGTAATACACGTCGATAATGTGACTAAAACAGGAGTACTCCACATGTCTTAATTCGATTAGTGTTTACTTCGAGTATGACCTTAATCAGATTAAGGTAGTTAAAAATTGCTGTTTACATGATAGTTTCTTAATCACAGTATTGTCTTAATCAGGTTAATAGTGGATTATTGTTGTCCATGTAAATGCACTGATTAACTTATTATTACCAACTTAACTCAAATTACTGCAGTTGTGCCCCAAAAGTATGTCTAAAATGCTTTTGCACGGTCTATTACACGTGCATATAGTACACAGACTGTGTAAGATGAGTGAAATACACTATGATTGCTTCTTTTGCAAAACACTCATGCACACTCATGCACATACACTCATCCCTAACAGTAACACACACATATGCGCACACACACACA
The DNA here is from genome assembly GCA_024331685.1 of Stegophilus panzeri. Taxonomy (NCBI): domain Eukaryota; kingdom Metazoa; phylum Chordata; class Actinopteri; order Siluriformes; family Trichomycteridae; genus Stegophilus; species Stegophilus panzeri. The sequence goes on along the minus strand of JANDJT010000169.1, from coordinate 5,235,207 downwards.
CACACACAAATCTCCAGTAGTATCTCTGTGCAATGAACAAGCTTTCATTGGTAGTACCAAAAACACCAGCAGTGACTTTACTTGGAGAAAAGGTGAATTTAGACCCATAAAACCCTCATTCAAAGTGCCAAAACAATCCAGTTATCAGTGGGGTCCATGACAAGCTCCATAGTCAAGGAATAGCTACAGTAACATTTCTAATTCAGGCTGGTACATCCCTCTGCAGGCCCCTAGCTCTGAAATGCAATATTATAGAGCAGGAACTAGTAAGACAAACCAGAGAGGTTACTGTCACATTAAACAAGGTGGAGACAGATGCAAGCGCAGTTAAAAGCCGCAATGTCATATCACAGCAAACCAGTGACTACATTTCCCATCCTGCACGGCGGCCTACAAACACGGCCGTCATGGACTGCAATTCACAGAACACTCACATTCACTCTAATCATGCACACCTGCATCCAATTCACAACACTCACAACCATGCTATATAAGAGACCTTTTGAACACTATGACATTGCGAAGTATTATGCTCAGTTGCTTAGTCTCTGTCATATTTCCAAGCCTTATCTCGCGGTTGCTTTTCTGGTTATGGACTTTGTTTACCCTGTTGACCTCAATTCTCTGTTCTGCCTAGTTTTGCCTGTTTCACTGATCATTTGACCCTAGCCTGCTTTGGACATTGTTTTCTGCCTGCTCCTTTTTACTTCGTATTGCTTTATTAAACTGCCATTCCTGCACTTGCTTCTGTTTCAGCCTCCACTACGTGACACTTAATTAGAGGCAGGCAAACAAATCCATAATCTGAGGCAATCTCAATATCCAAAAACAGGCGAGGGTCCGGCAATCTACAAACAACTTAAACTAGGCTAGGCAAGGAGCAAAATGAGAAACAAGGAACAGGATTGAAAACCAAGAAATGCAGACAAAGAATGAATGCTTGGTAAGGCTCTGGCGGCTAAACACAAAAACACAATACATCACGGGGAACAAAGGGTTTAAATACACAGATTCATCAGAGGAGGTAACAGAGAGGAGCTGAGAATGATTAGGAGACAACCAATCATATGATATGGCTGGAGACAGGACACAAACCAAAACAAACACACCTGAAAGAGTAAACACAGTCAATCTTAAAAACCCGGAAGTGCGAGCTGTCACTCTTCGGGCTGTTTTGTACACTGCTTGCGCCAGCACTCCGCGCGAGGGGAAAATCTCTGACAGAGACCCCCCCAAAAAAAACTCCCCCTTGTGGTGGTCTGGACCCTTTAGGCAATATGGCAACACTAAGTTCAAGGTCCTGAGACAGGCATAATCTATAATATGGTCTTATTCCAGAGGAGCCAGGGAGCAGACATGGCGCACACAGGTGGGGAGCAGGTGGTGGGCCAGCGACAGGCTTTCTGGGGTGGGCGGTTGCATCAGCCTCTAACTGGAACACGGCTTGGTGGGCTATCTCGTCAGCCTCTGACTGGAACATGGTTTGGGAGGCTGTGCCATCAACCTCAGGCAGGAACATGGCTGGAGAGACCACCTCGTGGGTCTCACATGGAGGCACAGGAGATGAGGTTGCCACGTTGACCTCCAGCTGGAGCTCTGCAGGGGAGACTGCCTCGTGGGTCTCAGGCTGGAGCTCTGGAGTTGAGGTCACCACACTGACCTCTGGCTGGAGCACCACAAGGGAGACTACCTCGTGGGTCTCAGGCTGGAGCTCTGGAGATGAGGTCACCACACTGACCTCTGGTTGGAGTGCCGGGGGGGGACCACACTGACCTCTGGCTGGAGTGCCGCGGGGGGACCATCTTGTGGGTTTCAGGCTGGAGCTCTGGAGATGAGGTCGCCATGTTGACCTCCAGCTGGAGCTCTGCAAGGGAGACCACCTCGTGGGTCTCAGGCTGGAGCTATGGAGATGAGTTCACCACATTGACCTCCGGCTGGAGCTCTGCAGGGGAGAACACATTGTGGGTTTCAGGCTGGAGCTCTGTAGATGAGGTTGCCAAGTTGACCTCCGGCTGGCTCTGCACCAACGTAAACAATGTCAATGTCAACCGAGAAGCACGTGCTGTCGTGCTTCTGGTAGTTCATGCATGAAATCTATGACAGACACCCCTCCCCCCACCAAGACTCCCCCTTCCAGTGGTCCTGGTCATCTGTGCAAAATGTCCACATGGAACCCAAGGTCCTGAGGCAGTCATTGTCTCTCACCTGGGCTTCTCCCAGAGGACCCAGTCATAAAGGTGGTCACACTCTTGATTTAATACTACCATTCTGATTAAATATAGAAAATATAGTCACACTTCCACAGACTAAAGCGATCTCAGAACATTATCTCATCACTTTTAAAATATGTCTTAGTCATAATATGGCACTTCAACATGCTACCACATGAAATGTACATTGACATCAGCTACTGCACGTAGTTTTATCTATAATCTCCTAGCATTATCAACTGTGATTGGAACACAGTTTGACCCTATGGAACTTACCAGGTGACTGACTTAGAGTCAGCATTCCACTATACTCTAGATCAGAGGTCACCAACCCTCTTTCTTGAGATCTACCTTCCTGCAGGTTTCATCTCCAATCAAAACCTAACACACCTGTTTTAGTTGATCAAGAACGTCTTAAGGCAGTGGGAATGATTATGGATGGAGCTAAAGTCTTCAGGAAAATAGATTTTCAGGAACCTGGTTGGTTATCACTGCTCTAGATTATGTAGCTACACTTAAAAGAAAAATTATTTGAGAGGAAAAAACTAGAACTCTGGTATAACTTTCACACGTGCACATTAAAATACACTACTCAAAACCTGAACATAAATGGCGTCAAACTAAATTGGGAAAGCATTCCAAACAGCATAGAAGGAGAGCCTCCTGAGCTATAGAAAGGCTCTTAGTGCTGCTAGATCAACTTATCTATCTACCATAATAGAAGAAAACAAATATAATCCTAGATTTAAAGTTAACTAGGAATAAGACCACCAGAGAAGCATGCACACCATAAATATGTAGGAGCAATGACTTAAAACACAACTGAAAGTATCAGGCAAAAAAAAATCAGACTATTATTTTAAAGTCAGACATTTTGATAACTAAACATGCCAATATAACCACATAAGATCAGCAATTAGAATGGTTTACTCCCCTTTGGGAAACTAAAGTAATTTAATTACTCATCACCTACACATTTCTTCAAACAGATACTACTAGAAGCAATCAAAATTGAATTAAAAATAATCAGATCTTCCCTGAGCACAGATTATGTACCTAAATCTTTTAAACTAGCAGCAAACCCTGATTACCCAGCAAACCTTTTAAATCAGCAAACCCTGATTAAAAAACAGCTATAGGCCAAAATCAGCTATAGGCCAAAATCAAACTTTCCCTTTATATCCAAGATCCTAGCTAAGGTTGTAGCACAGCAATTATGCTCTTACTTACATAGGAATAACATTAATGATATCTTTGTCAGTATTTATGCCTCATCATAACACAGAGAGAGCACTGGTTAAAGTGATAAGTGACCTACTATTGGCCTCTGATCATGGTTGTGTCTCCTTGCTTGTGTTACTTCACCTTAGGGCTGCTTTTGACATCATTAATCATATTATTCTCCTTGATAGAAAATGTTGTTTGAGTTAAGGGAACAGCTCTACCCTGGCTCAGGTATTATTTGATCCGAACATTATCAGCTTGTTGATCATTACCACTGACTGTTTGTAATCAGCTTGTCTGTGTATACTAAGGTAAAGATTGGTGTACCACAAGGTTCTGTTTTAGGCCCACTGCTTTTTTCTCTATATAAGCTACATCTAGGAACAATTATCCATAAACATGGCATTAGCTTTCATTGGTATGCTGATGATGCACAATTATACATTTCAGCAATTCCAGATGAAACACCAGTTTAATAATTGGCCTAAAGTTGCAGAATGTGTAAAGGACATTAGACACTGGATGCTGAGTAACTTACTTCTATGTAATTTTGACAAAACAGAAGAAGTAACTCTGAATGGCCTTTCAGTTACGTTATGTGCAGCAGTAAAATACCATGACATGATAATTGACTCCAGTTGCTCATTTAAAACTCATGTAGATAATATTACTAGGATAGCCTTCTTTCATCTAAGAAATATTGCTAAGATAATATTGCTAAGAAATATAATGTCACTACATGAATAAAAAATATTTAATGATGTTGTTAACTTTAGGTTGGATTATTGTAATGACTTGCTGTCTGGATGCTACAGTATGAGCATAAATAAGCTTCAGTTAGTTCAGAATGCAGCAGCCACAGTCCCTACTAGAACCAGAAGATATGACCATATCACCCCTTTCTTATCCACACTGAACTGGCTCCCAGTCAAATTTTGCATTGATTATAAAGGATGCTCTTGTTCTGCAGTGAAATTTTGGTCATTCTTTTATGATCTGCCATGCCTACTTCAATCAGAAGGGGCAGGCTCTTTGTTGGTACCTCAAGTAATGTAGGCTAAAGCAGGGACACATTTTTTTCTCACAAAGCTCCAAAGTTATGGAACAGCCTTAAAATTAATGTTCAGGACTCAGACACAGTCACATTCAGTCTTTAATTTTAGGCTGAAAACATATTTGTATAGTCAAGCCTTTTGTTAATATTTTTTTTTTTTCTTAGGTAATGGTGCAGAGCTAGCGTTCACTCAGGTTTGTTGATGCTGGAGTGGACAGCATGTGGATGCTGTGTTACCTTCTGGCTCTCCCTTTTAAATATGCTGTTATAGCTAGTCTTTCCAGTCCCTGCTTGTGCACTCTATGCACAATAAACATTTTCTTAAAGCATTACAGGAAATGCCATCAATTAAAGTGACTGATTATCCCCAAATTAAGTACAGTTGTTCTTATAGGATTTACCTGACATCATCTTGTTAACTTCTGGGATCTCAATGTTGAAAAGTAGCAATCAGGAGAGGGTTAAAAAAACATTTACAAGACATTGGATATACCCTGGAACACTGTAAGGACAATAATCAACAATTGGAGAAAATATGGCATGATAGTGATACTACTAAGAACAGTACAGCCCTCTAAAATTGATGAGAAGATCAGGAGAAAACTGGTCAGGGAGGCTGCCAAGAAACCTACAGCAACATTAAAATAATTGCAGCATTTTCTGGCAAAAATACTGGTTGCTCCCTACAGTATCCCGAATTCTTCATATCCCTGGGCTATGGGGTAGGGTGCCAATACAGAGACCTTTTTAACCGAAAATTAAATAAAAAATACATCCAATCTCCCAAAACCATGTGGAATAATGTGTTATGGTCTGATGAGACCAAAGTTGATCTTTTTGGTTATAATACCAAAAGATATGTTTGGCACAAAAAAACACAGCACATTACCAAAAGAACACCATCCCCACAGGGAACCATGGTGGTGGCAGCATCATACTTTGGGGCTGTTTTTTATCAGCTGAAACTGGGGTTTCAGGGTGGAGAGAATAATGAATAGCTCCAAATACCAGTCAATTTTGGTGCAAAACTTTAAAACTTTTGTTAAAACACTTAAGATGAAGAGGAATTTCACCTTTCAACATGACAACAACCCAAAGCAAACCCAAAGCAATGGCTTCACCAAAACAAGTTCAAACACCACATTTTTCTATTCATTCCTCATTCATTCATTCCCTATCAGTGTATGCTGCAGGCTGCAGTAGCAAATATCACAAGAAGTCATCTCTAAACACACCAAGCTAGCATTATTATATACACGTGTGATGCATCTGAAGGCGCGTGTTCATCACCCATTGGAAAAGTGCTGTTATATAAATGAACAATAAACAATAACAATATGGCCAAGTCTTACCTTGTGATAATCTTCATGTCATTTAATTTCAAAAGCAATCAATTAATCCAAAGGCAAGCTGTGGTATTACACAGCTATCAGGGACTTGCTTGCTGTCCATTTTCAAGAAGTACAAATGTTAACTTTTCATGTTTCCCCCCAAGTATTAGTTACTATATGCATATTATATATCTAAGTTTACCAAGTTTGTCTCATACAGCTCAGTTTCAACCGGTGCTGTGCCAGAAGCCGTTTTCGCTATTGGCGATAACTGTGTGATGATGGCACAGGAGAGTATGACATATTACACTTCCCCAGATTAGCTTCCCCAGATTAATATGAATTATGTTAATTGTATTGTGAGGCAGTCAGCTGTTACACCAAACAGTAAGAAGGGCTTAAAATTATATATTTTACATTAGATATATACATTACTATAATTACATT
>JANDJT010000169.1:5182328-5217442 GCA_024331685.1 Stegophilus panzeri | reverse complement strand
AAAATGTCCAGGTCCTCTGGCAGAAAAACAGCCCCAAAACATTAAAGAGCCACCATCATATTTAACCGTGGGCATGATGTATGGCTACCATATGCCTACCTCTCTGTGTGCGCCAAAAACTACCTCTGGTGTTTATTGACAAAAAGCTCTATTTTGGTTTCATCTGACCATAGAACCGGATCCCATTTGAAGTTCCAGTAGTGTCTGGCAAATTGAAGATGATTGAGTTTGTTTTTGGATGAGAGTAGAGGCTTTTTCTTGAAATCCTTCCAAACAACTTGTGGTGATGCAGGTGACTTCAGATTGTAGTTTCTGAGAATTTCTGACCCCAAGACACAACTAACTTCTGCAGTTCTCCAGCTGTGATTCTTGGAGATTTTTTGGCCACTCGAAACATCCTCTTCACAGTGTGTTGAGACGATATAGACACACGTCCAATTCCAGCTTGATTCATAACATTTCCAGTTGACTGGAATGTCTTAATTATTGTCCTGGTGGTGGAAATGGGCATTTTCAATGCTTGTGCTATTTTCTTATAGCCACTTCCCATTTTGTGAAGCTCAACAACCTTTTGCCAGGGGCGGCTGTGGCTCAGGTGGTAGAGCCAGTTGTCCACTAATCATAGTGTTTGCGGTTCAATTCTCAGCCCACATGACACTGAACCCCAAGTTGCTCCCGATGGCAAGTTAGCGCCTTGCATGGAAGCTCTGCTACCACTGGTGTGTGAGTGTGTGTGAGTGTGTGTGTGTGAGTGTGTGTGAGTGTGTGTGAGTGTGTGTGTGTGAGTGTGTGTGAGTGTGTGTGTGTGAGTGTGTGTGAGTGTGTGTGAGTGTGTGTGAGTGTGAGTGTGTGTGAGTGTGTGTGTGTGAATGGGTGAATGAGAACCAGTGTAAAGTGCTTTGGAACTGCTAAGATTAAAAAAGCACTGTACAAGTGCAGACCATTTACCATTTCCCGCACATTACAATTATATTCCTTGGTCTTACCCATTGTTATGAATGGCTAAGGGAATTTGGCCTATATGTTGCCTCATATTTATACCCCTGTGAAGCAGGAAGTCATGGTTGAACAATTTCCTGTTCCTAGTCACCCAGGTATACTAAAAAAAATTAAATTATCAATGGCAATATACTCATATGAATCACACCTATATTTAAGAAAAACATTTTTATAAACCTGTGTATGGTTGCAATTGTTTGATATCCATGAGAGCAGAGTATGTTTTATGAATTTTTTTAACAAAAGAACAAAAGGTTAAACAAAGACAGTTTTTCACAGCCTTCTTTGTTCATATTTACTAAGTGTGCCAATATTAGTGGAGTACACTTTATTTTGGCATCGCTGTTGCTCTTTCTGATGTATTTTTTCTTCAAAATATACTTTGTCATAGCCTCCTCAACTCCAACAATCTTCAAAATTAGAGGAAGCAATCAGTGAAGTCATTCCAGTACTAGCATGATATGTTTCGACTCTGAACTGCACCTAGTGTACAGAGCTTTAAATCCTTCAGATGTACTAAAGGTACACAGGTGAGTACAGTATAAGATCAATGCTGCTTACGTAGCTATAATCACATGTCAAGTATAACTCTGGAATTACCAGTTGAATCAACCTTCCTATCTGAAAAAAACCTGGTTTCTACCTATTCCAGCAGTTATATTCAGTGTAATGCATACAATATTCTGCTTTTAAAATGACTGATAGCTTGCAGAACTACTCTGAGATGTTAAAGTAACATTAACCTGTGTCTTTGCATAATTATTCTTAGACACAGACACTTCCATTAATCAACCGTCAGGTTAATGCACCCAGCCCTGTGGTCCAATCATCGATCATTGGCGTCTATGTTGCCTTACTTGCATTACGCCTTGCCATGATATATTTGCCATGAGCAATTTGGCAGAGTGTAGGGCCAACTCTAGTAAAATGTCCGACTGTTTTGGACACCAGAAGGCTGTAGAAGCCCTCAATTGCTGAAAGAAAGCCAAGCAGGCCCGAGTGGGAACAGATGGGTCGAACACAGGGAACTGCTAGGATCACGGGGAAGGACCACCATCAACGCCACTAGTGCCCACAGCACACCACTCACATGGTCCTTCTCTTCTCCGCCTACTCATTAGCAGTGTATGATGCAGAAGCCTAATGATGCCTCACCACATTTTTCATTCACATATGGGCTTTAAGTCTAAGGGTCTGCTCTGGGTCACTCTTTTGGACCCTACTGGAACCATTTACAAATAATTACAGTGTAGGAGGAGAAGGAGATAGAAGGGAGGAAGGGGAAAAAAAGACATCCATCTGTGGGCTAGTGCTGTACTAGCCTTCAGGTTGCAGCACAGACCATCATGTGATCAGAATGAGGTTTGGGAGGCCAGGCATGAAATAGACATAAATGATGTGGTTTGTTCAACATTAGTCGATCCTCTAGACCTCATATAGAGCAGCTGCAGGTTCTCTGTGGTCTACAGAAAGAAAGATTGGTAGATGATGAAAGGTGTGTAGGGGGAAAAACGCCTTAATGATAAATACCCCTTGAATACCCCTTTTGGCCTGCAGAGACACGGTTCGGTGGTGTCTCCTGAGATATGTGGTTTGGACATGCTGATGAAGTCTACACTTCCTGTAAAGAGCACTATAGTTCTCCAACACACTACTCCAGTTCTGCCTCGAGGGTAAAGTCCAGCACGATCATCAGCCCCTCTGCCTTGTAGTGACACTTTCACAATGCAGTACTGAAATGAAAATACGGGAACGTGGGCAGGTTGAGGAGTCAAATGTCACATTTACCTTTTAAGGGTTTTTTCTGATTCACTTGCATAACCTGAGGCAAGTCATTGAGGAGGTGGTGGAGGAGTGAGAACATTTCTGGGTGGCTTTTCTTTCCACCCAAAAAGAAGTGGGGAAAGAGGAGGGGTATGTGTTCACCAAATTTAAACAAATATTGAATTTTTATACAAATATTGAAATGCGATAGAGAATGAAAAAAAAAGGAAAAGACTGAAATGTGTTTCCATAAAGACAGGGTGTGATAAGTAAGGAATAAAACACAGTGAAATATAATCAATAATGGGATGGTGTAATGAGTTACAGCTACTACCCCAGAGTTGATCATTTTCCAATAACAGCACATCTTGAAGTGTGTTATTCCTCTTATAACATAGCAATTTGCCAGTGTTAAAATTTCTTAAAATTTACTAAAGAATGACAGGTTGTACTTTGTCTGCTTTTAAATTTACATTTACTATTACACAGATGATTTAGACCCTGTTATCACTTATGTTATAGCAGCTATAAATAGTTCCTTCACCAGCCTCTCTTTTTTGTTGTTTTTGTTTATCTTTTTTTTTTTTTTTTTTTTGCATTTTTAAGCACTTCACCCTAAAGCCTTTCTCATGTCAGAAAACTGAGTGTGGAGACTCCTTTCAAAAATTCTATATAAACATCTCTTCACACAAAGCATCACCATATCACACATTACTATACAGAATGTCAAATTGGCCACCTTTTAATAACTATGGTAACTTATGTTGGAGTACTCTCTTGTGGTAATAAGCAAAGGTTTTGGTTTTTTTTGTTATAATCCTTGGTGTTTGTCTTATTATGTCAACTTGCTGTAGAATTTAGTATAATAGTAGTTCATTCAAACACACAAGTCACATTTTTTCTGCTGAAGTTTTGGAAATTTGCTATACATTTGGAAGGAACCACAGAGAGAAAGACAGACACCCAGTCATAAAAGACCCAAGCTGACAGGAAGAGATAAGAGAGAGAGATACCATAAAGAGTCAAAGAGATCATCCAGAAGAATCAAAAGAGTGGATAAGAAAGGAGCTGAAGGCAGAGAATAGTACAAATAGAAGACAGACGGAGGCAGGGAACAGGACCGGAGGATATTCAGTGTGGTCCGAAAGCTGGAGGCACTGATTTAGGGGTTGTTGATCCCAGGCAGTCATCCCAGTAGTACAACGCCGCCAGCGACACATCCACTCCCTCACTTCACGTAACTCACCACACTTAGAACGTCCTTATGTGTTTAAAGCTATTGAAGTGGAAATTGGGGCTTGCAGACACTAGCTCTAAAGAACTACTGGATCTCTTCCTCATTTTGTGAAGGCATTCATAAACACGTGACAGGACCTCATTAGATATGTCATAACTGTGGAGAATACCATAACCACTTTCCATGCTCTTGGAATGTGAGAGTTTGTGTATGAAACACTCATTACCATTACTGTCAGAAGGAGAACACTGGGCCATTAACTGCTAAAGCATGTGCTTCCTGTGTCATGTAACTCTAGGTCAACCAAGCGACAAATAGCTGATGGCCCTATTTTTATGACATCCCATGAAGCTAAATTTACAAATTAATTGGCATAGATTTTAATAGAATTCCTTCTAGACAGTCACAGAACAAGGTAAAAAAACAATATAAATATACCTACTAAGGATGGACAGTGGTAGCTATGAAAGAAATAAAATACTTGGGGTGTGCTGTTATAGGAAAATAAGCAACAATGTGGTGGTGTGATGTGGCCCAACTCAGAGTGGAATTACAGTTACCACCCTTAAGTTAATTGTTTTCCCATAACAACACATCCCGAAGTGTTTTATTCCTCTGATACCACACCATGTCCTCTCTCCTGAAGACTTTCCTGTGTGCGGAAATCTTACTGACCATTAAAAGCATTGACTCTGGAGATTCTTTCCATAAATTAACATATTTTCACTCACAGATAACTTCACCAAATCAATGATTATACTGTAGGTTTTCCAAATCAACAGCACATTTTTTCATTTGAAATGAATTTAAAATTAATGTAGGATCAGGCTAGCGGCACGGTGGCTTAGTGGATAGCACATTTGCCTTGCACCTCCGGGCTTGGGGGTTGGAATCCTGACTCCGCCCTGTGTGCGCGGAGTTTGCACGTTCTCACCGTGCTTTAGGGGTTTCCTCCAGGCATTCTGGTTTCCTCTCCCAGTCCAAAGACATGCATTGTTGGCTAATTATCATTTCCAAAATTGTATATAGTGTGTGAATGTGTATGCGATTGTGCCTAACAGTGGGTTGGCACCATGTCCAGGGTGTTCCCCGCCTTGTGCCCTGAGATCCCTGGAATAGGCTCCAGGCTCCCCCATGACCCCTGTGTAAGGTAAGCAGTATGGAAATGGATGGACAGAACTCACAGCACTGTGGTATAAATGTCTAAATTTGAACCTTAAATGAAGTTTAAATGTACACTACAGTCATTTTCCCAGATAAATAAAGCTAAGATGTACCCTTGAGGGTACCACCCCATTGGCAAGTGTTAGTACCCTGAAAGTTACAGTTTAGTACCTTGTTTTTTCTGAGTGCACTGCACCACATGCTCATAATTATGACAGGTTAAATTTGGAATGAACTCCTTTTACCATGGAGGCTCACTAACACCTATAATTATGAAAGTCTGAAAAGAAGTTGCTCTGTCATGGCCTCTTGGTTAGTTACAGTTACATTTATATAACACTTTTCTAGACACTCAAAGTGCTTTACATAGTATGGTGGGGTCTCCTCAACCACCACTAGTGTATAGCATCCACTTGGATGATGTGATGGCAGCCATAGTGTGCTATACAGAGTAAGGTAGCCAATTCAGAGCTGGGGATTACTAGGGGGCCATGGTAGAGAAAGGCCAATGGGGGAATTTTGCCAGGACACCAGGGTTATACCCCTACTCTTTTTATGATAAGTTTCCAGGGATTTTTAATGACTCTCATCCACGTACTGGCCAGGCGCAACACTGCTTAGCTTCAGTGGGAAACCAGGCGAGAGTTGGAGGGTGATATGGCTCCGGTATATCATATATGGTGTGTTCACGCCTGGACCGTTCCACCATCCATAGGCTATTCTGGGAAATCCCAGTCTCCAGCAGCTACGGCTCCATTATGACTTGTGAACATGTGGCCATTGAGATTAGTTGAGAAGTTGCATCAAGATTTGGCAGATCTACCTTCTACGTGGCCCTTCAGCTAAATTCTACCAGGTCTCTAACACATTGATACAAATTAAATACCTAAAATGGACAAAACAATTGCAAAAAAAAATCCATTATTCGTGGATTCAGACAATTCACCCACAAGAAATCACAAGTAATTGGACAACACATCACACAACATTTGACTTACAGAGCTTTTGGTCTAGGTGATTGATTATAGATGGAAATAGTACCCTTTCTAAGCAAACCCAAAAAAGAACTTCATAATAAAAATAACATGACCACAATACATTAATTAACAAGATCAGAAAAGATACAAATGCACAAACAAAGCATACAAGTCAGATAAGCATGTCCCAGAGTGTTTCATTCCTTGTATAACCCAATAATTTGCCAACGCTAACAATTTAATCACCAGTCCTCTCTCCTGAAGTATTTCCAAGGCATATTGGTAACTTCACTGTTTGGTGGTTGCATGTATACTCTAATGCACTGCACATATACAGACCATAAAGGGATCAGACATTAATATATAGTTAATGCGCTGACATTTTTCATATATGTACATTTATCATGCCACAAATTCCTGCCACCCAATGAAAAACCATATAGAGCCGTCACTGTTGATAACCGTAAAGCATAAATGAGTGTGAGTCACTGTGAGGTACATATTAGAGGTAATCACATGGCAGAAAGGGAAGCACACATGGCTATAAAGAGTATACATCTGGATGTAAACTGATTTATTACATTAAAACCACTGACATGTGAAGTGAATAACATTGATTATCTTGTTACAGTGGCACCTATCAAGGGGTGGGATATATTGGCAGCAAGTGAACAGTCAGTTTTCAAAATTGATGTGTTGGAAGTAGGAAGAATGGGCAAGAGTAGGGATCTGAGCGACTATGACAAGGGCAAGACAAGGCTAGACAAGGGGGTCAGAGAATTACTTAATTACTCTTACTTTATTATATTTCCAAGAAAAAACATAATTTTTTCTTCTTAAATTTTTTATTTAGAGCTTTAAAATACTACAAATCCTGACAATCTCTTCTTCCCTTTTCCAGACAGTAACTACGCTATATACTGTATCAATCCAATGGGATTAGTATCCAGTTATTTCAGAGTTTAGCAACCAATCAAGTTAGTCAATCTAGAAAAAATACTATCAAGAATTGTGATCATTGACCTCATGCTACACACTGTAGTTAGCCTTATAACTTCCTGTGTGTGGATAGGCCACCACACTGCAATGCTGAAACTGAGGATGAGCACCCTGGCCCTACCTCAGTAAAATGTTTCAGTATGCTGGAGGAAGCAAATATTTGTATAAAATGAGGCATCTCCTTCGCCTCATTAGAGGCATGGATTGTGGTAAGTTTTGTTACATTTGTTACAAAAGCAACTGCGTATATTTATCTAAGTTAGCCTGTTTTCTTTAAGCCAGCGTAGGCTAGCATCAATAGGCAACATACTTGACTAGTCAGCAAGTTAAATTCTAGCTAATGGTAAATTTAGCAAACTTACAGTGATTGAATGATGTTTTCAGGCTAAATGGCGTAGTCTTTTTAAAATAGAAATTATCTTCAACAGTTTTAAACAAGTCATAAAAGTTACATTTTACATGAAAACATGAAATTAACTTTATTTTCCTAGTTAAGTGCATTTAAGTAATAACCTTTTGACTACCTTTTTTGGTTTGGATCCTTCCACTTGTAATTGAATAAGATTTGGTCACATTATCTACAGTATACTTTCACTTAAGTGTGATTTCTCAGGACTTTTTCCACTCCTGATTACTCATACTATATGTACACTATCAGCGTAGTACAAGAAACAGTACCAAATTTCTAACCGGTTGAGGATGACTAAACCACGATTAGAGCGTCCTGACTACTACACACACCTGTAGCATTAGCAATGACCTCTGTAAGTGGCAGGGGCTCAGTGGAAGGGAACAGGCAATGCCGACAGGCCTATATTACCTCCTCTAATGACTCTTTAGATGATCACATGAGCGTTCCACTTCTAGTGACTTACACAGTGTTGGTGGTCCCTTTGTGGTCAGAACCATGTGTGGTTTTCTTTAAGGGCTAAAGGACTACGGGTTATGCCTTGCCATTTTCGATTGAGAAAACCAATTTTGCACCCAGGGACTTTCCCAAATGACAAAGCAAGACATATTCTGGAACTGCCCACCACAGTCAGTGTACACGCTCGGTTTCCTAACCACGGAAGTGTATTTTATATAAAACCAAAAGAACAATTGCCATAAACGCGCCCAGTACTATATGACTATGCTTGTTCTTATGATATGTTTATGATTCAGCAGTTTGGTCTGAAAGAGGAGCTTTGTGTATGTGTGTGTGTGTGTGTGTGTGTGTGTGTGTGTGTGTGTGTGTGTGTGAGTGTGTGTGTGTGTGTGTGTGTTAGCTATACCTCCCTAAAGTGGGCTGCTTTGTCAGGAAAATAATGTATGTGATAAGTTTATATGGTGAAAATAAGGTCATCGTAGTAAAAGAAAATCGCATCAATTCATAATTGTAAGAAAGTACAGAATGAGAGAGATAGTGTATGAGAAAGTGGAAAAACACACATTTTCTTTTGCCCTTTGGCAAAAGAAAAAAAGCTGGCTTTCTCACAAGCCACTTCATTTGATCAACAGGCAGCATGGCAAATGTACATATGGATTTATTTTAGTGGATGCAGTAGCGTTGTTCTAAAGTGTCCATTAATGCAGTAAACAACCGGCCTCACTGGGGGTTTTGGTTGGGTGGGTTTTTTTTTTTTTTAGAGAAATATTTCCCACAAAGGAACAGAAATGGCTATTGATCAATGTTCTATTGAATATAACACACACTGACTGTACTGGCTAGTTTTGATTTATTGTTCCCAACTATCATTTAAATTATCATATCTAAAATATTTTTTTTAAAATGCTTTGGCACCACAGATCTTCAGAATATGAGTGTGAACCACTGTTCTCTCCAAGGCGATGGCCTCTCTAGTTCTCCTTTAGCATTAGCTCTCCAAGGCAGATGCATTTAACTCTGCTCTCCATCCACAGCTGCCTCCCACATGTTTCCACCCCAATCAGGATTGGGGTTCTCATACCTGAGATGCAAGACCTTCCTGCTTTCATATCTGTTTTCTCCCATTCTCTCTCATCATTCTCATCTAAGGGGGCCAATGACGGGCCACACCTTTTCTGGATATTTCCTCTCGCGATATTGACTGGCACCTGCTAACTATGGGAACTAAATGGGAATAAATACCTGTCCAAGTATGGGGATTTCATAAGGACACAGTATCTCCCATATAGTGTGTAACTGGAAAAATCTAATGTATGTACATGTATACCCAGGCCATACTGGAGGGCTTTGCAGTTTTCTCTGCAATATGACAAGTTACTTTTTTTTTGTCTTATTAACTTCCAGAGAGAGAAAAAAGACTACGAGGGAACAACTGATTATAGTGGTTATAACGTAAATGATAACACAAAAATAATGTGGGATAAGAGTAATAAAACACTTTGGGATGTGCTTTTATAGGAAAACAATCAACTATGGGATACTAAGTGTAACTCAGCATCATATCACCTTGTTATTGATTATCTTACTATAACAGCATGCCCCCAAATGATTTATTTCTTACATTGTGAATTTACAATGACATATTATTATGTAATTACACACTAGTACTTAGTGAAGTCATGATAGCTGGGTGTTCACAAGATTTCTTTTATCAATAAGCACTTGTATTGCTTGTGTGAAATACTTTTTAAAAAACCCAGGACAAAGAAAGAGGTCAAACAGAATTTTTCCATCTATCCATCTATTTTCTGTACCGTGTATCCTACACAGGGTTGCAGGGACCTATCCCAGGGCACTGGGGGGAACACAAGGCGGGGAACACCCTGGACAGGGTGCTAACCCATCGCAGAGCACAATCAAACACACACACACACACACACCCATTCACACACTACTGACAGTTTAGAGATGCCAATCATCACATGTCTTTGGACTGGGGGAGGAAACTAGAGTACCCGGAGGAAACCCCTGAGGCATGGGGAGAACATGCAAACTGCACGCACACAGGCAGATGTGCTAACCACTAAGCCACCGAGTCCCCCAAACAGAATTTTTAATACAAATAATTTACAGTGAAATTGGAAACAATTTACCACACTATTATTTTTTATTATTTTTTTTCCACTATAATTTTTGGTTGTAATTCACATAATATCTGCCAACATTGTTAACCAACAAAATAGAATAAAGTTAAATAGTGACAATAAATATGATAAGGCAAACGTTTCCCATATGACGCTTGTCTGGAGCTCGGAAGCATTTCCATAACTGTCCACAATTTCACAATCAGCGTGGATTCCTGCAGCTCCTGATGTATAATGATGATAAGCAAGCAGAGCTCTGGTCAGGGTTAGACCCCCAAGGAAGTGCAGGTGTGGCAATGGAGCTGATTTGAAGTCTGTTCTCATTTCTTCTCTCTCTCTCTCTCTCTCTCTCTCTCTCTTTTTTTTTTATTGCCACGGACATTCCCTCATGGACTGGCAATCTGGAGATCTCTCTGAAGATGAGAAGAAAAGAGAACTTGTCCTGCATTTGGCTCTGTCTTATCAGGAGGCTTCTGAAGAACAGAAATACCAGGCATTCTAACATCCCCACTTGTGTAATAGCGTAGCATGTTTTAATCAACGTAGACCGTCCCACTGTGGCCTCCTGATTAGCCCTGGAAAGAGTTTGTTTGCATTTAATGACCAACAAAAGTTAAAGGGGAGATTCCATTATCTCATTCCCCTGGGTATGCTAGATGTAGGCCTGGTTCCAACGTGTAAATCAGCAAGAAAATATTTCACTGAGTTTGCAATAAGCACAACTGTCCATTACGCCATAAAACTACAAAACTTGCATCAAAACATTATTTTTTTTCCCTCAGGGGGTTTTGTGATTTAATTAAAACATTATTTGTCAATAAAATGTGCATTAGAAGAGCAGTTTCAGAGACTGGCTGTCTTTTTCATTATGGAAATATTCACTGAAGCAGTTTATCCACTTACCTCAATTGTTTCTTCTTCTTCTTCTTCTTCTTCTTCTTGTATTCTTCCATTTATTGTTGTTGTTGTTATTGTTTTCTTTTGGTGATTATTACACATGACTTGCTTTGTAGTATTAATCAAAAGAGCAATACTTGTCATGCTTATTTTACTTTGTTAAATCTGAAAAGACTTAAACATGTATATATAGCAATTTTGTTTTTACCATGTTGTGGTAGGTTAATCATATTCTGTAATATGGATAATTGTTATTTTCTAAATTTTCTAACTGTACACCTTTAGGCATATAGGATTGGGGCTTTTAACTGGAAATGATTTTAAAATGGAAAAAAAATATATTCTGTTTCTTTTGCACCTTTAATATGTATCTCAGCTGGAAATGTGAATATAATATACCTTTAAAAAATAAGACGTTGGACTTCTGATCAGAAGATCGTGAGTTCAAATCCCAGCACTGACAAGCTGCCACAGTTGGGCCCTTGAGCGAGATCCTTAACTCTCAACTGCTCAGTTGTTTAAATAAGATGACTGTCTGCCAAATGCCATAAGTGTAAATGTATTCAAGGTACATAATCGGATCGTATTTACCTTCTTGAGTAAAGCTTGAAAGGTACATTTCTTATTGTGTAAAGTGCCTTGAGAAGCTGCTTTAAAGGCGCTATATAAAAATAAAGTTACAAAAGACCCTAACCCTTAAGGATACCACCCCAGCAAAAAGAAATGTATAGTTTAGTCCAATGCAGACAATGCAGTCTGTCATTCCCCATCCTGGTCTGTCCTGATTTAACTCATCATCTCATTAAAACGTTTTTAAAAACAAGGAATATAATAAAATTTTAAGTGTAGAATTAGGACTCCAGGACCAGGCTTGCGAAACATGCTTATATATAGTCACACTAACCTCTCTGTGACTTTATTTTAACACATAAAAAACCCCTTAAAATGTGCAGTGCGTGTGGAACTAAAGGACCTGGATGAGGAAACACTGCTCTAACACACCCTAAAACACACTTACACACTCCAACCCGTTCATTTTACACTAACCCCTTGCTTTTGGGGGGGGGGGGGGAGGGGGGGGGGTTGCTAAATGGGTGTGTTAGAGAAGGGGATAACAGTAACAGTGTGCCGGATTGCGACACGGAGCAATCAGCCCGACCCGTCCCAACAGGTAGCACACTGCGCGTTCGCCTATTGCGCGTTCTCGTCGACGCACGTCATCCGGCTCGCTTCTCGCGCGCTGGTTAAAAAGAAGACGGAGACGGATCGGGACAAGCACGTGAGCGCGCGGAAGGCATCGCGGGAGAGTGAGAGAGAGAGGCACACACACACACACATACACACACACGACTAAACTTGGTGCTTCTTTTTTTACGCACTACTTTAACGGGATTTAACTTTAACGCGCGAGGAAACCGGCTGAGATTATTTGTTCGGATGAATATACTTAATTTTAATCGCGTTACATTATGAAAGAAAACGTTTTTCACGTGTCGGGCGAGCCTAAACTGCACTTGTAGACTAATTTATTACCGTGAAGTTGCTGGGTGATTCCCCCCCCCCTTGATATACACTTGATATTTGATGAGAAGTTACTTTATGCATTTATAAACATAAATCAGTAGAGGACTGAATAAATTGTTTAGGGGAAAATAAAACTTTTCTTGTAAATCCGGAGCAGCTGAGCAACTCTCTTAGAGCCGTTATATATTTATTTCTCTGCAATGAGGCATCTGAAGTTCGTGCTCGTGTTGGTGATCGCCGCCGCCGACCTGTGGGAGTGCGCGGACGCCAAGTGGGGCGACAAGGGCGAGCTGAGTCCGCGGAGGCGGAGATGCTACGACGGAAGTCTGCCGAGACGCCTGAAGAAGAAGGAGCGCAAAGTAGCCGGCGGCGGTGGAGACGTCTGTTCCGCGCTCTACCCACGCGCCTCGTGCTGCCCGAGCCGCAGAGTCCCGCACCGGACAGACCCCACGGTAACCCACTCACTCGCACGGGCTGCGCACATGCCACACGCATGCTTGATTTACGCTCCTGTCATCCTTGTGCTGTCCAAAGTGTAGTCCTGCTCTCACACACCTGGTCATGAATCAGGTGTGTTAAAGCACTCAGATACATGGACGGCGCGTTGTTTCCCCTGGTTCAGCTTCATGATGTCTTACAAGCATAAAATGAGCTCGTGGTGTGTGTGTTGTTTGTGCGCTTCTTGGATGCATTTCAAACTCTGCTTGCCACTGCCTAATCATCTTTGTACATACATCTCATTTAAAAGTCATAAGAATAGATATGGATTAACCTCTAACCTTTACTTGTAACCCAAACCCTAACCTTTGTAACATTTCAGTGTAACATGCAGTCTATTTTAAAGGCTGAATGGTGTACAGGTGACTCATCAAACTGAAAGCATCCTGCAAATCTTTAGATTTTATTCAATCATTATGTGTGCTCATACATATTTAAAAACTGAGTCAAAAGCTTGCTCATAACCTTTGTAACAGATTGAAAGTTATGTAAATGGTGGGTCTAAAAATCTCACCTTATTTCAATCTCACCAAAAAACATCATGTAAGGCATTTTTCACTATTATCACTATTAATGATAGTTCTGCGAGGCTCATAGGAATAAAAAAAAAAAAACTTAATCGCAGGTTCATGCTGGTTTCATCCGTTGTTTTAGACATGTTTGTGATGTGTGGTTCTGCATTATTTCATGGATGTGCTCAATGTCCACGTCTCAGGCTTGTCCTGTTTTACAAATATTCAGTAATTCTTCCCTGACTTGTGTTATTCGCTAACTATCACCTGAACAAATCCTGTCTAAACACCTGGTGTTTCCAGAACAGGTTTCTATTTTAATGCAGATTTACATTTCTAATTGCCAGTTCTTTTGCATGAGCAAACTGGGTCCCATTGGCTCCATGCTTAAATTCAATCATGGAACAAATAAAAAAACAACTTTTGTGATTCTATAGCGAATTCACAGAAGAGAGAGAGAAAAAAAAGCTTCCCCTTTTCTCATGTAAAAGGCCTCGGTCGAGCAACCCATGTGGCTGGGTGGCATTACACTCTGGTAGAAAAAAGCCATATTGCATCATTTCATTTGCTCAAGTCATGCAAATAAGAGTGGTTCTGAATGGAACAAAAACAGGGAGTGGACATCTCCTCCTCCCCGCTACACTGCCCACACACGGAGCCTTTTGAGCCGATGGCAAAAGAATAACAACAACACCATTGTGTTTGTTAGTTTCACTAATGGCTGGACCTGGAGAACATCACTCTCCCGAGTGCTCGGCCCTGGCCAAGTGTTAATGCCGTGGGGAGAGTGTTTGCCCTGCTCCCCCACCGCCCTCACAAACTTACACCTATTCCCCCTGAGGGACCAAAAGTGTTTGGCTTAAGCCCTTAAACACCCGCCAGAGCTGAGCTGGCTCCTTTAGCGAACCAGAAAGTCATAAAAAATTCTTAGGTTAATGTCATTTCGCACCAACAGACTCCGATCATATCTGCGCATCTTGTCTGGTGCTGTTTTCATAAAACCTCCACTTGTACACACTCCCAGCTATATACATGACGTAATGTGACTCCTTGGCCTCCTGGTTGCCTCTTACCATGTGGCCTTGTGGGACTTCAGCGGCCTCCATTGTGTAAGGGTGAATGACAAGCAATTGTTTTCAAGTGTGTCTTTGTGTGTTTATATGTTTGTTCTGGTAATCTCACTGACAAAGGGAATTGTGCAGATCTTAATAAGTAACCCCAGCAGCTGCAATATCGCTCTGGCCGATCTTGGTGATTCCTGATTGAAAATTATTCTTTTTTTAAACTGATGCTGGCAATGATAAAACAAGCCCTACGCAACATTTATTTAGGAAATCAGGTCATAGGATATGCGCTGAACAGAACTTTTTAAAGTGCAAAGGGATCAATGGAAGGTTTGAAAGAAGTTTATTCCAGGTTTAGTGTTTGTTTAATGGGTCATTTATAACATTGCTATTAATGTTAACCTTGTTGTATAACTTGGCCTTCATTCTTGTTAAGTAATGGAAGCAATATATTCATGAAGGAACTTGACAGGAATGACGCCTGACTTAAAAAGACTGAAATCTGCATGACTTTCACTGATGGGTTTTTTTTTTTACCCCTCTTTAGGAAATGCTTTCAAATTTTAGAGCACATATATGTTTTTTTCCCTACCCCAACAAACAAAGGTGCTCTTGTTTTTGGTACGGGTGATGGCATCACTGGAGCCTATCCCAACAGCATATGGGCGCTGGGCATGCTTGAGAGCTCACAAATGCTCCTCTCCGTGGACCATGTGCCAGTCCATGGCTCACTAAATCAATGGGCAATTTAGAATAGGAGAACGGGTACTCACTGCATTGGGGAACCAACCAGAAGCACCAAACTGAGACAGGAGAGAAGCTTGAGATGTTTGCCATTATGTCACAGGCAATATACCTATACAATTTTGGAGAATCTGAATGGGTTTACCTCATTTTCTGGCATATCATCTTCATAGAATTGCTTCAGTGCACCCCTAGAATTGTCTTTTCAGCAGGATTTTAAGTCAGTTTCATCCTAGTATTCTCTTACTTGTGTAACCACCGACCACTCAAATGTCTTTCAGTGCTCATTTGGCTTAATTATAGACTTAATTATAAAGTTAAAACCCCAACTTTTGTGGCTGTAGGTTCCTGTTTAAGAGGCTGGGGGCAGGCCACAACTTTAATTGACTTGGACAGACTGCTAATTTGTTGATCCCAGCGGTGGAATGATGTGCCTGTCTATCTCTAAATTGGTGTTTACACACAGACCTCACACAGAGCAGGCGAGTGGTACCAGGCGGCTGCTGCTGGGCCACAGGCGCACGCCTGTGGAGGGGAGGCCCATTACACTGTTGTTTTATTACAGCTAATTTGTTCCGTAAATAAGCCCGCTAATTTTCTCGGCCCCAATCTATTTGTTTGCATTTGTTTGCTGACTTAAAAGAACATTTAGGATGGCACTGGTGTTTTTTTTTAATCCACTTCGCTTGATTGTGTTTGGTTTTTTAGCATGGCATGCAGCCAACAAGTGATGTGCAATTTTAGATTGAACTGATTTAAATTGTACTGTTTGTCACGGTCTACAGTACAAACAAATCTTTATAGTGGATCAGCTTCATCAAGTGGCCCTGGAATGTTTGTGAATATAAAACCATGTATTCTAAAGATGTAAATCAAATAGTTGGTTTATTCTGATGTGAAACACTTGTACTGAGCACTTAGCCAATCAGATTCATCTCAAACCTAGCAAGTCTTAAAACCCAATGAAAACTCATCCTAATGCCACTCAGACTCATCCCAAAGCCAATGAGAAAAACCAATGTGACTCAACACAATGCCAATCATACTCTAATCAGGCTCTTCCCAATGCCAATCAGACTCACCACACAAAAGCGAGCAAGATTCAAAAAGCCAATGAGGTATATTCCAGTTCTGAACAGACTCACTCAAAAGCCAGCGAGACTCAAAAGCCAGAGCCTCATTCCAATGCCAACCAGACCCTAATGAGACTCTAATGCAAAATTATCCAGAATCACCCAAAAGCCAGAGAGCCTCATCTCAATGCCAGTGAGACTCAAAAGCCAGAGCCTCATCCCAATGCCAACCAGACTCTAATGAGACTCTGATGCCAACAAGACTCACCCCCACTGTCCATCGGACACAATGCAAAGCTAATTGGAATCACCCAAAAACCAATAAGGCTCCAAAAAGCCAGTTAGACTCACCCCAAAGCCAGCAGGACTCACCCCAATCAGATTCACCTGAAATCCAATAACCAAAAAGCCTCAAAGCCATAGTATCAAGTCAAACACAAGTGTTCAGCTTTTATAGCAATAATGTTATGAGAATTCTAAAATGTTGCTGTAATACTGGTTGCCTGATCTCCTCAGATCTTTTCCACCAATAACACGGAGTGTTCCAGACTGCTGGAGGAGATCAAGTGTGCCCGCTGCTCACCAAATGCCCAGATGCTCTTCCACTTATCTGAACAAGAGTCGGCACGACACCGTGAACCAGACCTGCCACGTCTTTGCCTCGACTACTGCCAAGAGTTCTACTATACCTGTAGGGGACATGTACCAGGTAACACAATCTGGCACAAAAACACTTCAGAGTAAACCATATTTGATGCTTCAGAGCTGTTTATAAGACCATCACGCAATGTTTGCAAACCTTAAATGGCAGTGTGGAATTGTACTGCACTCCAATTTGTTCCCTAACCAAAATGAACCAAATGTTGTAACACAAACGGCTCCAATTCCGTGTTTATTCAAAAGGTTTTTTCACTGTATAATACAGCTCCTAAGCTCCGATACTCAGTGAGCACATGCACGTTTACAGCATGCATGCTTAGCCTAAAGCCAAAGGAAAAGACGTCAGAGCCAAACCCTTTCCAAATGTTTGAATAAAATCCCAGTAAAGGTTAGAATACAAGGATTATCATTCCAAAGATGCTACGCAAAGACACTGTGAGAAAGGTATTGCCTTATCCCACAGCAGCGGCCACTGTTTATGGGTCACACACATAAATATGGTGCTGGAGGCTTCTGCCAAACCTTAACAAAGCTGACTGAATAGTCCTGGCGTTCAGAACATACTGCTTGTCTTTTTCTCCGCACAATGCCATCCCACATGATGCTTTGGAATGGTTCTCTAAGCTGCTCGAGCACTGCCATTCTGAGCTTCCACTGAAAGGATTATGTGAATGTCTAAATATTACTGCTTTTTGGTACAATCTGAAATACGGCAGAATCTTCTTGGATTTCACGGTACTGTTTTTTGTTGTTGTTGTTTTAGTTTGTCTTGGATAATTTTGTTGAATATGCATGAGCACACATGCAAATCTCATGCTTGCCACAAACCAGAAAAAAAAACAGATTAAAGTCACATTTTTTAAGTTACACAACATATAAATCTAGCCTGTGTAAATCTTCAGTGTTCGCACAGTGGACTTTGACCATAATCGTTCAAGTCATATCTCTTTAGTGTAAGCAGTCATGGACCAAGTGGTGTTCTCACACGCTGTCACTTCGCAGCTGTCAGACACACCTCAGCACCCATGAGTGGACACACACACACACACACACACACACACACACACACACATACACACACATACCCCAAACAAAGCCAGACGATCTAGAATGAATAGATGTGATTGAATGGTTTAATGATGAGTTTCTTTTTTGTTTTCCTGGCAAGCGGCTGCGTTTACGTCAGTGGAGCCCGGGTGCATGTGTATGACTAAGGTCTAGACATGACTGACCCTGACACCTTGCCCTACTGCACGATGCAGCGGAAAATACCAGCTGTTTTACGACAGCCATTCGCTTCAGTGGTTTGTTTATCTTGGTGGTGCATTCAAGAAAGTCTAAACAGTACAGGCTTGCTGCCAAGCAGAAATAAGAAAATCGCAGTGGTTAAACGTTAATCAGCTATTGCAGGGTTTATGTTTTTGGTGTAGTATGAATGGCATTAGGAACAAACTTCCTGTGTTTGCCTGGGTGTGTCACTGTGCAGGGCCGCAACTGTCACTGCTTGGTGCATTCCACCAGACTGGATGGTATGTAGATTAGACAGGGGCAGATATGCAAGCAGGCCACACACATACACACTTATACACACATACACAAACAAATCAGTCATCCTAAACATATTGTCGGTCAAACATATTGAAAACGATCGATGCAAAACTGTTATGGTAAGACAATCTGAAAGCAGCAAAGACTAGAGAACAGAAGTCCACAAACCTCAGTGCTCCTCCTCTTCCCTCCTCCCCTCTCCCTCGCTTTCAAAATCAGCATATGTGGTGACGAATGACACATTTATTTTTCTACAAAGGTTGTGTATATGTAAAACTGCTGAAGTGCATCAAGATGTCAAGTACTTTGGGTGGCCACCCAGGTTGCTCTGGAAGATAACCAGATGGAAGTATAACCATAGAAGCGGCAATGTGGACAGAGTCTCACTCTCAGGGCAGTACAATAAAACTAGGCCGTACTGTGTGGACGCACAGACAGTGTGTGGCCACATAGTAATTTTGCCATATGTTTAGGGAAGTTGTTAACCATAAATGGCCCAAATTAGAACAGTTTTTTTCATGTACATATAATTTATTTTCAAGTGAACACTTCTATATTCTGGGCCTTTTCCCCCCAGAAAGGATTGTGCAGTTTCTTATAGAAGACTGAAAGAAAAGGAAAACTCTCCTTCTCTGAGCTATATAGTAGTATCCTAAAGGTCAGAAGTGTCGAAGGCGCAGTTGTTATTTATAGTTTATTGCTTCACTAATATCAGCTTGAGTCGGTAAGAAATAAACTTCAGGGCATGATGTCATAGGAAAGTAATCAACGATGGGATGGTGTGATATCGCTCAACGAGAAATTGATTATTTTCCAATAACAGCAAGTGTTTATTCCTCTTATACCATTTTATTATTCGCTAAAGAATAACACATTGTATTTTTTGTCCATTTACAGTTACATTCAGTGTTTTGGAATGTCCCCAAATAGCTATAAAGTTGATTGTTTTCCAATAACAGCACATCTTGTAGTGTTTTCTTTCTTTTCTAAGACCGCTATTTGCCAACGATTCCAAGTTTTTAATTGTTAACGAATATCATATTTTTTCATTCATTTATAGTTACATTTAATTGTCTTGACAAAACAAGTTCATTCCTGTTATCAAGCATGTTGTAGCAGCTACAAATAGTCTGTTCTTCATCAGGCTGTTTTTTTTTCTGTCTTTTTAAGTTAATGAGACAAAAATAAAATTCAGTTTGTCATTTTAACGAGAAAGATTTCCTCTCAGAAAACATTTTATCCAAAAATTTAAAAATATATATATTTTTTTCATCCCTGTGTGAATTGTAAAGTAACGTATTACGAAGAATGCAACATTAGCCAGACCTATTGTCAAAACAGCTGTTATAAAAAACATTAATCACCACCATCTGATCCATTGAGCATTTAACTTCACTGTGGTATAAGGTGAATTATGGAACTACATTGCTAATGTGCTAATCACATGACTGTATACTAGCTTCACTACCAATTACTGCACCATAGTATCAATACAAGTAGCAATTTTCCTGCTAAACTAATTAAGTCATTAGTGGCCCTGGTCACTGGTTAAGCACCTTGATTTACTTGAGGTTGCTAATGAGTTAACTCACTCTGACACCAAACTAAGAAGAAAAAAAAAGGCTGGAAGTCTGGATCGTGTAAAACGAATACAACTTAATGAGCATTATATCCATCTAGGTCTAAATCTATGTCTACTGGATCCTTATCTGTGATTCCAACTTTGCCCAGTTGCCATAAATGTTGGACAGAGCTGAGGAGATGTTAAAGGCCATATGTCTATAACTTTTCTCTCCATAAAACAAGCTGTTGTCTCATATGTATTGACTTTCTGTCATGATATTGATGATGTATTTTAATGGTAGCAGCAGTAGTAATCAAACAGTCAATCCTTTTGGACAACTGGCCATATTTGTTTTCACATATCTACAATTTATACATTTGGCTGACGCTTTTTATCCGAACCGACTTAGAATCGAGACAGGATACAACTGAGGAGGCAATGCTGGGATTTAAACTCACAAGCAGTAGCCCAAATCCTTAAGTCATCACAGGAAAAAACCCACACATATAACAAACACTTTTTTTGTGTGCTCTGTAGGGAATAACGACATAAATTCATCTCTGTAATTAGGAGAAAAGGAGACTTAGCACCAGTATAGTTAGCTAGCTACACTTCACTTGATGAACAGCATTGCTAGCAATGATTTGTCACTTACATTTTAAATGCCATAATTACTTATATGCTACAATAAGCCGAAAGCATAAAATGCATTGTTAGATCTTTTTAAAGTCTTAAAGAATCTGTGTGTTTGCTTGTATTGATGTCATCAACAACCTCAAACACTTCAAGGAAAGGTCATGAATTAGCACATATCTACCTTCTGAGACTCCACAGAGGTGCCCTGACCTACAAACGGTAGCTTTTACAGGCTTCTTATCTATCCTTCAGCACCAGAGACACCCCAGTCCAGTTCCAGACTAGGTAGTATCCCCATAAAGGCATTTACTGCTTTGCCTCGCTCCCTCACACCGCTATGACTCAACACTAGCACTATCAGGCCTGAGATAACCAATTGTGCGTGGGTGGCATGGCTGAGTGTGTATGTGTGTGTGTCTTTGATCTCCTTGTTGTGTTTAGATGTTTAGGGATATCCTATCACCTCAGTTGTTGGTGTGGTCACCCCCTGCACCAACACACACACACACACACACACACACAAACACACAAACACATACTCCTCAGGCGTTGCAAAGGGGCTTGGCAAAGATGAAAGTAAGGAGGGGAGTGTGTTTGTGTTTCGATCACTGGTGTATTTGCTCTGCCCTCCCAAGCAGACACTCATCTCCGTGAGGGTTTAGTTAAGAGGAAATCACCAGCCCGCTTGTTTGTAGGTCACTGTGGAGCTTTTAACAACCTGCATTCTTACAAACTTTGCCGTAAAGTCTTACAATGTAGGCCACGTCTAGGTTAGGTTTTTTCATTCCCACTTTTTCACAAGTTCTCCGTGTTGTTGGCTTTTCACATCCTGAGAGATTTATGTTGGCTGTTAATAGAGAAATAAATCAGCGTGTTTCCCCTGATAGCAAGCACGCAAATCTAATCTGAGATGCACAATCAATCAAATTTGGGTGTACATTCATCATTTATTCGAATTTGACTGACACGTTCCAGATGAGAAATGTGCTTCAGACTGAATCTTTGACAAGTTTGAGTTTGGCATGTTTAACGCTGTGTTTAAACCTTCCACATATGTCTAAAAGAGGTGTGCAATATCTCTCTGCTGTGTGTACTGACAGTTGGGAGATTCCAAGATTGTGGTGTCATTAAGCCATTGTAACTCTAAACTTTATTTTTATGAGTTTTGAACACTGGATCTAAGAAAACAAACATGTAATCATTCCAAAATGTTAAAATAACATTTTTACATGTTTTCTTTCCTGGAGACAGCTGCCCTTTATCTCTTACATGGCGAAACGGGGTTGAAAGTAACAGTTCTTTTGCATAATACTTAATATTTGCTAATAACAATTAGCAAAGACACATAATGGGGTTAACTAGCCGTTATTTTTAAAGAATAATAATTTACTTTTGATTTATAATTTAGCTAACATGGTTGTACTTTCAGCATGTGCTTGTGAGTCAATAGCGCAATGCCTGAACATAGAGAAGAAAGAATGAGAGAACTTACTTTTCTTCTTCCCATGATCGTTAAGAAATTCTGAAGTTTCCACCTCCTGTTACATCCTGTTGAATATGTGGAATTTTGTGGAATATTTCAAATATTTTTTGGGCTGAATGTGTTCAGGTAGCAGGGTTGAGTCAATGTTGTAGAACACTAAAATTAAAATGTTCATTTTATGAGATAATATGATTTTTTTGAAGCATTATATTGATTACATTTCAAGGTAAATTGTAATTATAGTTGGCTAAGACAGGTAAGACAGGTCTTTTAACCTTTACGTTCCATACATATTTGTAAATGTAATATCAGTGGCACACAATTGACACCTATCATGGACTCAGCCAATGTTGTGGATTATAGTTTTATGAAACAAATATTGCAGTGAGATTTATAAATGTTACCGCTAGCATCTCACAGTGTCCAACCAGTGCACCATAACCACAGATGGGATTTAGCTTGAGCCTGTGGTGAGACGTCTCGAAGTGTGTGAGCTTGCCTTGGGAACAGCTTTAACTACAGGGGATTCTGCTGGTCTTGGAGGCGATGACATCATCCTCTAAGACTCGCGTGGTGTCTGTTTCGGGCTGAGCGCAGTTGTCTGTCTGTGTTTGGCAGAGCTGTTCCAAGCCGATGTAGACGAGTTCTGCCAATACTACGGGAGACGGAATGGGGGCCTGTGCTTTCCCGATTTCCACCGAAAGCTACTGCATGGGCAAGACTCCAACTACTTGGGAGATGAAAGAATAGAAGCGATCAACAGGTATGTATCAAAGTACGTTCAGATTTCGGCGATTTATTTCGTTTTGTTTTCTTTAAATGAGACTAATCCTGGACATTCATAGATTAGAACATATTCTAAACATTTCTGCTCTGCAGCATCGGTTCAGAGTTTATTCCACACTGGTGATTTGGAAATTTGTATTCATCAGATGATGAATACCAACCCTTATCAGCTCATCTCGTCTGCTTTTGCCAGATAAGAGCAGAGGTCACTAATATCCCAACATGCATGAATGAGCCTACATGTAAAAAGATTCCCGCTTGTGCTTTCGGCCTGGCTCGATGCCCCCTCCTTCCCATGGTCGAGCCACATTTGTTTGTCTAGTGCTGGTTTAGCCAGCTTTAAGGGCACAAAGAAAGTGCTTATACTGCTCCTGCTCTGATCTGGACCAGTGGGCTTTGAAGCTTATGGGAAAAGACATGGTGAGGGCCCGTCTCTAAAAGCAGCAATCTCAGCTGATAGAATCAGAGGAGCACCAGAAACAAGGTTTGTGTTTTGAAAAATGGTTTAGCCTAAAGACCTCAAATGTTCGCTCACATGTTGAGTTTGAACCTCAGGGTTCTGATATGGGATACATCAGTTTAGTTTACATTTGCTTCAGAATACTTTAATCCATCTCTGATTTTTTGCCAAAATATCTTTCATTTGTTCAGTTCTTGAGGCCGGAGCAATGAGTAAACCCTTTAAGCATGTGCACAAATGTAAAATATAAGTAAATAAAATATCCATATTTGCCTGATATTTATCAGTGTTATGAACATAATGAATCAGAATGTCAGTATAAGCTTCATCTCCTTGTGCATTCCTAAAAGTATGGCAAATACTAGCATCCATGTTACTGACACACTTGGGGGTGTGCTGTTATAGGAAAATGATCACCGCTGTAATACCCAAGTTGATTATGCCTCTATAACAGCATATCCTATAGTGTTTTATGCTTCTTATACTACAGCCAATCATTACAAACTTTTATTTGTTAATGAATGCAATCATTTCTGTCCATTTATAGTTATTTTTAATGTTGCAGATGGTCCGCAAAACACATTAGATCCTGCCATCACTTGCAGTTTATCACCTATAAACAGTCCTTTCTTCACCAGCCTCTCTCTTGAAGTCATTAAGGCAAAAAATGCAGCTTGTCATGTTACAGAGAAACCAGAAAACACAAAATGTCCTGTCCTGAAGACACTTTCTGACACTGACTTTACTGAGACGCCTTCCATAAATGTAAAATAAACAGTTTATTATTAACTATATCCCTACAAGTCACTATAGAAACGATAACATATTAGAATGAGTATGTTAATAAACCCGCATCTTGTAACCAGAACATTAATTAAACATTAAGAAAATGAATCAACACCTACTGACCAATCAGATTCCAGCATTCTATAGTACTCTGTTATAAGTCTTATATAATAGTTTATCCGGCCTGCTTTTTAACCACATCAGATCTGATGTCTGGTTAATAGAACACATCTTTCACACCTTGGGAGTTCCTTCACTTGCAGTGAGCTTCTATTTCTACAGTAAATCGGAAAATCTGCTCATATTCTATAGCAGTCAGTATTATAGCAGCATTATAGCATGGATTAAACTATTTCTCACTGACTAAATAATAAATTGTTAAAACACTGTTATAAGGCATTTAAATTATCTGACCAAGCCGCTGTCTTCAGCAGGAAGCATAAGCACAACTGCTACTGTGCTCAAGAGATCTTGAGCGGGCTCCGTCAGCCCATGGCCGTGGAGCATTGTGGGGATGGATCGCAGCGCCTCTTCATCGTGGAGAAGGAAGGCTTTGTCCGCATCCTCACTCATGATATGGAGCTTCTTAAAGAGCCATACCTGGACATCCACAAACTTGTGCAAACTGGGATCAAGGTAAGAGACACAGCAGAATTACGGATGATATAAATGCTAGTGGGTGGAACACTGCTTTGAGAAACTGGATGGTAAAACTGTCCTGTTGTTTTCTTTGGTTGTGGAAAACAGCACATTAGATTTTCAGCCAGGTTTGTACTATGTGTGGTGGTCTTGGAAAGCCTGTCGGATGTCGCTGTGACTGAATTCTGGCAAAAAGCAAAAAAGACAACAACAGAAAATCAGGTTTCAGATAAAAATGGGGTTTTTCTACAGTACCAACAATATACTTTGACACCTCAAACATAAGTATAGTTCACGAAAACCCACCCAACAAAAAATTTGTTGCAAAGGGCAACAAGCAAAAAGCAAAAAAGGCCCTGTTAATTAACCACATAATTATTTCTTATATGGTTCTTGCATGGCAGTGAATGATGCATTTACCGTTTTCATTCATGCATCATCAGTAACTGCTTTAGCCTGTTCAGGGTCATGGATGTTTAAATGACTAATTTGTTTATGTTTTGACAAATAGAAACCAAATAAGCCACCAGAAAATATATAATAATAACTGCAGAAGTGGGTGGGGATTGGTCAGAATTCCTTTGGGAGTGGGTGGGAATGGGATTTAAAAAGTCCCGTGCGTACCTCTAGTATACAGCTTTGGTTGCAACAAGCTAGACCATCTGGGTTATTTCCCCCTCAAACAATAACTTTTGCCTTTCTAGTGGCTCCTAGTTTGGAAAAAACCAAGAAGCATCACAACAAACATTTTATAATAATGAAAACTCATCATGGCGAAAATAATATATTCTGTAAAAATTTTTTTTTTGATGATTTCTCACAAAAGGAACTATATATACCCGTTTTTTTATTCAGTATTGCTATGATGTGGTTCTCTGTGATGTGTAATACCTCAACTCAGTGAGGAAGGACATGGCTGACAATACCAGTATGCTCTGTAGAGCAACAGTAAACACACACATTCAGTGTCAGGCACGGTCATGAATAGTTTGGGGAGAGAGTAGAGGAGTGCTCCTTTGAAAACACATTGCTCTGCTCCATGGATTTGCTCCAGACAGGAAGATGTGGACATGTATGTACTGAAGAGCAATTAGTACCTACTGGAGATCCATCCAGCCTGTCCTCCTATTATCAGGGAAGTCTGATCTCCAGAACGCAGGAGGCCATAAGGCAAATGCATTTTCAGTACATTTTCACATGGTTGAACTGTGCAGAGACGGACGAGGTTTGTACGAAAACCTAAGGCAAGACATTATACCTCCTAACTCATTCTTTGCCTGTTCCCTGCAGCCCTGGATCTTGAATTTCAAGCATTTTAAGCAAGGTATGGTTATTATACCAATATAATAGGACAGCATAGGATGATACAAAACCCACTGGACAGCTACACATATGGTAATGGCAATGGCAAAATGTAAACAAAACATGCTAATGGACAGAAAAAATATCCTTATTACCTCACGCTCACTTTGATGGATGTTTATGTTTGGGTTTATGCGAGCCCACTTTCTGCATTACATTGATTGATGACGTAAGCAGAATATAGTGAATTTCTTTAATCACAGGTCTGAGGATCTTCAGCATATAATCTGACATGGACGCCACGTTTTATCACACAGTCTGTTATAGAATTCGACCAAGATTTTATTGAGATCATCTCGTATAGTGTGACAATTAATGTTTAAAAAATAAATAAATGAAATTGCACAGTGTGCAGCAGACTTTAGAAGTAAAACAGAATGGCATAAGATACTGTATGTTACATGTACTTGCAAGTTATTGTATATGCCCCTGTCAATAGAGACAACTTTATATGTTTAATTTCTGAGAAATAGGAGAATGTGGCCACATGATTATAGGATATCCTCCCATACGTCAGCAGGAGCCTTGCAGTGTGCCACTTCGGATGTTTATCTGTCCCCATTACAAATGCACTCTGTTTAAAGGCATTTATTTGCAAAAGTGTCCCAAGATGGAGGAAGCAGTTGACGTTTGCACAGGAAGTTTACATCTGTCGCATGGTTCTTTTGCTTCCCCAGAGAGAGTGATTATGGGCTTCCGTGA
Organism: Stegophilus panzeri; assembly: GCA_024331685.1. Classification (NCBI taxonomy): domain Eukaryota; kingdom Metazoa; phylum Chordata; class Actinopteri; order Siluriformes; family Trichomycteridae; genus Stegophilus; species Stegophilus panzeri. The sequence continues at coordinate 5,190,352 of JANDJT010000169.1, read as the reverse complement.
ATTTGACATGCGAACGCTTCGCTAGGAAGACCTTGTGCACCTTATCATAATTAAACATAATTGGCTGTGGATCCAACACTCATTATGTCAAAATTAGGGGAGTCTCAAGCCCTGGTAGTCCCCAAGAGTCCTATTCAGTGAAGATTGGCTGCTATCGTAGAGAGCTACACAGAACGGATGGTGTTTACACAAAGCATCAACAGGATGTTGCTCTCTTTGTGTACGCGGTAGGTCCCCTGGTTCCTTAGGAAAAGTAGATAGTGTTTTTATCACAACTTTGATTCTAATGTTCTATGTTTCCTCAAACCGTCAATCCTCCCGCTGCCAATTACACCAACTCAGAAACAATGCGCCGTCCACTATAGGGAGGTCCTTCAAGCGCTGTGGGTGTTCTCTGATTAAATTGTATCTGCTGTCTGTCTAGACCCAAGGGCCCAGAAACACATGTATATTCCATCTCTATGATCATTACTCCTAATGATCCTTTTTTTAGGATTAGCATAGTTTGCATTGTTGCCATTTTGCCAAGAAACTTAGACACAATGATTCTTCTTGACCTCTTTATATATGAAGAGTCAATAGCCAGTGTTTTCTTTCTCTGCAATTATTAAACCATCCTGCAAGCCAATGTAATGTTGTTCAGCTTTCCCTCAGTGCTTAAATGGGACAATTAAACCCTGTCAGCTGACAACCAAGCCAACTGGCTAATCTGAATTGTTTGCAGTTTCTCAGTTTGCTGTTTGAAACTTATTCCTATTCAGCTGTGCATTGTGGGATAATGATCTTGCTCAGTTTAATCCTCCACACCATCACAGCTGTGCAGTGTTTACCAGGTTAACCAGCTGCTAACGTTGCCTGGATTTGACAGAGCAAGACTGCGCTTAAGCACCGGTGCTTCGCCAATTAACTTGTTTTGGGTTTGCATTGAGTCAAGCTTTTCCAGATGCCCAAATGAACTCCAGTCCTCATGGTGACATGTAAAGACCCAGAGCATGTGTTGATCTTTTAAAATATTTGTGTGAGGGAGATGGTGATTAAGAGTTTAGACTTGATTCATTGCACGTTGAATTGTTAGCAGCAAAAGCACGGGACTGCTCCGCTGTTGTGTCTGCTAGTCCGGGGTGCATGGCAGCAGAGATGAAGACATCTGTATGCAACGTGAGCATGGCCCTATTGCCAGAGTGAGGGCAGCCAGCTGCAATAAAGTATTTCTTGCTGAAGCAAATAGTTCATGGCATGTCATGCTCTCTGTCACACTACACACACAGCTGTTGGGTTTTTTCAGTCAGATGAGCAAGAAGGGCTCTCAGACCTGTCTGAGATAAGTACCCCAGCTTTGACAAATGGCCTTTTTCCTCCCCTTCACCCCCTCTTTTTTAACAGATCACTTCAGGAAACGACCACTGCTGTCATCTCACTTGACTTAACTTCCCCCAGCACTGTCCTGATTTCCAGAAGAAAGTTTAGCTCTTGAGGAATGAACAGTGTGGCCGAAAACATTATGATTTGCGGTCTTCCATACAATTTTCCATTGTACACCATTTCCAGCTCCAGTAATGTATAATAACAGGTGTAGGAGTGTGTGTGTTTTGGAGGAACACTAGATGTGTGTGAATCCAAAGCCCCAAGTTGGGGGATCAAGAGTTCAGGTAGCTTTTGAGGTATGCATGTTTTTTTTTCTTCTTTCAATCAGCTCCTGGATAATGCTTTTTATGTAGAATTCCCCAAGCACACCAGGATCAAATGGTGCACTGCAGCAATGTGCAAGCTAAGCTATGTAAAACCTTGAAAACCAAAAGCCAGAAAACTGCCAATGACTGTATGAAATTTAGGGAGAGTGTTGTGCAGTTTGTGGCTGTAGCACATCCCGTTCTTGCTTCCTGGCTCTGGTTCCACTACTGGCAGAACACTTGTAAGGGCAGGCTCTTATGGCCATTGCTTGCTTGCTTCCCTGAATCTGGATATTGTAAAACAGACACACACTAGATATGCTAAACGTCTGTTAGGAAGGTATTTTAAAGAAATTGGTGTTGGTATAATGCACTTAAAGTTCAGTCTGAGTTAAAAAGAGAATCATGAAAGATATCATAGCCTGCCCCATTCCCACTGACTTGGGTAATCGGTTATGGTAGCTGTTACATAAGAACGATATCTTACAATATGTCCAGCTTGTAAATTCCTGAGGAGGTTGTAAATACATGGTTGGAGTGTCTAGGCTTAAGATGGGGACTCTTGTGCCAGTGTTGCAATTAAGCAGACCTGTTCACTGGGTGCAAGTCTGCCAACAACTTGCCCCCACTGGTATTCCAACTCTTCAAATTATAAATGGACCACAATGGAGTGATTTTGGCTTCATTTCAGAACACTTCAGCTGTTAATTTTAATCCAGAGGAGTGGATCCTTCTTGCCACACAGTATCGTCATTGGGGTTTGCCTCACTTGCATACTCAGTGGTCCCTGGCTGGAGATCATAAAAATCAGTGGAATTCCTGTCTTGACCTCCACATGTTTGTTTTTGTATTTGGGTCATGACATCAGTCCTACATTTGAATTAGGTGGTTCAACAAAGTAATAGGAAACATATTTACATTTATTCTTTCAATTGCGTTGTACCTGCCAAATCAGTTACAGGCATTTCTTAAAAAAAATAAATAAATAAAACACACAAAAAAAAGTCTTGTCGAGCTTAATGAGTCCATAAGTCATTATTTATCTGTCAGCTTTCACGGCTTTCCCACACTTGCGGTCAAATTGAAAGGACTCTGGAGTGTGATTACTCGAGTCTCTGAAGATCTTTTACACTCCCCTCGGAAGCATTCCAGAGATGGTGCAGACTCGTGTCCGCATTTGTGCCACTGGCCTGTCCAACTTGGATTAGTTCAGCACAGCCTAACAGAGCTTCTCTGACCAATTTATGGTCTGTGTGTTTTGGCTCATTCTGCGGGCTGAACCACAGAGTTAACTCAAGCAGTTCACAGAAAACCTCTCTTTACTCAATTCCTGTGAAATATCAGAAAGGAATGCCGCATAACTGAAATGACGGCATGCTGTATTTGTTTATTGGACACGCTGTATTGGCTCACTGTGGGGTGAAAACACTCCTCCCATGTTATGTCCGATCCCAAAGTGCTAAATCTCGGCAATCCTTGTTCAAAAACAAGCTTGCTTGAAATGCTGTTATTCACACGTTCTGAAAACATACGCCTGGCATTCTATTCATTCTTTTCATTTGCCTAACAATGCAAGAAAGAGAGAGATGAAAGCACAACCTGATCGTTTGGTCAGGGATTGAAATGATACAGCTGCTTATTACAGCTGACGATGATGAGTAGACCACCAGAGTTGTGACAACTGATGTAGCTGCCCCCGGGGTGAAACAAAGGTTTACCTATTACACAAGCAATTTCATTGCTTTTCTAAACATGTTGCCAAGACAGTGGGAGTTGGCAGTTTGCTCCTTGTTTATTTTTATTTTTTTCCAATTCCTTTTTCCTCCCCTCTCAGATTTTGCACGGATTAAAAAACAGGGGGCGGGAGGGGAATTGGGTGGGGGTCGGGATGGAATAAGGAGGTGGAGGCCCACAGCTTGGGCTGAAGGACTCCTGGGCTTTTTGTGCTCTCTATGAACTGCCAGTGAGCTAATAAATTCTTTCAGCTTCTCACCGCTGCATTCGCGGATATCCCCCCAAAGATTACACACACAAATCACTAGTGTGGTGGAGGCTGCAGGGAGGGCCCAAGCATCATGGAGGGGCCTCGCCCCAAAAATGAGCCACACATAACCCAAAGGAGGACCAGAAAGAAGGGGGTTGCTGGGAGTCAAATGTTTTATAATTGTTTGTAATGCAGTAGTCAAGGAGGGAGAAAGGGGGGCGAGAATAAAAGAGAGCTGGAGCAAGAGGGCATGGGGGTAACTGGCTCCCATATGGAGCAAGCGAGATAGAAAAGGAGAGAATAAGAAAGAGAGGGACAGAAAGGGACATGGGGGGCCTGGCTTTAGGCCTGGCCCTACGCTGGCTTTTAAAAAAGGAACATAATTAACTTCTAGATTCTTTGTGCTCCCCATCTGACTTGCAGGGAGGAGATGAAAGGGGCTTGCTAAGCCTGGCATTCCACCCCAATTATAAGAAAAACGGCAAGCTCTACGTCTCCTACACGACGAACCAGGAGCGCTGGGCAATCGGTCCTCATGACCACATTCTTCGTGTGGTCGAGTATACAGTGTCCAGGTAACAGTCAGCCACTTACACACTCCTCACATCTCAGACTGACCAAGTTTGAGGGGTAGGAGGGAAATGAAATTGGTTTAATGATTGTTATTAAATGTTTCAGGATATGTGTGGTTTTGAAGCCAGGTTTTTGGCTGCCAAGGGTGTTGTAAAGTATTTTATGATAGTGATGGATGTTTTTATAGAGATTTAATGGCAGTGCATAATTAAACAATTTCATTGACTGGAATTCTTTTCTGCTGCATTGCAAAACATGCAGCAGTTAAGAAAGGAAACTTTAGTTTAATTATTGCATTTTATGACTAGTCTCAAAGCTTAAGCACATCAATATAGCAATCAAAAGTGATATATTTCATTCAACTATACAGCACTCAAGAAAATAGAAACTGTAAATCATTAAAAGCTTTTGAAAGGTTTGAAGGTTTGCAGTATTAGTATTTATACTATAGTACAGTTCCTGCAAATAAATATGCAAGAGGTAATACATTTTATAATAATAAATTGTAAATTCATTTCTCAGGAATTTCTATAAACTTTATAGAAAAAATAAAGTTTGTCATGAGGAAAGACTATAGTCAGATCATTTGGCACAGATAGATAATGGTACTTGATGAAATAGACTTAGAGTATATTGAATGTTCTCAATTTTTCTCTTAAGGAAAAACCCCAACCAGGTGGACACTAGGACCTATCGAGTCTTAATGGAGGTTGCTGAGCTCCACAGAAAACACTTGGGTGGGCAGCTGCTTTTTGGACCTGATGGGCTTTTGCATATCTTTCTGGGTGATGGGATGATCACTTTGGATGATATGGAGGAGATGGACGGATTGAGGTGATTCTACCAAAAATGTACAGCTGGAGCATCAGCTTCTAGTACTGGAGGGTCACAGTAAAGCATAGCAAACCCTTACATATAATAGAGCATTGAAAACACTAATCCACACATTCTTTAAAGCTCTAAAACCATACGATCAGAATCCAACATTTGAGTAATGAGTAGTGACCTGTCAGTGTAGAATGTCTTTGACCTTGATATTAGCTACGTTCCTCTGATTCTGCCAACCTACTAAGAGAGAGATTTGCTGCTGCAGTGACTTCACTGGATCAGTTCTGAGGGTGGATGTCGACACGGAACAATGCTCCACTCCCTACATCATTCCAGGGGACAACCCATACTTCAACAGCACCAATCAACCACCAGAAATATTCGCCCATGGACTGCATGATCCTGGCAGGTGAGTGACAGTATGAGGATGCTTCAGAAAATTTCAAAGCACAGAGCAGGTCATAAATATAATATGGAGAACTACTGAGGTTTGGTATAGTCTATTCTCAAGAGCAGTGGTCACCAACCCTCCTCCTTGACGCTTACCTTTCTGCAGGTTTCATCTCCAAGCAAAATTTAACACACCTGTTTTAGTTGATCAAGAACTTCTTAAGGCAGTGATTAGATGGTCAGGTGGGCATGATTATGGTTGGAGCAAAAGTCTTCAGGAGGGTAGATCTCCAGGAACAAGGTTGGTGACCACAGCTCTAGAGCCATCTGAATTAAAGACATGGTTGCTTTCTGATGTTTGCTTTGGCTACTATTGCTATCTTACTGCTATATACTTGCTTCAGAGAGAACGGTTACATTTTATAATCTCTAAAATAATAGGTAACTATAAAGTAGGCTGTAACTATAGACAGCTGACAAACTAAATGATCCGGTGGCTCTGTTATGCTGTGGGGGCGTTCATTTATTGTGATGGCATGGTTAGGCTTGTCTTCTCTGCTTAGAGGGAAATGTCACTGTAAATCATTTCAAAGTTCTTCTGACTGATCACCCTTAACCTATTATGAAACCTTTCTATGATGATGGGCATGGTCTCTTCCAGGATGACTCCACCCCTATCCACTTGGCATGAGGGTGCACTGATGAGTATTTAAATCATGTAAATTATGTCATGGCCATCACACTCACCAGATTTCAAGTGAACATAAAACCTATGGAAGATTTTGGAGCAATGTGTTAAGATAGCGCTCTCCGCCGCCATCATCAAAGTATTAACTGAGGGAAAATCTTTTGAAAAAACAATGTTCAACCCTCCAGGAATTTTCCAGAGATGAGGCCAAGGCATACTGAAGCTGATCTGGCAGCTTAATCATTTGTCATCTGTAGGTTATCATCAAAAACTTTTCGAAAAGTTCTGCCTTCAAATTCATTGAAACAGGAGAATTCATAGAAACATTGAGGACTGAGTGGAATAATGCCAAACTGAGCAAATTTTGTATTTTTTTAAGGGAAATTTATTCACAGTGGATTTAAATGAAAAATAAAAAGATTTTAGGTTAGAATTGTTAGCTATATTACCTCTGTAGTGCCAATGAAAAACCAAACAATTGTATATCAAAGTTTTGCTTGCTTGATTAAATTTCAATAAGCAGAAATTGTGGTTAATCAGAATTCCACTGGTTTTATATCAACACTACTATAAGCTGAATATTTCACGCAGCTCTAATAAGTAATACACTCTGTGGTCCTGCCATTGCCTAACGGCTGCCCTAATCAACATCCTGTCTTAGGTGTGCAGTGGATAAACTTCGCATGGACACCAATGGGAGCCTCCTGATCTTGTGTACTGATACGACAGGAAGAAACACAACAACAGGGAGGATCCTGCAGATCAGCAAAGGAAAAGATTATGGTATGTCTATCTGTGGTATGCCTATAGCAGAGCTCTAAACTACTTTTCATGTCTTTATAACCACATTAGCATTATTCAGGAATCAAACAGTCTCTCCATCACCACTCTTTCTAAATAGTTCAGCGCTTTAACTTCTCATTTCTAGGATACAATACTACATTCTTTTAGAATGTGATAACAAGGCCTTTGAGGCATCTCCACCTGTGGAGAAGAAATGAAGAACATAAATACTTGCAAATTGAAGGGGTTATATAATGTTGCCAGTGGAATGCAAGTTTGTGTTCTTGAATATGATATATCATTGTCAGACACAATTAGCATGTAGATGGTGCTTTGGCACAGTTCAGCACAACCCATATGGTTGAGAGCTTAATCAGTACCAGAAGATCTGAAGAATGTTATTTCCTTTCAAATCTAACAATTAGTTGTCTTGGATAGCTACATTTCTGCCCCCATGGTCAGTGTTCATTCTAGCATATGGCTCGATCCTAGTATATTCCCCACCAGCACATGCCCCAAAGAAGGTCTACTAAATGTGCAAATTACAGGTCCTTTTACACTATTAAAGCATCACCATGCTGAAAGTATAGGTTCATTAAACAGCATTGAGTAGTTTTACAACACGCTGACTGCAACATTATAATACTGGCCATTCCCAAAGCTGCTATAACTTATGTTGCTATACACACTCTCTCAAACACACAGTACACAAACTCTTGTTAGAAACCGGACTCTCCCTCACACAAGCTGGATGTTAATGATGCCATTTTGTGAAAAGGAGCACAGTCAGCTACACATTAAAAAAAAAAAAAAAGTTGTATTTAATGTTCCCAAGCCATGAGTCATTAAAACCCTCCTCCATCGGCATTCTGAAAGATTGTTGGAAATATGGCATATACGTTCCTATTTTTCAAGTAGGCAAATAGTGTCTTTGTTAAAGTTTTGCTATGATATAGTGTGATATAATAGCAGGATGCAAAAGGTTTGAGCATTGGGCATTTAGGCATTTAACTTCTGAATCATAGCTTCCAGCTTCTTTCCATTACAATGCAGAACTTTAATGTCTTTAGAGTTATGGCCTATTACAGTATATAAGTATGCAGAATTT
>JANDJT010000169.1:5143854-5182228 GCA_024331685.1 Stegophilus panzeri | reverse complement strand
TATATATATGAACATTGGTACTCTGTTGCTTTTCAGATAATTAATGTGATATGTTTGTGTGGTTCTTTTTCATAGAAAATGAACCATCTATTTTTGACTTGGAGTCTATTGGTGGTGCTCTCCCTGTCGGTGGATTCATCTACAGAGGCTGTCAATCAAGAAGACTTTATGGAAGTTATGTATTTGGTGACAAAAATGGGTAAGATAATTATGTCCAATGTTAATTTTGAATGTGTTACATGTTTGCATGTAGTCCCAAAAAAAAAGTCAATTAAAACAGATCTCCTTAGCCTTTTCCTCTGAGGTGATTGTAACCAAGGTTTAGGGAGTTAGCTCTACAGTAATCTGTATGATTACAGATGTCAAGTGGCATCTTTCCGGTGGTTTTGCATGTCCAAGTATACACATTTCCACCGAACCCATAGAGGAAAAGGGATAATTTTTTCAGTGAAATTGAGATTGTGTCATTTGTTCACAACCACCTATCATTAACACTTCACACTAACACTAACCCAACTGTTGTGTTTCTCAACTTCTACATATACTAATTCTATATAACATTAGAGAATATTATAAGATGCATACTTTACTTAAAAATTACTTTTTCTCTAGTTGCTCTTAGAAGCCACATTTTGCACATGTTAAATCTGTTCTCAGTGGCATGATGATGAAATTTGCACCATGTTGGTATTTCAGAAACCTCAGAATACTCCAGAGGCCTGCTGAAGACCGGCCATGGCAGGAGAAGCCATTCTGCGTTGGAAGTAGCAGTTCATGTGGTTCCACATTAGTAGGCCACATCCTGGGGTTTGGAGAGGACGAACTAGGTCAGTGTAATTTCTGTTTAGATAAGCATTCTGATCACTGTTCAGCATGTAAGGGGTTTGAGATGCAATAATAATCATGATTATTATTATTATTATTATTCAGGACCTTGCTCATTATTTCGGATTAGTCATTTTTAAAATAATAAAAAGCCTTGGATACAGGATGTTGGATACAGAACACTTGGTGGCAAAAAGGAGTGAAATATTAAAAAGACATCTCAGTGATACAGAACAGGGATTGCCGGGGTCACAGTGGAAAGCCAGCTACTACTCCAAAATACCTTTCCTCCATGGCACATTCCATTATGACAGAGTACTTTAACTTCCTGGCACATGACTTCCTCTCTCTCTTTCTGCTGACAGACGATATGACCAAGATTCAAAGGTCAGAATGATTTGTCAGTGACTAGGGTTTCCATTTGCAGTTACCTTCACCAACCAAACCACAAATTTAACCTCACACCCAATGATAACAGCCTCTCTACGCTCTTGAACTGTCATTTATCTGGACCGTGTGCCAAGTTCAATGACGTAGTTCCTCCATGTCAGAACATAGGGATTGGATTGCAGGCCTCAATGGAAATCAAACCTCCAAGTGACTCACAGCAAGCCTGTGTTCCATCATTTTGTACAATCCCACTTGACCTCTTATCACAGGAGAACATGAACTACTTGTTCCAAATGCCTAGAACAAGCAGAACAAGGCACTATCCTTTTGCCATCCAAGCAGTGGAGGTCTACAAGGGATGGGAAGATACTCTTTGGTGCTCAGACATGAGAAGGTTTCATTCAAAGTGTTTGAGACTTGCAAAATGCAGCTCTGCAAGCTAGAGAACTCACAAAACCCCAATTCTAAGGATCCATTTGATCCTTGAGCCACAGGACCATGGTGGAGGGAAGACCATTTTATTTGACTAGATCACAGGTGGATCAAGGGTGTTGGGAACAAGAAAAACACTAAATTATGCAGGTACTCCAGGAACAGGGTTGAGAACTTGACATAGTAGATGAAGCAAGCCTTGCACTCATCAGATTCTCATGGTTTCCCAATCGTCCTTTTCACCAGGTGAGGTCTACATCTTGGCGTCCAGCAAAAGCTTAGCCATGCCGTCACACACTGGGAGGCTCTACAAGCTGGTGGACCCTAAAAGGTACAGAAAGTTTTAATATTACAAAGCTCTTTCCACTCTTGTGCCTGGATGGTAGCAATCTTTCAAGACCCACTAAACTGCAGAATTTATTTCCAAACATCTGGACACATCTCCACCAACTAAACAAGCTCTATAAATATTAAAGTAACCTTGTATTTACAACGTAGCAGAGCTACAGGTTTCAATCTGTGTGCAGTTTATGTGTATGTTCTCTCCATGGGCTTCCTCCAGGTTCTCTGGTTACCTCCCATTTCCAAGAAAATACCAGGAAGTGAAATGGCGAGTCTATTCTTAGGTATGAATAGGTGTGTGCATGGTATACTGTGATGAACTGCCATCCTATCCAAAGTGTATATTGCCATCTCACAAGCAATATTCCTAGGATAGGCGCTGGATCCTCTGCGATCCTGACCTGAATAAAATAGTTACTTAAGATGAATGAATGAATGAATGAATTCTTGTCCCAATGTTAAGGTTTAGTATAGACTTAGAAACTGCATAGAATTAGAAATGGAAGCAAGAGACCATCCATGGTAGGTTACAGAGGGGGAAAAAATCTGCTTTAAAGCAACATAGTCAGCAATGTTCAGCACTAATACCTCTGCCTTCATTCCACAAATGTGAGCCTGGGCCATTTCAGCATCCCTGTGACATAATGTTAAATTATTGTCTTGTGAAATAAGACTCTGGTTTCTGTCCACCACTCATTTTCAGTGATCGCCTGTGTATTACACTAACAACAAGAAGAGCGGAATGAGAGTTTGGGATTATTGTAGCTTTTTTACATTCTTTAGCTCTAAGTACATCATACTCTCTCTCTCTTTCTTTCTCTTGCATGCACACACACAAGGACTGTACCCCTTTAAACAAATCATCACGCAACTGCCGGCCTCAGCCAACACAAACCTCAGCCATAATTGGAGAGTAAGCATACCATTTCCAAATGTTAGTGTAATGTGTTTCTAACACCAACACTGTCAGTGCAGTTCAGGCATCACTGGTTAACTGGGGAGCATGTGTGGTCTGCTGGGATATTTTCCGAGCTTTGACGAGACTTGCACACCTGTCATCGACAGGAGGTATGTTTTCCTTATAATGGCAGAGAACATTCATATGTCAGGGAGTGTTCAGAACTGAATCCACCTAAAATCCAACCAGATACCATCAAGGTTCTTGCTGTTCTCAGGTTGACGTGACTAATACAGCAGGCATGAACTGCTTCCTGAAGTCTCTTCCTTACTGAAAATATAATATCATTTTTCCCAGCAAAACTTTTTTGAATTGTTTGTATCAAACATTTTATAGGGTTACATGCTAATGATCAAATCATTTCTCCTTTCTTGCTTCTACAATATATCTTATTCATTGAGATTTTCTCTCAGTAGGTGAGGATACTCTAGAAGTTAAAGAAAATACAGTTATGCCTCATTTTAACATATCCCAAAACTGAATTCTTGAAACATTTTTGTTTTGTCTGAAGCACAATCAGAACCAGCGCTTTTATAAATATTCCTAGGCAATGACAGTGCCACCCAAGTCTAACTCAATTAATTATGCAACAGATGTTTCCTCCTTGCCCAGGCCCCTTGCACTCTCTTTTTTTAATTAATGTTTTCTGGTAATGCTGCATTTTTTTCCAATGAACAATACTTTCCATGATTGATTGGGGTTGTTTAGTCTGTCAGAACTATGGTATTGGGTGTACTGATTTACACACCCTGTCAGTTAATGGGATATCATTACCAAACGACGGAGAGCGGCTCACACCACTAACCTCGCTTGAACCATCATGACGGGTGGTCTCGCATTGATGTACCTGCGACTTCTTAGCATTGTAAACATTCTGTGTCTTTGATCTTGCATCTGTCAGAATTGAAGGGCTACAAAACAAACACATCATGTTTTGATTTCGATCCGCTGTGTTGTTTTTATCGAGCGGTGAGGCTTCAGACACATGAGTTGGGGAACGTATCACATCTAATAAAATGTGAGCAGACTGTATTTAGATGTGCTGAGTGCTTTACGAGAATGTTCACTTGCACTTTCGACGTCGAGGACATACCTGCTGTGCGAGAAAAACCCCTTTAATTCCATTTCTGACAGTTCATAAATTGACTCTCCTCTTTTAAGCCCAGTAGGAAGTCTATTAGGTCAAAAGCAGTGGAAAGCCTAGATGTTTTGCTCAAGTTTCCTACCTTCCTGCTGTTGAAATATTTTTCTTAATTTCATTAATCTACAAAGCAACACAATTTTATAAAAAATCTGCAAAGCAACAAAGAAGCTAATAGCTTCTTTTTTTTTTCCATCTAAGTAATTCTAAACTCCTAATAAGCAGTCAGCAGCCTGCGGTGGGTCCTTTTTGGTCACTAAACCTTACAATGGAGCCTTAGAGCATACTGTAAAGTAAAACATAGTATATAAAGCATACGTTTCGTGCAGACTTTGCCCTTTCAGTGTATTGGATTTCAGCGCTGAGCTCTTGTGTTCTGAATGGGCTTTTTATAAGCCTTTTAATGAAGTACTTTCGTTATGGAAGCCACAAATCACTTCAGGGCTTTCTCTACAGGCTTGGAGGTATGCACGTGTGTGTGCACAAGTGAGCGAGAAAGCCAGGGATGTGTGAAAGAAGAAGTAGGATGCAAATACGTATAAAAACTGTTCACATTTTCTGGTTCTATAACCCCTAATTCTTTGCCAAAGACCCCTTTATTTGACTTTGTCCCCTAAATCTCACAAACTCTTCACCACGTCCTTCCCTTTGACAAAGCCCTTTCTCAGTGTCACTGAATGGCCTACAGCTACAATACACAGTAAATTTTTCTGACACAATGTACTCACAAAGACTGCTGGACAATAGCGAGAGATGACAAAAAAAAGGCTAGAGGGACTGCAGCGAGCAGCGTGACGAAGCTCATTCTGGCATGGATGATGTATGTAACTCCCACAGTACACCCCACTGCTTGGATAACTCCACTGTTTTATTGTCAATTTCAGCAAGTTAAATCCCAGGAAGTAAAACTGTCTTCTGAGAAAAATGCACGTGTTTTGGGACTCCTAGGTTTTTGTATGTGCATATTCTCAGTGGCAATGGGAAAAGATCATCCATTCTGTCATGAAGGATTCTGCATGTATGCATCATCTATTAATTTTTTAAAAATACTACACATATTTGATGATAAATAAACCCTACATGCATTCTATTATCCCTATGTTCACACTAGTAATCAACAAGTCAACAGACAATTTTCTATATACAGTACAATGCGAGAGACTGAGCCGTAATTACAGCAACATGACAATTTGAATTGATATTTTCTTAATTCTATGCCAGTTACGTATTATCCATTAGAGTGGCAAATCCAAACATTGGCACAAGTGATTCCTCGGAGCAGTCCAGTCAGATGTATAGTCAGACGTTTCTTCTCTTCCTCACTCACAACTTTATTTCCTCTGAGCAATTAGTTCCCACTTTGCTGTTACAGTATACATGATGTTTCATTCAAAGTGTATAGAGACATTACAAAGAAAATTCAATCTTGGAAGGGAATAGAAATTGCTGGTGCTGCTGGTGAGTGTACAGTACAGTTAGTTTGCTTTGCTAATCTGGCAATAAAGAAACCTCTCACATAACATATGTCAAGCAACCAATTTTAAGACTAATGAGGGCAGTATTTAATTTGTGTTTATCCAGTAATTTAGAAGATTTAGAAGCTATATATCGCTACTACGCTTCTCATCAGGGAAAAATAATTTGGACAGCGCGCACCCACTAGAGACAAGCTACAAGCAAAATGAGTGGCTTGTCACTTAATAGTGCGAATGTAGTGTTCGTGTTTTTCATAGTAGATTTAAATAAAGAAAATGTTTTAAATAGAGAAATGGGTCATACTAGAAAATGCCTAATGTAGGTTATTGAAATAAACAAATCAAGGTCATAATGAAGCTGAAATTAGATGTGAGTCAGAGTTTTCCACTCTTAATACGCATTGGATTCATCACTGATTTCATCACCTCCTGGAATCTTTTTGTTAGAGACTCGTAGTATACAGGACCCTTACTACTACAGGTACTGTAAGTTTCCAGTCTGTACTAGGATCAGGATACTCAAAGAGCCGGACAAAAAGCATCCCAGCAGCTGATGTGTTCAGCCTCCTATTCAGTGCGGAGGAACGGCAGGCTCCAGGAAGGCCTTAAACTAATAAGCCATGGCCCGCCTTTAATTTATCAGTCTGTGTTTTATGCAAGTGGCCTCCCAGAGTTGATACATTCCCACAGTGCCTGTTGACCCAGCTGCCTTTGTCGAGGGCTGCAGCAGCAGGTGTTGTTTTCACGGCCACCCTGCCAGTAATGCAAACTGTTTAGTAGCTGCGCTGACCCCCGCGTCATTAACGGCGTTAGCCCAATCCTCCGGGGAACCACCTCTTTCTCTCCTTTCTCTTCCTCTCTCGCTCTTTCTTTTCCACCCTCCATCTCAGTTTCTTTCCCCTTATTTCTCTGGCTCTTTTTTTTTGTTTTAACAACGTACAGCCTGTCACAACAGCACAAAAAAAACGAGTGCGGATGAGAGAAAGGGGAGAGTTGATGCGGGTGGTGAAAGCAGCGGTGGGAAGCATGGGAACTACCCCCTGCTACCCCCTACAGATCCCCTCCACCCCACCCCACTCTTCGAATACAGCCTGCCAGAAGCCCCTTGTTACCACCCTACTCCTGCCATCAGTCACTGAGGCTGTCAGGCTGGTTCCAGCATCCCACACACACACACATATATACACTTAAGTCATGAAATCCTCAACCCAAAAGCAAAGGATTCTTAAACATTTTGTCGCATTAGAACCAGGGGAGTGCTAACTTGTAGAGAAAGGCCTAAATGGTGGCTTGCTTTCAGTTTTCCACTTTCCTCACATGCTGGCCACCTCACTTTCCCAGGCACCACTCCCAGTGAAACACACAGGATGTGAACTAACTAAGTGCTCTTCAGCCTGTTCCTCATAGTCACTGCTTCAGCGGAGTCCAATTACAGTGTGCGAGTGTGTGTGTGTATGTGTGTGCCTGTTGGGTATGTCAACAGGTCTGCCCGCTCGGTAATAGACAGCCTTGAAGACATTCGCCTGGCTCATTAGCCGGTGTGTGGAGGCATTAGGTTGTTTGAAGAGCAGCAGCTCTCACAGTTTCATTAGTAGCTACTCAGCGTGATGGCGAGGTTTCGCCTTCGAGCCCCATTACACACAAAACGGTACTGTTTCCACTTCCAGATGTTGCTAGGCCAAAAGAAACGTGCCGTCATCCATCATATGAAGTCTTCTTTGCTACCAATAATAATTTTCTTTCCATGCTTGCACGTTTTCGTGTCTTGAGACAGTGAGATGTGTATCCACCCTGATCAATATGTGTCTCAGGGTGTTCATTTATCATTGCTTAAGTAATAAATAAAGCACTTGGTGGTGTGTTGTTATAGGAAAATAGCAAATGAGGGTGGTGTGATGCAGCCCGACACAAAGCGGAGTTGCTCTTACCACCCCGAAGTTGATTATTTTCCAATATCAACACATCCTGAAGTTCATTAGTTCCTGTTATTCCTTACATTGTAACAACATCACTTTTTTTTTCACTCTTGAAGTTAATCAAACAAAAAAATTGCCCATTCATGCTGCCCGTTCATGTTGCCAAAAACCGCAAAGCACAAGTTCTTGGAAAACTTAGTTACAGCTTTACTTCTGACTGGGCTGACACTGGAGACTCCTTTCAAAAGTGTTAAAGAAACCTTCCTCACAGAAAATGTCACCATATCAATGATTATCATCAACAACCATCCATCCATCCATCCATTTCCTGTACCGCTTATCCTACATCGGGTCACGGGGGAGCCTGGAGCCTATTCCAGGGAACTCATGGCACAAGACAGGGGACACCCTGGACAGGGCACAATTGCACACACATTCACACATTACAGACAATTTGGAAATGCCAATTAGCCTATAATGCATGTCTTTGGATTTGGTGAGGAAACCGGACCACCTAGAGAAAACCCAGGGGCACAGGGAGAACATGCAAACAGTTGTTGCTATAGAAACAACAATATGTTAGAAGAAGCGCATTCATATTAACTTGTGATTTGCAGCTGCAATACTTTTGTTAGTACAACTGACCAATCAGATTTGAGAATTCAACAATGCTGTGGTATAACAATTGATCATCGCTGGGAGGAATCTAATCCTACAATCCATTATTTCTTGTGTTGAAATGATTCTTAGTAACAGTGTGGTGAACAGTATTTGATGTTCAGTGTGTGATGTTCCTACAGACCTCAGGTACCTAAGGAATGCAGGCGACCGGTGGAAGCTCCGGAGATGCTGAGCAGCTCCTGTTCTCGGGAATGCAGAAATGGCCACTGCACTCCCACCGGCAAATGCTGCTGCAACAATGGCTGGGAGGGTCCCTTCTGCTTAAGAGGTGAGACACATACAGACACACAAATGCCCTTACATATCATAATTAATGCTGGTGTTAGGCCAAAGGCACGGAGAAAAACAGTCTTCTGCTCATCCTTCACAGCCAAGTGTGAACCTGCATGCCGAAACGGTGGCGTCTGCATCGAACCCAACAAGTGCTTCTGTAAGGAAGGCTTCTCCGGGGCGCAGTGTGAGAAAGGAGAGCAAGGTGTACAAGAAGATCGGGACAAAGATGGCATTTTGGATCACATCATTGACATGACATCATATCTGCTGGACCTCACCAGTTACATTGTCTAGATAGGGCAGGGAGACAGAGCTCCTCTACTCCGGTCTGAAGGCGGAACTTTAAGGAGGTGTTTTTGAGGGTTTGCCTTCAGGACACCAACACCCCCAACCTCCAACTGCATCCCATCTTCATTACCACAATCATCACCAACTGCCCATGTAGTGGACCATCATTGGTCAACTAATGCTGGTATTTACTCCCAAATTTGGTTGATGCATTCAAATTCCTGTTGTTTGGGTAAACCACATGGACTCATCCTGACATTTAGCAGGTTCCATTTTTTTTTAAATTAAATTATTGACAAAGATCCCACACTGAGATTCAGTGCAAATAATAGCTATTGGTTCAGAATTATATTTGCATATTTAATGCTCCACATTTCTGATACACAAGCACTGTCCCATGTATCGTGTTACACATCCATACACACATAGTGATACGAGTGGGTGTCCAAGAGAAGCTCTTTGACAATGCTAAAGGGTCCAGCACTCTCAGTGGTTTAGCTATGTCTTTACTGTGTATACTTCAGGACTCAGCCCTTATTCCTGCTTCTAAGCTTTGCCAGTGAAAAGGACCCTTCAGATGCCTCACATCACTGGACTCACAATCTAAGCTCAGTTTGGACAGTCTGTATGAAATGGCTATAAACCTATTGTGCAGACAATGAATGACAAATCTACAAAACCAAGACCTATAATCAAGGTTCACTCTGGGAAATCAAATGGACAGTCTACCTGACTGAAACTTGCCACAGGAAGTCACAACGGCCCTGGATCCATAACCTCACACCAAAGGCTTAGCCGAATAACCAATATGATTAAAAAAAAAAAAAAAAAAAAAAAAAAAAACTTGTATGTGCAAACAAAACATTGTATCTATTAATTTGATAAATCTCAGATTATCCCTCTCGTCAAGATAATAAAAAAAGAACTGGTGAAAATACATAATGCCAGTGTAATTCCAGCAATATTCATGGACTCACTTAGTTGGGACTTGATGCCAGTTTATTTAAAGTTTGGTCTAGGCCATTCATAACTCTTGCAGAAAAGTCTTAGTAAAAAAATCAACTCTAACCTGATGACGGCTGCAATCGGTGTGTACTTTGTATAACGAAAAAGTTGCAAATCACAAATGTTTTTTGACAGTCACTTTGATTCTGATATTTCTACCGATTTTCTGATATTCTTCATGACCATGCACGCTGCTTTTGATATAAATAATGTATCATAGATTTACATACATTTCATTAGGTTTGTGTACGTTTTGTTGTTCCTGTTTGAACTTCAGCAAAGAAACAAGCTAGCTTTGTATAAATCTTGTATGTAAGACCATTTTCACAGCAGTATTTTTTTTAGCTAGTTACACTGCCACGAGTATAAAAGAATATAATATTAACGAATAATAGATTACCATCATTCACTGGGATCTTTTTTTATTCATCAAAGATCCATGAGTCTTTTTTTTTTTTCAATCACTGAATGGTCTTCAGTTAACAGTGTCAAAAGGGAACAAGCATAGTGCTGTACATTTCCGATAGTACTGTACTAAGATAAGTACTACTTAGCTTTGCAAAGTAATATAGTATTACTATTGTTTCAATAGAGGAAGTTTTATTTTTTTAAGTGTAATAATATATGACCGGGGAGAATATTACTAGAGAGCAGTTTTACATTAAGCCTATGGATTCACGATGTGTATTTTTTCCACAAAAACATTTCCTGATTTCTTTTTCATACGTAGAAAAAACAAAACAAAAAAAAAAAGCTATCGTAAAAACATATCTGGATTTCATTTTGATTCAATCGTGAGATTATTAGAAGGCGTTTATCTCTATAAAAAAAAAAGTCACATTTAACATTGGTAAATGATGCAAATCAGTGTTTTTCTTTTGATAATAAACTATTGTACTGAGTATGTGAAAAAGAGGCCTAAAGGCAAAAACAGGAGAATGTGTAATCATATACTCTAAGCATGAGTCACCAATAAAATGAATGATACCGCCAATGGAACATTCCACATTGCAAAAAGACTGTGTGATTATCCTGACTGATTAGAGGTTCTCCGAATCACAAGCTGACAATGTAAACAGATTTGACACTTGCATATAATACAGAAAACCTGATTTTATACTTATATAATACATAAAACTTGTTTTAAGGCCATATTTGTTCAACCTATTGCTATTCAAATTGCATTAATTCATCACTGTTGAACTTGAACTTGATTTTTGTACACTATTGACCACCACTAGTGTCACACGTCACAGAAAGTGGCCAGTCAATTTGACTAATTCACTTCAAATGTATACAAAAGAGATGGAACGTTCCTCTACTACATTTACTCAGAGAAACCTATGCCTCTTATTTGATTACGTAAATCAGGATCAGGATCACGTGTGTTATTTAGTATACCGTCTCAATAGTCGCCCTTCTTTCTGCTCTCAGTGCTGCTGAGAGTGTTACTTTCTTTTGAAGAAGTACACTAACGACAGTATCTTGTCTTCGATGTGAAACTGACTTCACTGCTTTCCGTAAATGTAAGGAATCTATGCTGTAAGTCTATTCTGTAATATTAGCACTTAATGTGAAACTTGCATTGGAGCTGCTGGGAAGGTGTCATGTGAATAGAGTAACCCATTTTTTTTTTTTTTTGTTTTGTTTTGTTTTGTTTTACTACATTATTTAAGTAGTTATGCCATAAACTTATTTAAGTTGTCTGCAATGTTTGTTCTGTTTCATGTGAAGAATTTGATCATGTATTGTAAATAAAACTAGGGCTATCTTGGTGTCTTCCCCAAAGTTTCATTATGTTTATTAAAGTGTATAGCATGTTTTAAGAAAAAAAAAAAAATAGATGCAAGACTGTTTTTTTTCCACCTCAATACACTCAATGGGTGACTGTGCAGTAAAGTACACAAATTTGCATCTAGAGACAGGAACATATTTAATAAGAGTACATTGTTATTCAGTAATGGGAGTTATTATTGATGAAAGCATCAACCGAGGACTGTTGAATTCTCAATTGTGATTAGTCAGACGATATTGATTCATTTTCCATAACAAAGCAAATCACAGGTTTATACTAATGCATGCAATATTGTTTCTATAGAAACAGCATACACATGGACACAGTTTCTTAAACGTATATAATAGGTGATACGGTGAAGGGGAGGTTTATATACAGTTGGGCTCATTAATTTACATACGCCTTGTAGAATCTGCAAAATGTTAATAATTTAAAAAAAAAAATAATAATAATAATAATAATAATAAATAATAATAATAATAATAATAATAATAATAATAATAATAATGAGAGATCATTAAAATTGCATTTTGTTTTTTATTTAGTACTGGGTTGAATAAGTTATTTCACATAACAGATGTTTACATATAGACACAATAATAACTGAATTTACACAAATGAAACATGCGCTTGATTCTTAACGCTGTGTGTCGTTACCTGGATGATCAACGACTGTTTTTATGTTTTGTGATAGTTGTTCACGAGTCTTTTGTTTGTCCTGAGCAGTTAAACTGCCCACTGTTCTTCAGAAAAATCTGCTTTTCCAACATCTTCTGCATATTTTACTCCTTTCCAACAGCGGCTATATGATGTTCAGATCCATCTTTTCACACTGAGGACGACTGAGGGACTCGTACACAACTATTACATAATGTGCAAACATTCACTGATGCTCAAGAAGGCAATGCGATACATTAAGAGTCGGGGGGTGTAAACTTTTGAACAGGATGATCGGTGTAAATTGTTTACAGTTTACTCTCTCTCTCTCTCTCTTTCTCTCTCTCTCTCTGTCTCTCTCTTTCTCTCTCTCTCTCGCTCTTTCTCTGTCTCTTTCTTTCTCTCTCTCTCTCTTTCTTTCTTTCTTTCTCTCTTTCTCTCCCTCTCTGTCTCTCTCTTTCTCTCTCTCTTTCTTTCTCTCTCTCTCTTTCTTTCTATCTTTCTCTCTCTCGCTCGCTCTCTCTCTCTGTCTCTCTCTTTCTCTCTTTCTCTCTCTCTGTCTCTCTCTTTCTCTCTTTCTCTTTCTCTCTCTCTCTCTCTGTCTCTCTCTTTCTCTCTCTCTTTCTCTTTCTCTCTCTTTCTTTCTCTCTCTCTGTCTCTCTATTTCTCTCTATCTTTCTCTTTCTCTCTCTCTCTGTCTCTCTCTTTCTCTCTTTCTCTTTCTCTCTTTCTCTCTCTTTCTTTCTCTCTCTCTGTCTCTCCCTTTCTCGCTCTCTTTCTTTCTCTCTCTCGCTCTCTCTCTCTCTCTCTCTCCCTCTCTCCCTCTCTCATGCTTAAAAAAACAGCCTGTTGTTTTACTTAAAAGTGGGAAACTTTACAAAGGTCTATGACTGATACAAAGTGCTGGCACCAGAGACACCTTCCATAAATAAATAGCATTGTTAATGTTTTTGTTTTTTTAAATTGTTTCCTAACAAAAACATCACCACATCAACAATTATATAATTTAGTTGTACTTAATTTGAATTCATACACATACACATACGCACATTTTTTTTAGGGTTGTTTTTTTGGTGGGGTTTTGGACAATATACATTTTTTGTCAATGAAATAAAAACATTGTTTTTGGATTTCGACTCAGATTTTCATACCTGACTTGGTTGTTTCTATGCATGACTGAGCATAGATTATCTGAAACTGTGTCCACAACAGGTACAAGGACACACTGAGAGGCCTCAGTGTGCACACAGTGTCCAGCACACATAAATATTTCAGCATCCTGCCGCAAATATATCAGAGAATATTTCTCTGTGCAAACAAACTATTGCTTTACGTAGGTGCCCCTGGTGTCTGTTGTGGCTCAGTGCTGGGAAGTGTCTCATTTCTTGTGCGTCACTGGCCAAATTTCCAGCGAAGGTTTTTTTTTTTCTTCTTTTTTCATCAACGTACAGTGCACAGAGAGACGTTCAGAGGACGCCAAGGAGGCCACAGTGGCCGCTAGAGCAATATTTCAAAAAATGTTAATCCAGAACTAAAACCCTGGACACTGAATGCTACGCTCTCATACTGCCGCTACAATACCTGAAGAAGACAGAAGTGACCTCAGTCGTACAAACTTTCCATCTCCACACTTGCACAAGGTGCGGATTTCGGGGAAACAAACACAATCAAATTTCAGGGGTGCACGCCAAATCCAAACAGGCTTCATATGAGTTGAGTTTATAGCACACAGAGATATGCTGGATCTAAATGAACGTTTGCGGTTTTGCCGTGCAGACTGACAGTGTTTAATTAAATTCTTCAAATAAATATAACACATCACCCAGGGAATATCACCAAATATCAATCAGATTGAGTGCTCGTTATCATAACAAATGAGGACCACCCACATCATCGAAGCCACCACAATGTATTCAGAGAGTCGCGCGATGCCTGGTTCTCTGTTGAGTGCTTGGAGCCAACTGAAATAGCAAGAGCCAGGGTGATGGGGTACGTTTTAGTTTATGTGTTATCTGTGGCATGAATCATTTCTTTTCATTTGGAATGGTTTTCTTTCTGTCCCCCAAAGGGCCCTTGTCTGGCTATCTTTAATAAACAGTGTAACCCAGCACTGGGTAAACATGACGAGCCTGTATACTAAATATTTCTCTGACTTGGATGGTTGATATGATAGAGGTATGTTACAATTCCTTGTACATGTACAGAAGTTATTCTTATAGATAACAGTTTAATAACAATGACCAAGGAACAAAAAAAAAGAAAATTATGACTTTGTACTCATGCTCTGTTCTTTGTTTATTCAGGTTCATCTTTCTCACACGAAAAGCCCTCATTAGCTTAGATTTCTTTGGAGATATGAGGTATAATAATTTTAAATAATGGCCACAACTGTCTAATTGTATTGATATGGTTTGAAAAGGGATTGAGTAAACAGCTGATGTAGTTTCCTTGCATGACAGTCCCTCGGTTCTGTATCTGGTCTTGTCACGGCCTTGATTGCGCAGCGTATTCTGTTACTTCATGTGTTTACATGACTGAGTCATTGAGGACTACTGCTGCAGTGTGTGTGGCCGTGAATGAGGAATTCTGATATTCCTGTCAGTATACACTCACTGAGGAAGCCTAGGACTCGAACAAATTTGTGCCTTTGACGTTTTTCATCAACGTTACTGGAGATAAAAGGCTTTAAAAACAATGAAAAACCATTGATATATATATATATATATATATATATATATACAGTCATGAAAAAATAAGTACACTCCATGAAAATTGTTGCCGTTTTTTACATATTTGGACAAGCAAACACATGATCATCTTATCATCTTTGAAACAGCTCCTATTAATAAAGTTGATATACTTAAACAAAACCGCAAGGAAAATTAGCTTTAAAATTAGCTAGTATTGCCCACCAGGCTTGCTGGAATTTTTGGCCACTCTTCCATGCAATATTCTTTCAGTTGCGAGATGTTTGAGGGTTTTCTTGCATGTACTGCCCGTTTCAAATCCCCCCACAACATTTCAATGGGATTCAAATCCAGGCTTTGACTAGGTCATTCCATAACCCTCCATTTCTTCTGTGTGAGCCATTCTTTGGTGGATTTGCTAGTGTGCTTAGGATCATTATCCTGTTGAAAGGTCCACTTGGTTCAACTACAACACTTTCAGACAGATGGCCTCACATTATCTTCAAGCACTCTTTGATATGATGCAGAACTCATAGTTAAATCAATGAGTGCAAGCTGTCCAGTCCCTGAGGCAGTGAAACAACCCCAAACTATAACATTTCCACCACCGTGCTTCACAGTTGGTATGAGGTGCTTCTCCTGAAAAGCTGTCTTTTGTGTACGCCAAGCATGTCTGCTGTTACTGTGGCCAAACTACGGTGGCTGAGAAGTGCAAAACAAATCACAAATATGAAAACAAATCAACAAATCCGAAAACACATTAAAAAATCCGAAAACACATTAACAAATCAGACAAAACGGAAAATGTAGGTTTATTTTGCGAATGGATTACTTACTGTTGATTGGACAACACATCTGCTATTTATTACACAGTTCCATGTAGAATTATAAGTATCAATCATGAACATGAATACAAACTATAAAGACTCCTTCCAAAAATGCTAAATAAGCATATTCTCACAGGAAATTTCACCATATTAATAATTATGTATGTTTTTTTTAATCTATTTATGTGAGCATCTACTATATAAGTCCCTGTGTAAACTGTTACTACTGTCACAGCTGCTGTTAGAGAAATTTCAAGATCACCTTCTAACTAATCGGAATCGAGGATTCAACAGTTTTGTGAAACTGTCATCTTTTGGTTCTTCTTTGCCTCTTTTACTATGATTATACCACATTCCACCTTTATCCAAGTCTGGGTCACAGTGGAGCCTGTCCCTATCGTGGGAACACTAGGTGTAAGGCAGCAATCCACCCTGGACGAGACGCCAGTTCATCGCAGGACTAAAATCAATACTTTTTTTTTAAGGTAAGAAAGGCAGTGTATGCCATTTAAAAATGATGCCCTCTACATTGCTTAACTTCCTTATACCAACCATGGTTTCTACACCTTATGCCATCTGGTTCATGGCGCTTTTCCAATTTACATCCATCACGCTGCCACACTCACACCCTGAACACAGCCAACAAATGATCCAACCAAAGCATGTATGGTTGTTATGTGTTAGCTAGTACATAAGCTCCATCAAAAGCCTTGGTCCTCCACTCATGTTTACAGCCTGTAAGCCGGTACGCTGACTCGCATCCATGAAATGATGCAATTAAGGTTCCCACTGGGGCCCAATCTGTCATGTAAACACACACCAAGCCCAATCTGATGGCAGGAGACTGGCAGGAGAAGACAGGTAAGTGTCAGGAAAGGAGAGCCAGGGGGATGGGTGTGGAGGAATGAGATCATGGTCTGAGCTCAGTTTCTGCTCTGCTGTTAATTACCCGTCAGTATCAAATGCATCAGTTTGAGTGTGCAGGTACAGCTGTGTGTGTGTGTATAGTTTTAAACAAAAGTGTTTATACTGTTTGTGAACATGTGCGTTAAAAGAGAGAAGGTGTGTCAAGGCCATTGTGTGCGATTGTGAAACCATACACTTGTCTTTTTTGTCTGTTTGTCTCAGCTGTGATCCCTTGAAGAGCGAAGTAAACAACTAAATGGGTGGAAAGAGACCACCTAGGTAAAAGTTTCCATGCTGAGGTATCTTCACAAATTGACTGCGCAATTTTTTCCAAACACATTAAAACAAGTTATGCAAATGTTTTATGTTGGTACTTGTGTAGAGTGGTGTTATATTAACCTGCACATGCCGCCATTCATCTTGCCTACTTGCGCATCTTTTTTTTTTTTTTTTTGGTTGTGTTTTTTTTAATCCTTTTGTACTTTACTTCACTCGAAAATGAACAAAGCTAAATCAAAGAATGCAGTGCAAATGTTGTTGCCCTACTACACTGGTTTCAATAAGAATTGATTACTGAACATCCCAGAAGTGAAGCATAAGGAAAGGAGAAGACTTATATAAGCCTAAAATCTAAATAATAATAATTAAAAAAAGGAAATGAAAGCCTTTTAGGAGACTTTCATCTTAAAAGAATAAAGTACAGGTATGTTCTATGATCCATTGTAAACTTTAGCATTTATGGTAAATTGTAAATAAATATTATTCTCATTTTAACACTCTTTAATCATCCTTTTTTGTTTGTTTGTTTAACATCTTTATTATTTGTCTTACATTTTCTTTACATTTATTTTATGCATGCATTTTAACCCTTATATTCTATCCTTATAAAAGAACCATGACTTTTTTTTTAAAAAAATATGAGAGTGCAACAATACTATTAATGATTTTCCAACATTCTCCATGTACTCAGATCAATTTCTCTGAGCTTCGTAGTTCACTATCATAGTTGCACTTATAGTTAGTTATATCAGTTATAGAAACACTATATGGTGATAAAGCTATACAAGATATGTATGTATACAAAATGACTGGTGTTGGTTCATTTTTGAAGGCATGGGTTGGACTTTTGGCGCTTTATGTCCATCAGTGTTGTCAAGATGATAGATTGTTTTTGTTTTTTGTTTTATCTGACATATGTATTGGTATGGGGACACGGTGGCTTAGTGGTTAGAACGCTTGCCTCGCACCTTCGGGGTTCGATTCCCTTCCTCTGTCCCGTGTGCATGTTCTCTCTGTGCTTTGGGGATTTCCTCCAGGTACTCCAGTTTCCTCCCTTAGTCCAAAGACATGCGTTGTAGGCTGATTGGCATTTCTAAATTGTCCATAGTTTGTGAATGGGTGTGTGTGAGTATGCATGTGATTGTGCCCTGCAATGGGTTGGCACCCTGTCCAGGGTGTCCCCTGCCTTGTGCCCCAAGTCCCCTGGGATAGGCTCCAGGTTTTTATAAAGCATCTCTGTGTTCCAGGCTACCAAGTCACCTGTATGTTTCTACAACTTCGACCACCTGCACCTTAATTGAAGTACTCTTGAGGAGCTAAGGGCTTGTGGCTAAAATCGATGAGCATATCCTTTATCTATGACATGTTTAGTTGCAGGAATGCCATATCGTACCAGTCTACAAAGTCACCTACAACAGGACCATGATCATTTTCTTCGTCATGGAGGAGACTGACAATAGCAGTATCATCTGCAAATTTTAAAATATGTCTGTTATCATGCTGACTGCGACAATTGTCAGTGTAAAGAATATAGTGAAGTGTTGAAAGAACACACCCTTGAGGAGACCCTGTGGGTGATGACATGCTTTTACAGGAAAATAATAAATGATGGGATGGTGTGATACAGCTCAACATGAAGCAGAGTTACTGTTACCACCCTGAGGTTTATTATGTTTCTATAAGGGCATGCCCCAATGCATTTATTTCTCTCATACCACAGGAATTTGCCAAAAAAACTAATTCTTCCTATGTATTTATAGTTACATATACATGCATAGAACCATAAAACAAGATAGTTCCTGTTCTAAGTTGCATTAAAGCAGTTATAAACAATCGTTCACTCACCAGCTTCTAAGACAAAAACCCTGCTTGTCACGTAACTGAGAAAGTGCAAAGCTCTCCATGCTACAGACTGTCGGAAAACTTAAAGTTACAGCTTTACATCTGACAGTTATAAAGTGCTGACACTGATGACTCCTTCCAAAAACGTTAAATAAACTTCACCATATCACACACAATAACTACACAGGTTTTTTAATCCATTTAGCTGAAGCATCTGCCACACAAGTCCCTATCTATGTCGTTACAATAGAAATGACATCATGTTAGAGTTACTGACCAAGTGCTATTATAGAAAATTAATTAACGCATTTTCAACAGTGCTGTTGTATAAGAAGGCTTAGGGTTTGGTCTGGTGTAATGGGACACAGTAGTTAACAGAAAATAATGCTTATAAGTGCAATGTCAATACAACAATAATGCTAATTAATGCTATTATTGTTAGCACGCACTCCACAAAGAACAGAAAAACACCACTGATCTAGAATAAGAGATGTGTACTAGTGCATTAGATTCGCTTTTGTCAGTGTCCAGGTGGTTATTTGGTCCATGAGCCCTGTGCACTGATGTGCGTGATGATGCCCTGTGCTTGTGTTGGCAGCTGGCACTCCATCGTTTCTGCGAGCTTGAGGCGGGAGAAAAGAATGTGCTGTTTACAAACTGCATTCACAATGAATCAGAACAGTGAATGTCTCCTCAGTGCAGGCCACACGCACACTCCTGATCCACATGTGCCTGTGCACGCACACACACACACACACACACACACACACACACACACAAACACTTGCTTAATGGAAAACATCCTGATTCACCCAGAGCACTGTCACGAGTTTTATTCTAATCTTAGGCATGGCTGCATGCTCCAAACTAATTAATCACTGCGCAATATCCCCTAATGTCAGTGGAGTGTTGTGTTTCTCTCACATCCCTGATCAGGCCTGGTACTTTGATATCATTCTTCCTTTTGGATTCACATCATTTGCATTTCCTTGGCACAGGATGCATCTTTTTTTCCGTTTCTTTAAAAAGACCGGCGCTCTGGTTTTCATACACAGACTTGTGTGGTGCCGTGTCGTGATTCCCCACACGAGGTGGTGCATAATATTTTCTAAAATCATCCTCAGCCCCCTCAGAGCTTTAATCTAAGCCAAATGATGCCCTTGCATTCCATTTCAAGCGCCGGCTTTAAAGGAGTCCGGCTGTAGGTCAATGCTTTAGAGAAAGCCCTTCAACACAAAGGATAAAGGCTCCCTCTACTGAAGTCCCCTTCAAAAAGAAACTCTGCTCATTCCAACAAGACAAGGCTGGACGATGTTTAATCCACTCGTAGTTGCAATCTGCTTTTCAGATGCTTCCTCTACAAATAGAAAAGAATTGTCTAAGCATCAAAAATATTATATGTTCTAGCTCAGGGGTCATCAACTGGTCAGATTGTTATCTGGATGTGAACCAAGCAAAGTATTTCAGCTTGGTTCTGTATACTGTAGCAGAATTGATCAAGTAAATGTCATTAGTTCATTGACTTTAGCTTTCTAAACAAGAACCATCAGAGCTTCTGTAGCAGATCCTTTGTTGTGGTTTGTTGCAGCCAATCACAAGCATTTATAGCTGAAAGCAGCTCAGTGTAGTGACCGGTTCATGGTTAGTGTAGTTGGAACATTTTGCTAATAACCCCAAGATGTTCTTCACATGCTCTCTCCATGTCCACTTGGGTTTCCTTCTCGTTCTCCGGTTTCCTCACACCTCTCGAATACATGCCAGTAGGTGAATTGGCTACTAAAGTAAATTGCCCCTAGGTGTGAATGACTCTGTGAATGTGTGAGTAACCGCCTCATACCCCGTGTTCCCGGAATAGACTCCAGATCCAAAGCGATCCTGAGAATAAAGCGGTTACTGAAGATGAATGAATGAAGGCAGGTCTATAACCAGAGAATAACTACAGAGCTAGAGACGAAACAAACATAATGTTTAAAAACTATTAGACAGAAGAATGCTTTTATTTTTTTCATTTTCAAATACAAAAACGGGCGTCTCATCTGCTCAGAATTCGTGACTCTAGTCAAAACTCATAACGTGAAACTCCACTACAAAACAAAAGACAGGGTGTCCAAAAAAAGTCTCTGTACTCTTAACTTATTAGCAAAATGTCTTTCAAAATTTTTACTTAGTTTATATATTTTTTTTTTGTTTAGTTTTTTTCAGATAGCCTTATTGAAATTATTCTCTTGACTGGAATGGGAAGCTGTCACATGGTTGCGATGGACTTTAACAGGAAACATTTCAAGCACATCACACATGACTGTTGCCAAACTTATTAACGAATTCAAAAAGACTGGAAGCGGTGCAGTTGTGGACCAGCCAAAACGTGGATATCCACGAACATCCACTGATGAAAGCACAACCGACGTAGTGCTGGCATATACAGTTATGTGGAAAAAAATAAATACACCCCATGGAAATGGTTGGTTTTTATTTTGACATATTTGGACAAGCAAACATTTGATGCTCTTTGAAACAGTGCCTATTAATAAAGGTGATATTAATTTAATTTTCACAATTTAAATTAACAAAAAAAAAAAAAAAAAAACAGATCAGTCACATGGAAAATGTAAGTACACCCTTACATTGATCACACCTTCAAATCCATAAAGTTAGAATCAGGTGTTGAAGATTGGGGGCCAGTGATTAGACCCTGCTTAGGGAGTGCAGGTGGAACCGGTCTTATTTATACCCCTCTCATATCTAGTGTCTGCTGTTCCCTTTGTTATTGAGGTTTGTGGTGTCATCATGCCAAGATCTAAAGAGTTCTGTAAGGCCTTCAGAAAAAAGGTTGTGGATGCCTATGAGTCTGGCTTTAAAAAGATCTCCAAATTATTTGAAATATATCATTCCGCTATAAGGAAAATCATCTACAAATGATGCAGATTTCAAATGACTGCCAATTAATCCAGGTCAGGCCGTCCCAGCTAATTCAGCCCAAGAGCAGACCGTCTGATGCAAAAAGAAGTCCCCAAGGACCCCAAAATTTCATCACAGGATCTGCTAGTAAGTCTTGCAACTGTTGGTGTCAAAGTGCATGCTTCTACAGTCAGAAAGAGATCACACAAATTTGAGCTGCATGGGAGGCGTGTCAGGAAAAAGCCTTTGCAAAATTATAGTTTGCCAACGAGCATATAGGCAAAGACCAGGCCTTTTGGAATAATGTACACTGGACAGACGAATCAAAGATAGAGTTGTTTGGCCACAGTAACAGCAGACATGTTTGGTGCAGTCCAAAGACAGTTTTTCAGGAGAAACACCTCATACCAACTGTGAAGCACGGTGGTGGAAATGTTATGGTTTGGAGTTGTTTCACTGCCTCAGGGACTGGACAGTTTGCACTCATTGATTCAACTATGAATTCTGAATCATATCAAAGAGTGCTTGAAGATAATGTGAGGCCATCTTTGTCCAAAAGTTGAAGTTGTACACAAAGTGGACCTTTCACCAGGATGATGATACTAAGCACACTAGCAAATCCACCAAGGAATGGCTCAAAAAGAAGAAATGGAGGGTTATGGAATGGCCTAGTCAAAGCATGGATTTGAATCCCATTGAAATGTTGTGGGGGGATGTGAAACAGGCAGAACATGCAAGAAAACCTTCAAACATCTTGCAACTGAAAGAATATTGCATGGAAGAGTGGTCAAAAATTCCAGCAAACCTGATGAACATTTAAGCAAAATGCCTACATGAAGTTATTTCTGCTAAACGGGTCAATGCAATTCTAGCTTCGGAGGACAAGTGTGTATTTACTTTTTCCTCAGAAGAATATCACATCTATTGATATTTCTGTTGAGTAAATGATTGAAAAAGCTAATTTTCCTTGTGGATTTGTTTAAGCATATCAATTTTATTAATAGGAACCGTTTCAAAGATGATCAATTGCTTGTTGCTCCGAATATGTCAAAAAAGCCAAGAATTTCTATGGGGTGTACTTATTTTTTTACATAACTGTATAGTCCTCTATGTATGAAGACTTTTGGGGCACCCTGTATAACCACTTCAAAGTGACGTGTTGTTTTTATAGCCATGTGATTACTAATACTTAATCACTTAGCATTAGCTGTTGTCTCCATTGAGTCATGTTAGTTACTTATCCAGACCTTTGTAAGCACAGAATTTTATGAAGCTAAACATTAGATTTTCACGAATACCACTGCTCTAGATATTGTAATTAACAATAACCATATCTCTATCACTTCACATTTCAAGTCTCCATGTCAGCAGTCTGCAACCCAAAAAAAAATACACAGTCATTTTGACTTAACAGTTGCTATAACATAAATACAGTACAAATACCCATCCACAGTCCATGCAATGCGATATTCATCCATGATACATTCATCCATCTCCATGCAGGTGCCCTGTCACACCCTCCTGACCCTGTAACTTGACCTCTGACCTCACACACCTGGGAGTCAGTTCATTGAAGTGTGACCTTTGGCTATGGTGTGTCTGCCACTTCCAGGCACCTGTTAAACTTATCACAGTGGCAGGCCATTCTTCTTGATGAGTTTACAGGACAGCAGGTGATAAAATGCTTCCCATGCTCACATTTCAAGGCAAGTAAAAATCTGAAAAGTTTTTTCATTTTACATATCAAGGTGTTTAGCAAAACCAAATGTGGAAGGAGTAAGGTTTCAGCACATGCTGCCAAAATCCAACGTTTCTTCAACCAAAATGATAAATGATCCAGAATAGTGAGATACTTTGGGTTTTAATCCACTGTCTTTTCAGTGCAAACAGAAGGTGGCAGTCACTCCATACAGCAGGATCAAACCAAGACTTCTTTCCATATTAGCGTAACCACTGACTTTCACCAGTCTGATCCAAACCCAAAAGACAATCCTGAACATTTTCCTGGTTTCAGCACCTTGGAATCACTGTACAACCCATGTTACAATTTGCAACCCCTTTTTTCCCTTTCAAACCTCAAAATCAACCATTTCGACCGCACATTAATCTGAGCAGAAGTGCACTGTCATCTGCTGAGATGGATGAGCTTCGGAGGCTCTCGTCTTACAGATGAAGTGGCTCATGTGGGGATTCGAGGAGGTAACCGTTATAATCGGCATGACAGAGAAACCCTCTTGAGAAGCCCATCAATCTTGATGCCACACACCGAGACAACCAGGGAGCTCTGCCTCAGCTGTCTTCTACCCGATCTCTCTCAGCAGCCAGAACTATATTTAATTGTGTTATCATGATGAACAGACTCTGAGGCTTGGCAGGGAGTCAGAGGCAGATCATGCACAACTGTTTCTCTAGTTTCTTCCCACTCAGTGATGTGTAGCAGAGCACTTCAACAAAACCACGCTGGCTTCACATGGAGAAATCCAGTTCCAAACCACTCTCACCCTTCTCAAGTGATTCGGTATTTTGAGAAGGTGCTGTGGTTTGCAGGCCTGGAATATCACACATATACTCTTATTCTTCAATGGAGGAGATCATACACTTACTGGAGGTTTTATGACAGATTACATTATTTATATGGTGCTTCCTTAATAGTCAAATAAGAATGACTGGCACACAAACATGAGAAACATCATCAATGCTCATAAAACCATTGGCATTCAAATGTTTTACATGAATAGGCTTGGAATAGTTTACATAGACAGTATAAGCATTGTGTTTTACAAAGGATTTCACAATTAACTGGATACTAGACCAATCTCAACTGGATGGATGGATGGATAGATGGGTGTGTGGGTGGGTATGTGGAAGGATCGATAAATAGATAGATAGGTCACTGGGTGGGTTTGTGGGTATGTATGTGGGTGGATGAAAGCATGGATTGATGGAAGGATGGATGAAAGGATGGGTGTGGGTAGATGGATGTTTGGATGGGTAAGTAGTGCGATGGATAGATGGATTGATTGATGGAAGAACGAGGGGGTGAAGGGATAGATATGTACATGGGTTGGTGGGTGGGTATGTGTGTGGTTGGTTGGATATTTGAATGGATAAGTGATTGGATGGATAAACAGGTTCAAGCAGATGTGAATAAACTATTTGCTCAGAGGACAAACACTCTGTGGCACTCTGTAAATAAGAGGAAAAAATCATATTTGAGCCAACAACATCTAATCAATCAGGACAAAGAGGGATTGTTACCTGCCTATTGTCTTGCCTGTTGATTCAGACTCTTACACCAGCATTTAGGGTGTAGTCTAGGCAATGTTAGAGCTTGTGTTTTTATAGGGTGTTGCTTTGGAGAATCACCTATGGGAGGGACTATATTTGTTTGGATTATGGGTGTCATATGAAGCTTAGTCTTAGCTTACTCCAAAGTCTAGAATTCTCTGAAGAGTATGGTACATTTTGTCAAAACCTACAGTATGGCACATTTAATAAACACACCCAATACCCACCTACATTCAAAGAAATAGGCAATTTGACTGTAAAGGCAGACCAATCACAGATAGTTTCCCATGACCCATTGGCAAACAAACAAGATACTCATTTACTCAATGCTAACTGTCAAAAAACACTTTAATAACTTTTAAAGATGGGATTCTCTCGGTGTTTTTTAAAATCTCGTGACTATATCTGGCTCTGAAAACCCTTGTCATTTCATGTTGATTTGATGTCAACATTGATTTCACATTGAAAAATGTAGTTTCACCACTCAAAAGTGCAGAGAGCAATACCAATTTCAACCTTCAACAACAGGAATCAAGAATCACTTTATTCACCTTATAGAAATGTATTAGGAATTTTCACTGGTGTTGGATGAAAAGAAGCAGCTGTATGGTAATAATGGTATCCAATTGTACGTGTCTATCTTGATGAACGATGTTGGATTTTAAATATGTAAAGAGAAAGTGACTTGTGTAAGAACCTGAGGAGGACCATAATAACAGCAGTACAAATCAGTCATGCCATAGTGCAGTAGTAATTCAAGTTTTTATCTTGATTATATATATCATGATTATAAGCATAGAAAGTGTCTAATGTAAGAACTTGAGGAGGGAAATATTACAACAGTTGTTGTGCAATCTTAAAATGATGGACATTCTGAAACTTGTTGCCAAAAAAAAGATATCATACACTCCATAGCCCATGGCAGAGCGTCTCAGGCTGAGACTGGCTCCAGTTAATGTCTGGCAAAATTGGTGTAAGTGAGGGAATTAGAATAATAAATGCCTCACTAGTAGCATTGCAACAGTAGGAATGTCAGTGGCGCCCAGGCATAATTGATGAGATAAAACAGCACTCTTACTCACAGAATAGTGCTTACACTTAGTACATGCTGTACATGCTGAATCATAGATAAAGACTGGTTTCTACTGTTACCACAGTTCTAGTTAGGGGGTTGATTATGTTATGACAATGGTCTATTTAAAGTCTGCTAGAAAATGTGCCTAATTATTTTTCTGATTGAACCGCCTGAGCACAGAATAAAAGAGATGTATCACATATACCACTACCAGGCCTTTCAGCTGGGCCAGTTCCACATTACACAACACAGTTCCTGAAGCTGTACAGCGACTATGCTGCCAATTGAAACTAACATGCTCATGGTTTCATAGTTGAAATTCAATAAATGTGTTATGAACGATTTCCTTGTTATGCTTGACATCACAAGATAATATAAATGAATACTTAGATCATTGACAGCATGCTGAATGCTTTGTTCCCATGTTGATCATAGTGATTCATCCAATACGCTACAAATACAACCATTTACTTTTAGAATATCTAAAACAGCAAATGCTGACATAATATATGATATTTTACAGGAAAATAATTAACAAGTTGGTGTGATTCAGTCAGACATTATGCAGAGTTACCGTTACAACACCAATGCTGATTATTTTCCATGAACAGCACATTCTAAACTATTTCATTCCTCTTATACATGCAAAAATATACATTTACAGTTTTTTATGTATTAAAGAACAATGTGTCATACTTTTTTATTCATTTATAGTTACATTGAATGTTATGAAATGTCCACGAAAGTTAGTTCCTGTTACTGGCCTCATTCTTATGAGGTAAAAATTTTGATCACAATGATTCATACCAGAGGGGAGACCAAGACAGTGTTTTGCAAGTCATTGGCATTGACGTCCCAAGTCAAGACAGGCAAGTCCCACATCAAGTCCCACATCAAGTCCTACATCAAGTCCCACATCAAGTCCCAAGTCAAGACAGGCAAATCCCAAGTCAAGTCCAAAGTCAAGTCCCAATTCAAGTCCCAAGTCAAGTCCAACATCAAGTCCCAATTCAAGTCCCAATTCAAGTCTCAAGACAAGTCCAAAGTCAAGTCCCAATTCAAGACAGGCAAGTCCCAAGTCAAGTCCAAAGTCAAGACAGGCAAGTCCCAAGTCAAGTCCAAAGTCAAGACAGGCTAATCCCAATTCAAGTCCCATGTCAAGTCCAACATCAAGTCCCAATTCAAGACAGGCAAGACCCACATCAAGTCCCACATCAAGTCCCATGTCAAGTCCCAAGTCAAGTCCAAAGTCAAGTCCCTAGTCAAGTCCAAACTCAAGACAGGCTAATCCCAATTCACGTCCCATATCAAGTCCAAAGTCAAGTCCCAAGTCAAGACAGGCAAGGCCCACATCAAGTCCATCAAGTCCAACATCAAGTCCCAAGTTAAGTCCCAAGTCAAGTCCCAATTCACGACAGGCAAGTCCCTATTCAAGTCTCAAGGCAAGTCCAAAGTCAAGACAGGCTAATCCCAAGTCAAGACCCAAGTCAAGTCCCAAGTCAAGTCCAAAGTCAAGTCTCAAGTCAAGTCTCAAGTCAAGACAGGCAAGTCCCAAGTAAAGTTGCAAGTCCTTATCTTTACTTTTTGAGTCCTAAACAAGTCATAATGTGCTCTGTACCAAATCTAAAGCCAGAGTAAAAAATTGTGTTCATCAATTCCTAGACAAACTTAACTGCATAATAATATATGAGGATCTTTTCTTGGGATAATAAATGTGAAAAACATAATTTGAAGTTGTTGCTTTTGCGTCTGATATTCTTAAACCACAGGTTCTACATGTTGCAGAAGTTTTGTTGTTGCAAACAACATAATCTTCATGAGTGAACGCTACTATCTTTGGGAACATGGCTAATGCAAAGTGTCTCTATTGTCAGGGAATGAGTGGTCTCGTTGAATGTTGACCTTATATTTATAAACCAGCCTTTATATTTTTTCTCACTCCCTTTAAGGAAAATTTGCTTTCAAAAATACAAACTACAACCTACAATATATACTAAATATTATCATAAAGGCTGAAAAGACGTGCAGATGGAGGTCATAATAACAGACCTCCCCGTTCCTTCTCTCACAACCTCTGTCTCTGTCTCTGTCTCTCACTCTTACACACAAACACACACACACACACACACACACACACACACACACACACACACATACACACAGGTAGTATAACGTAAGATGTACTTATGTCACTTTGTTTTTCCTTTCACCAAAGACACCATCATCCTGTTATCCTGACTAGTTTTTGAGGCAACACCAAATGGACATGGATCCTGAAAAACAAACATATTCCTTTTTGCAAAATACTAAATAACCACGATTAATCCCAACTGAAGCAGTAACATGGAGCCATCCACGCACAGTACAATTTCTTACAGGAAAATTCAGAAAATTCTGATCGCTGCCTTTCTTTTCTTCCAATTCTGCATGGCCTCTCCTCCCAACAGGTAAGTTCAAGCATTTTAGTGATTTTTGATCTACTTATGAAATCTAATAAGATTTCATTGTGTGACTGTCATTATGATAGAAACAAAGCTATATCATTCAACCCTCTCATGTTTGTGTCTGATGTTTAAATTGTAAATATATTTATAAATAGCAAAATGAAAAATTATATTAAAAAAAAAAAAGCTATGACAATAGTATAGGCTTGGTGATAAGCACAGCAACATGAATATTTAGACTTAACCCTTTCAATTTTATTTAAAGGGTACCTACACAAGGTTTTTATAACCAATTCATAAATACATACATTTAATTTTTTTTTATAAAGCAATGCTTCAGAACTTGTGAGGTGATGTTCAGGGTTTTGTGTGATCTTTACATGAAATGCAGAAGAGAGAAGAACCCTTAATGATCATTATACACCGCTCAATTGATCATTTTCATTTGTTTATCCTTAACTTACAGAGTATTAATTATTTTATTTTGTTTTATTAACAGGACATAAACACTTGTTTCATAGTAGTCAAAGGCAAATTTAATTTAATTTAGTTTGAGGGCATTAAAATAATTCATTCATCTGGCATATGGGGTTTATCAATAAGTTCTGTAATGAAACATGCATAAACCTAACCAGTTCAGTTTATAATCATCTCTTACGCACTCTGAACAGACAACACTGGACAAAGTTGGTTGTTGGTTTTTTTTTGTAAATGTTAAATGACCACAAAAAGACATTAATTACATAAAATGTAGTCAGGAGAATTGAGTGAATGAATCAGTGATTATTTCTACACTGGTGTTAGCTTTAACAGAGTCTGATATGGATGCTGATAATCAAAGTAAGAATTCATTTCTTATTGTTAACCTATAGGTTTTTTTTTTTTTTACAATTTGGCAGTAATCAGTAGATAGGTAGGCTGATTGCCATCTCCAAATTGTACATAGTGTGTGAGTGATGCCCTACAATGATTTGGCATCCCATACAGGATGTCCCCTGCCTTGTGCCACGAATCCCCTAGGATAGGCTCCCCAAGACCCTGTGTAGGATAAACGCTACAGAAAATAGATGAATGGATGGATGGAAGTAGATTGTCCAGGCGTCTTTCAGTGACATTAAGTGGAATTAATTTTTTCCCCTTTTGACTTTTGGGTGTAATTAGATTTTAAAATGTGTAGATTGAGTTAGCACTGGATCACAATAATGAGTAGCTGAAACCCGCAGGGACGAGACGGGGGTGTCCGAGCAGCGCAGGAAGCCGGGGTTAAGCAACTTCGGAAGTGTTCAGTCCTGCTGCTATGGCTGGATCAACGTTAATGGAGAATGCCGGCATGAGTGTTGTGACTTTTCTAATATTATGATTATAAAATGTATGTTGTGCCATTGATAATAGATTTTTTTTAAAAACATTGTTGCTTAGGAACTGATATACTGTACTACTGTAGCTACACCCACTTTTACAAAATGATACAAATGTTATACGATAAAGAATAGTTTGAAGAATAAAGACTGAGAAGAATTGATATAAAGAAGATTCCGTTCTTTTACATGTTTCACATGATGACATAGTTGCATATATATGTCAAAATGGCTTTATTAAAATTTGGGGCCCTTTTTTAAAATTTTTACAGCTGTGTGTATAAAGCTGTGTATAAACGGCATCTGCGTCGGTCCAGACAGGTGCTCCTGCACGGACAGCTACACGGGGGAACAGTGTAACGAGGGTAAAGTAGAACTTACAGTCCACATGTGTCCACTTAAAGGAACTAGAGACGCACTGATCCATTTGTGAATATTAGCTGATACCAGGCTGATTCTGGCCTGAAAAGATGTATCAGTGTTAGAATGGATTTTAACATATTATTCAATCTGATCTACTGTCTGATCTACTGATCTACTATCTGTGTGATATTAACTGCATATACTCTGCATGTGAACATTGTATAATATTATATTGAAAGTGGAAAAAGTGAGTCGCTAAACAATTTACATTAATATGGTTTACATCAGCTGAAAACTATAGCGCAGCACTGATTTTTTGAATTCTCGATTCTGATTGGTCAGAAGGTATTGATTCATTTTCTATAACAGCAGCTATAACTGACAGTCATTCTGGCTGACAGGCAGATCATATATACATGTATACAGTATGTTCAATAGCTTGACTGAGTATCTTAACTATCCTTTTTGTTATTTTAATGGTAGACGTAAACAAGTGCGGCCGACCCAGCAGGCCTTGCTCCCACAGCTGTATGAACACACCGGGCAGTTTCCGGTGTTATTGCAATCCTGGATACACGCTGGATGCTGACAGCAAATCCTGCAGCCGTAAGTCAGTGCAAGGTTTATAGACAGACCATCAGCATTTTTAGTAGGCATTGTAACCTTTTACAGCACAGAAGTAAGACTCTGTGAGTGTTTTACCTGCTGTAATTTAGAACCAAACCATGAATGAGCTATATGAGGAGGTGTGTGCACAGAGAAACCTATTTCGGTAATGTGGCCCTTATGTTCATTTAATTAATGCTATTCTATATCAGTATTTTTATAGAAGCCCATTTCTTTTGTATGGCAACGAGTCACTGTCAGAAAGCAGCTTTACAGAAATCTGGATGTAGATTTGGATCACTAATGAATACGGCAGATGTGACAATGGCAAGTCCACAACCAATAACCATTTTTATTAGAGCAGTTAAGAGCAAAATTGTTCTCAGAATTGTACTTTTATAGCTGTCTGAGTAATCCCTGAATCAGATTCTATTTAGACCCTATTTGCATGCTATTTCCTTTTTTCCCTTCTAATTGTTGTTAGTCTGTGTGAACTTCATTCAAATGTTAACATATGTTCCAGCAGTGATAACTGCAGACACCTCTTAAAGGCTCAAATTAAATATTGACTCCATATATAAATTCCCAACATGACCATACTCTTCATAATTGCTGAGATCAAAAACTGAATTTAATAGGCTCCGTATTGTGGACTCTGTAAATTAAGATTACAAAATAAATTTTCTTAATTAACTTTGCACATGTGAAAGATTTTGTTAGTGGCCTTCTCTCCTTTTTTTCTTTTTTCTTTTTTTTTTTTGTTCTTTTTTTTTTTTGAGGTCTAGAGAAGCCTGGCTGCACTCAAATTCACTGCCAGATGGGTTGCCAGATTGGCAGTAATGGTGCATTGATCTGCTCATGCCCACCTGGACTCCAGCTGGCGCTAGATAAGAAAACATGTAAAGGTGAAACCAGAGTTCTCATCCATACATCACACAGAGATAAACTATATATCTACAATATACTGTCATAACCTACTGGGTAAAAGCATGTATTGGATTGTTTGTTTGTTTGTTTGTTTTTTACCACAGTCTGTTAAATGCTTGATTCTCATTGGTCAGAAGGTGTTGAATAATTTTCTATAACAGCAGCTCTGACAGTAGACTAATAATTTTCCACTATGGAAGAGACTTCAGGATAGAGGCTTATCTTTGTCTTATTAATTTCAAGAGACAGGGAAAAACTAACTTGTTTCATCGATGTTTCACAACATAAAATGTACCTATAAATGGATAGACATTGACATGTTCTTAAATTAAAAACAGTGAAATTGTTGGTAAATTACTGTCATATAGGAGGAATAAAACACTTCAGGATGTGATGTTAATTGGAAAATAATCAACTTTACAGTATTTACCTGCATTAACCAATACACTTGCTCATTTATGCAGTTATCCAATCATTCGATCATGTGGCAGCAACAAAATGCATAACACCACAGAGATACAGGTCAAGAGCTTCAGTTAATGTTCACATTAAATATCAGAATGGGGAAAAAATCGATCTCTGGGACTTTTACCGTGGCGTGGATGTTGATACTAATGGGGCTGCTTTGAGTATTTCAGAAACTGCTGATCTCCTGGGATTTTCACACATAACAGTCTCTAGAGTTTACACAGAATGGTGCGAAAAACAAAAAGCATTGACTAAGCAACAGTTCTGTGGATGGAAACGCCTTGTTGATGAGAGAGGGCCTGATTGGTTTGAGCAGCCAGGAAGGATATAGTAACTCATATAATCACTCTTTACCTCTGTGATGGTAAAGATCTCTCTTCAGTAAGCACATTATCCTGGTCTGGGTCGCAGAAGGATCCGAACACTCAGTGTGAGGTGAAAACAACACACTCCACACACACACTCATTCACACCTAGGGGCAACTGTAGAGCACATACAAGCATGTTTTGGGGAGGTGGAAGGAAAGCAGAGAACCCAGAGGAAACCCACATGGACATGGGGAAAACACAAGTTCCACACAGACAGTGACTGAAGCTCAGGATTGAAAAGTTGTTTGGTTTATTGCCGGGTTACATAACTATATAACGACCTGAAGTGCTTTCATAAATGTGTTGGATTGTATTAGAAGTTTTGCAGTTACAATATCATTCCACTGAGCCACAAATCTAAGGTAAACTGATGGATGATTGTGAACATGTCAAAGCTTCTGCCCTCAAAAGTTCTCAGAGAACCCTAGAGAAGACAGGATCCCATGCTGTAAAAGAGCACAGTGTTTACAAAACTAGTCTGTTATTACCTACACAGTCATGGAGATGATCTTCAGTCCTGCTCACACTCGAGTAGACCACTTTATCAGGAATTCCCAAAATAATGACCGATTCGGAAATGTCTCGGAATTTTCATCAGTCAGTGTTAAGCATGTTGTTTGAAAGCCTCCAGTGAGTTTTCCATCCATTTGTTTTTATTGGACTTTAAAAAAAGGACGGAAATGTCAAAATTCTGGAAGAAGGTCTAAATATGGAAGGTTTTGATGTTTGGTTGAGGGGGGAAAAAAACAGAAGACGCAATATGGGGTGATGGAAACAAATGGAAACACACTTACTACGTCATTGTTTATTTTCGAATAAACAACGCTGTAGCAAGTGTGTGTTCCAGTCTCTCCAGACACATGCACACACACACACACACACACACACACGTTTGGTCGGTGCTGTTTTGATGACATCATCTTGTTGGTCCTCTTTAGAATATTCACCAGTACAGTAGTTGAAAGAAATGCAGAATGATTCAGGTTTCTTTGGTGGTTTTTGTTTGTTTGTTTGTTTGTTTGTTTTGGAAAATCTGCTTAATTTGGTGGAACTTTAGATGGACACAAATCTAATCTTGGCATTACTATTATATTATAATAATCCCAAGCGACCTTACAGAAAAGTCACATGAACTTCACCTGTGATATTTATACATGTGGTTTTTAGACACTGTGCATGTTATGAGTCACACCTTTCACATGTAGTGCATGGGGTTTTATTTTAACAAATGATTTCTTTTCACATGATTTATTATTACAGACCATTTTTTTCACGGTTCATTTATTCTTACATATGTTGTTTTTTTTAACAGGGTTCATTTATTTGACGTCATTTTTTTTTTCACATGATTCATTTATTCTCACGATTCATCTACAGTACTGTGCAAAAGTTTTAGGCACCTGATTTTTTTTTTTTTATTACAAACTTGGTTATAGATTTCTTCTATTATGACCTCTATTAGTAGTACATGAAATTAGTAGCACAAAATGAAATGTTACAGAAAAATGTTTATATGTCAGTAAAGAAAGCAGCGTATCACGTAAGAGACACTTTTCAGACAAAAAACACAAAAATAGGAAGCAAGTGCGACAGTCAAAGTCTTCAGAAGAACTGTAGCTGGTTTTGCAAGATACTCAATAAAACTTACAGATTACAGACTACTATTTTTATTTTTATTTTTTTTGTCACACCAAATACTGACTTTGTTTCATTTACTACTGTTTACTGCTCTTTACAGTATTTTTTTTTTTTTTTTTTTTTAATGTAGAAACATTTAACTTCATTATTCTGCATTTTTACAGCATTTCTTTGCATGTGCCTAAAACTTTTGCACAGTACTGTACTTTAACATGTACGGGAACCCTAAGAAGCCATGCATTATGATCATGACTCAATTTTCTTGTGATTTATTGTGATCTCGAATTCATTTTCTTGTGATCACGATTTAATTGTTCCGACATAACTATGTTGTTTTTATTGTTCTGGAGGCAGCAAAATCTTAGCGCAGTCCCGCAGCATCATGGATGAACAAATTAGTTTTTACTTTGTTCAGGGACTCACTCAAGATGAAATAGCTCTACGTCTGTCAGCGATTGACAAAATCCACATTAGTGTCCGACACTTGAGAAGGGGACACCCGTCTCTCTTAATGCAGAGATAAAGTCCATCTCTATAGCGGGAAGTTATTACATTTATGATGGAGATGGTGAAGACGCCAACGTGCATGCAACACCAGTCCCATTCACAAGGTGCGGGATTTTCTTGTGATAAAATTACGTCGTGAGAAAACAACTTTTTGTCATGTCAAGATCATGAGAAATTAAGTCAAGTTCACAAGAAAACAACTTTTTGTTACGTCGAGATCATGAGAAAACAAAAAGGAAAAAATTAATAATGCATGGCCTTGTAGGGCTTCTGTAATTGTGATAATTTTCACAATGTTCATTCATTTTCTTGTTTTCTTTCACACGTGTGTTACGTGCTGTTACGTGTTTACTTGAGTTCCCATGTGCAATTTCAGGAAATGCAGCTTCACGTGTTGGTTTTGTTGTTGTTTTTTCACGTGAACACACATTACTCAAAGACACATCTGAAAAAAACATAAGATCACATGCGAAGTGTACTTGATTTCTCCATAAGGGGCTAGATATAACACTGTTAAGAGCAGTCACTTACAACATGTAATGTTGTAGTACCTTTATGGTGGATACGCTATGTGCAGCTGTGAGAACTTTTAAGTTGTTTTCAAGACCTAAGCATTTGCATTCCTAGGAAATTAGAGATTGTGTTAGATGTCCATAGTTTACATGGTGTAAAAGTCACAAATTAGTATGAAAGAAACAAGTATTTTAGCGAGTTATTCACGCTAGCTGTTGACTTACCGTGGGTCTGTAATCTATTTGTGTAAAGGTGAGAGACAGAGAGAGAGAGAGAGAGAGAGAGAGAGTTCTTTCAATCCTTTGTTCTTGCTCTTAACAGCGGTGTAGATTTCAAAGCTGTGTGATGTGGGGACTGTCAAAGTGGTCATTTACTCCAATTCTGGCTTCTTTTGATCACAACAGGATGGTTGTTTGTGTTTAGGGCTTTTTTTTTTGGAGCAGGAATCCAGGTGCACTAAACGTGTGAATGTGTGGGGTTAGGTCTTTTTGTGAATAAGCTTCTAATTCTGTGAATTACTGATGGGTGACAAATTAAAGGGGAAAAAAAACAACATACAGTGTGTTAGTAAGGAAGTAAGTGTGTTTATTCACAGCAAGTCACCAGAAACGCTTCAATGCTCCTTGGTTCGATTCTACAAGTCTCTGGAACTGTACTGGAGTGATCATCCTTCGTCTATAAGACACTCCTTCAGTTGGTGTTTTGATGATGGTGCTGGAGAACACTGTCTATCACATCACTTGTTTAATTGGATTGGGAGCTGGAAACTGTGAAGTTGCATTGCATATGATTTACATCCTTTTTATCTTCATCAGACGCCTTCAGAGGAGAATGGCCATACAGAATGTTTTCTTGGCACATACTTGGTCTCCTTAACACCAATCATACATCGTTTTTGATTGCTACAGGCTATCTGAGTATTGTTGCTGACCATGTGCGTCCATTTGTGCCCACAATTTATGTGTATTGACCGACAATAATCTTATAATGGCTACTTCCAGCATGATAATGTCACAGAGCTCAAGTTGTCTCAAACATGTTCATGGGAATATTACAATGAGTTCAGTGTACTTCAAAGTCCTCCTTAGTCGATGGATGTGAATCCAACAGAACGTGTTTGGGATGTGGTAGAAATTTGCCTTGAGATTTGTTGCATGAAGCTGGCAAATTCAATTAAATTTCAATTCAATTCAGTTTTATTCATAAAGTGCTTTAAACAAAGGACATTGTCACAAAGCAGCTTTACAGGAATCCAGATATAAAATTTGAATTAAAATTTTCGATTTATTCCTAATGAGCAAACCAGAGGCAATGGTGGAAAGAAAAAACTCCCTGAGACAATGTAAGGAAGAAATCTTGAGAGGAACCACACTCAAAAGGGAACCCGTCCTCATCTGGATGACACCGAATAGTGCACTTGTAAATAATTTCAGAAAACAATCTGAAGTAATCATGTCAGCATGGACCAGAATCTCAAAGGAATGTTTCCAACACATTGTAAAATGCATGCCACAAAGAGCACAACCGGTCT
Source organism: Stegophilus panzeri (assembly GCA_024331685.1). Lineage (NCBI taxonomy): Eukaryota > Metazoa > Chordata > Actinopteri > Siluriformes > Trichomycteridae > Stegophilus > Stegophilus panzeri. Next base: position 5,145,524 of record JANDJT010000169.1, on the reverse strand, counting down.
TATCCAGTATTAGCATGGTGTCCCTAATAAAGTGGGTATGTATGTGGCTGCAGCAGGATTTGTTCATACCAGCAGCATACATAATAAAAAAATATATATACAAAATAACTTTAATGTTATTTTACCTTTTGCTTTCTAGTAAAATGTAAGGCAGTGGTGGCTCATCAGTTAAGGTTACTGAACAGAAGGTCAGGGGTTCAAGCCCTAGCACCGCCAAGTTGACACTGTTGGGCCCTTGAGCAAGACCCTTAACCCTTTCTGCTCCGGGGGCAGCATATTATGGCTGACCCTGCACTCTGACCCCAACTTCCTAACAAGCTGGGATATGCGAAGAGAAGAATTTCACTGTGCTGTAATCTACTGTATATGTGACAAATAACTGAACTTTAATTTAACTTAATGTACCATATAATTTAATATCATTTAATAATGTGTAAAATAATAATAATAATAATAATAATAATAATAATAATAATAATAATAATAGTGCAGTAATTTTGCAATATGTAAACTGCTTAAATTAACCATTTAACTATTTAAAAGTATTTTTCAGATTATCTGTTTATGTTGCAGACATAGACGAGTGTAAAGGTGCCTTCTCTGTGTGCTCAGAACGGCAGACCTGCAGGAACACTTTCGGAAGTTACGCGTGCGCATGCAGGTCTGGTTACGTGTTGGGAATATTAGGGAACTCCATCACATGCCGAGGTACTTCCATTTTTTATTGTATTGTACTATACTAATGGGTACATGCATGTTATACTTATAAAGTTATAAAGCCACATTCTTTGCTACATTTCAAGAAATACAGTAGTCACTCCAACTAAAAGAACACTGGATCTGGGGCTAACAGGCATTCCTGGGACCTTACTCTTTTGCCAAACTGATCCAATTTTGTCTGTCACTTCTAAATATTCATCTAAATCTAAATATCCGTGTTTATTTTTTCAACTCAAGGCAGAAAAAAACGTGACGTGTACGTCAAGTGACATATCGTTACATTTTTCAGCTATGCAGTGAAGTTTTATTCATCTTGTAAATTTGTTCAAGTCACATTTTATCACCAAACACATCCGCAAACCTGTGAGCGATTGCTAAAGAAATGAATGCTTATAGATATGCATCTATTACATTTTAGCAACACTGGCCACATCACTCCAGAGCAATACTAACGAAAGAAACCTTGAACATACAACTATATTAGAACTAAGTGTGTAAATTAGCGAACTACTCTGTTAACTGGAAATTAAATGATGGCCGCTAATTGATTTTTTGTCACCGTATGCTGCTAACAGCTGCTTGCTAGCTAACCTCTAGGCTAAACGTGTAATAGTTCCACCTGTATTAAATCTTACTTCAAAATTAAAAAGTAGTTTTTAATAATAGAAATAATAATAATTAGAATGAACTACGCCTTCTAGTTTTTGTATTTCACAGACGTGTGTGCGTGTCTGTAGGGATTTCTTTCACCAGCTGCCACATCGCCCTCCAGGGGCGACAAAGTGAAAAACACTGCTTTAAATACAAAATAAAACCTTATGGGGCATGCTATTATGGAACAATAATCAACAATGGGGTGGTGTGGTGTCATTTTGCAGTAACAGCATATGCCAAAGTGATTTATTCCTATATCACATTAATTTTGTGAAATATTAAAAATGTTTTTATAT
>JANDJT010000169.1:5113983-5125302 GCA_024331685.1 Stegophilus panzeri | reverse complement strand
CCTAATTAAGAGATTATTTGTAACTCCTTTAATGGTAACAATATATATACGAAAGAATATTTTAAAATGTTTCCTGTTTTTCTGAGCTTTTGACCCTAACGGCTTTCTATAATGTCACCTACCCACCTTTAGAACCGGCTTCATTTTTATTCTACCCATATTGCGACAAATCCCACCTCCGTTACTATGATTGGTTAGTAGTTCATCGAAGGTGTCCGGTGATTGGACAGTTCATAAGTTGCGTACGATAAAGATATAATACATGGAAAATTATCAGAACTACATTAGAGTCATTTAGAAAGGTATAGAAAGCCTGTTTAAAATAGTTATATTCGTACTGAGAGGATAAAGTAGAATATAAAGGTCTAACAGGCATGTTTTCTCTATCCAGTATGTGGATTGCTTGTGGGTACAAACAGCCAATCCTACAAAGGAGGCGGGACTTATGGACGGAATACGGGTAGGACAAAATGACTGGTTTTAATTTACCAACGGTGTACCGTAGCTGTTGTATGTATTAAGACGTGGTGGAGCACTAGTGGTGAGTCTGTGGGAAAAAAAAACGATTAACTCGTAAACATTAGTGTGTTTTTCATGTTGTCGTTTTTAACTTTGTCCACTGGTGACCGCACATTAGCTGTTTAGAGGCGTGCTAAGGCTAGTTGCCTAACGTCAGTTAGCTTCTAATAAACCTACAGCTGCGTAGTGATAATTTATTGAAGATCATTGATTACAAAACCTTCGGAGGAATTAGTAGAGATTGTAAAGGTGACAGTTCATATAAGCTAATTTCGTTATCTGACAGCTGCCAGTTTGTATTATGGAACGCCAAAAACCCGCTAGTGATCATAACTTCATGCGTTCTCGCGAGATCTCGCGCTCTCTGACGTCATGGATGAACGCATTAATATGCTAATTAACCTATGCTATGCCTGAAACTACACCCTATTCACTAGATTCACTAGTGCAGTATTCTGTGGGCCTTATTTTTATTTATTTATTTATTTATTTATTTATTATCCATGTCCGAAAGCATAGTAGAGAATTATATTGTGTTTATGAAATCCCACAATGCACGGCTTAGTGCTAGGCTAAATGTCCACCGCACATGGCATGAATATTGTGGCAGTTACTCATTTTTCCTCCATGTCATTTCGTCCAGAGGGAACTGTATGTAGACGGTACAGTGTGAAAAGACGCAATTGCATACAGATGTCTTTTGTCCAATTAGACACTGCTACGTAGCTGCTTGTAGTTTGCATGAAGTTGAAACCAGCTCAGCTTTTCTTGCCGAACTGCAACAGAAGTTCTCGCCGCTGACTATCTCATAACCCCTCACATATTTTTCACTACTCCGAGTTGGAAATGAATGGGAGCGAAAATTCAGATGACAAATTTGCATGCTGGGGATACGGCCCACCAACTGAATTTTAAAAATGCTCTTTAAAAACTGAGCTAATTTCTGTTATTCCAGTAGGGGACAATAAATTCATGGCCTTAAGCTCAGCTACAGACTAACGTCCTGTCCCAAATGGCACACTCCGCCCTTGTGGCCCTCCTCTGAGTCCACACTTTGGTGACATCAGGTAATGCAGATCTATGGGGGCGCTAAGGCACGTGTCCACAAGGGCGACGGGGCTATTAATAGATGGCTTTTGGGGCGGACTCGACATCGTGATGCTGGAAAGAGGAAGATGTTGCCGGTTGTTGTTGTTTTCACTGTGGCGCTAGCCAGATGGCTTGCTATACAGAGACATTAGCATAATTTTCATCAGATAATCATTGACAATGGTCATAGCCTGAAGTTCCATTCCATTTTAATTGACTATAATTTCACGTTTTTTATCTTGAAACTATATAATATTACTAAAATATTACTAAAAGCTATAGCTACAGTTCAATTAGACTGTAAGTCATTGTTAATTATAAAAGCAAAAACTTACACTTAAAATCCTCTTCTCTATCATGTTGGCTAAAACCTGCAATCGAAACTCCTCCTCCGCTTCCCGCGTCAACTAAACTCCTCCTCTGCTTTCCGATTGGTCTGTCGCAAGGACTGTTGGGTAGAGGACTTCCATGAGCCTGCAGCAGTGCGCGCTTCGATGAAGACCACATCGAGGGTGCAAAGAGGGCGCTCGCGAGAACACTCACAAGCGCTAAAATCAGAAATGGGACACTCTACGGACTCGTAGACTTTGCGAGTACGCTCAACTGAAGTCCACATGAAAGTGAATTGCAGTCTGTTCATCTGTTTTGTACATTATATATGTTCTATCCATTCCAGATAACAAACTGAAGAGGAGTTGTTATTGGTCGACTAAATTGATTTTATTGGTATGACCCACTTGACCGTGGCTCTAGATCAGGGCTCCACCCAGAGCATTTCAGCAGAGTGCTTGAAAAAATACTGTAGCGGAGTGCAGAGTTCAGCAAATCTAAACATTTCTAAACATGAACCAATCACAGATTCTGGACTAGATCATCTGTTGTGGTTTATCCAATCACATGCAAATGATTAAACTTATGATTAAGATTGTTCCAGAGTCTAGCTACAGGATTGAAGACAGAAAGTATACAATAGGAAGTTCTTATAGGAACTGCATTTTCTTTCCCATATAAGCATGTGCAGTAAAAGACTTGTTGTTGTGGTGATGTTAAAATGTGACCCTCTGTTTCTTCAGTGTCCATTGTGCTAAGCTCTGGGAAGGGCTCAGTTTGGCCCTTTCCTAACAAGACCCACAAAGAATGTCTGAAAAACCAATCCGAATTGCCATCGTGAACCACGATAAATGCAAGCCAAAGAAATGCAAGCAGGAGTGCAAGAAGAGCTGCCCGGTGGTCCGAATGGGTAAGAACAGATATGTGCAAAATTATAATGCACATCTATATCATCTACCAGCAAATTAATTACATAGATTGTCTTTCTATGGTTGACCAAGTTATTGGATAGTTATGTGGCATAGTGAAATAAACATAAGGCACAACAAATATATAGGCATGTTTATTAAACTCACAATCCAATTCCATTCACGATACTGGCCTCACGATTCGATTCGAAAATGTACTACAGGTTAACTATAGCTTAAAAAGAAATAAACACATGTATGGATTTATAAAATGTCTCTGACCTGGGGAAAATGATTGAATGAAACATAATGAGCTCTGTAGCAGCGACTGGGGTGTCATTTTGACAGAAAATAGAGCTCCAAAGTCGGCTAAAATGGCCGGATTCTGCAGCCTCTTTCTTGGGCCCTGTAGATCACAGTAAAGTGGGACTGGTGTCCTTTGAAAGCTATTGGAGAGCTCCTTTTAACAGTTTATATGTGTAACCATACAATGTATAATGTGTATCAGATTTTGCTATCCAAGGCTATCAGGTCACTTCCCACGTGCACATGATTCCCAGTATTAGCGCAGGCTCTCCACGAAAGAATACAATCATGTGATCAATGTGCTCTCCATATATTTGAACTCTATACGATGCGCAGATCGGGACCTCTGGTGTTCAAAGAGTGTAGTTGCATTAGATGCATAATTAATAGAATGCTGATATCGCACATTTGTCACATTTTTGCGTCGCGATGCATCATGTCCCGATGCATGGTTACACCCCTAATGTTTATACAGCATGCACTGCTTTCTGGTCTAAGTGTGAATAATGCTTTGCAGGCAAACTGTGTATAGAGGTCACCACTCAAAGCAAAATCGTATGGATAGCTGAATCACTCTGTATAGGATGCGCTATCTGCATTAAGGTATGTAAAGTTAAGAGAACTTGCTTGAGAGCGTGATTGTGTGCAAAACAATTTAATCAGCTGCACTGTTTTGGCTGCCAGTCAGCGTGTGATGGATTAAGATGAAACAATAAAATCCGCAATTAAAAAAAAGGTTTTTTTTATTTAATTTCTGTAGAAATGTCCATTTGGTGCTCTGGCTATCGTCAACCTGCCGAGCAACTTGGAGAAAGAGACCACGCACCGATACTGTGCCAACTCTTTCAAACTACACCGGTAAGTAGATCAGGTTCAGATAAAATATTTAAAAGAAATGCATAAGCTATGCGTTGTGGCCGTGTGTTGTATGCTAGCTTTTGTTGTATGTTTTGTTCTCTCATTATTACAGGTTACCAATCCCCAGACCTGGAGAGGTTTTAGGGCTGGTTGGTACTAACGGCATTGGAAAATCAACAGCACTTAAGATCCTCGCTGGAAAACAGAAGCCCAATCTGGGGAAATATGATGTACTGTAGATAACGCTATATCACCTTTAAAGTTCGCCTAGATATGAAGTTTACACATTTTTTTTCTACATTGTTTGATATTTCTTATTGAAGTCAGTTGCTATGTGAGTGATCATATGCTAGATTACATTTACCAAATTTCCAAATCACCCAATGCACTTGTTGTGCTTACAATACATAAATAAATAAATCAGACAATAGTCACCAAAGCTGGAGGCTTGAAAAGCATAACCACTTCTTATTAGCGAGGCCTACATACAGCATAGCGGTTATGCTAACGTTTGCGTCTCTCTTGGCAGACTCCTCCTGACTGGCAGGAAATCCTGGCTTACTTCCGAGGATCTGAACTGCAGAACTACTTCACAAAGATCCTGGAAGACGATCTGAAAGCCATTGTGAAGCCTCAGTACGTCGACCAGATCCCCAACACTGTCACGGTTTGTCGTCTAGCTGCTCTCAGATCATTTTGGATGTTTTCCTGGTGTTAATTAAATATGCATGTTGATTGTAAATCAGTGTCTCTGTTATTCAGGGAAACGTAGGCTCTATTCTGAGCAGGAAGGATGACTCTAAGACAGCGGCTGTAGTCTGTGAGCAACTCGGTATGTTTTTTTATTGTTGTTTTTTTTGCGTGATGTATGTAATGTAAAGACTTAGAGCAGTGCTGTTATAGGAAAATAATCAACTTTGTTTGCATGTTTGCACTACTTGTATTGTTCTCTGCTTGATATGTCGCTTTGCTTGTATTTTCTCATTTGTAAGTCGCTTTGGATAAAAGCGTCTGCTAAATGAATAAATGTAAATGTAAATGTAATGTAAATGCATGACACAGCCTGATGCAAAATGGAGTCACTGTGCCGATGATTTCAATGTTTATTTCTTCAGAAAGACACATCATCGTTTTTTGTTTTTTTTTCCATTTATAGTTACATTTAATGTTGCGGAATGTCTCTAAACAGTCAGCCCATCACCAGCCTCTCTTTTATTTTCTCTCTTGAAGCTTGTCATGTCATGTCATGACTGGGAAACTGCGAAATCCTCTGTCCTGATAGCTGAAAGTTACAGCTTTACCTCTGACACTGGAGGCTCCTTCCATAAATGTTAAATAAACGTCTCCTTACAGGAAACCTCACCATATCAATGATTACACATGTTTGTTTTTTTAAATAATAATAATTATTATGTGAAGCATCTGCGATACAAAATCCTGCGTAAATCGTCGCTATATAAATGATAACGTATTACAATGAGCGAATGAATATAAACCTGTGCAACCAGAACAGTGCTTCTATTATAGAAAATTGATCAATATCTTCTGACCAATCAGAACTGAGAAATAAACAGTGTTAGGGTTATAAAGCTAGTTAGATGATGATATTTAAAGATATTGGATATTGCCATACTGGGATTTTGTCAATAATTCATTTCAGTTAACATGTTCCCGTGAATTTAAATAATGTGATCGTGTGTGTGTGTGTGTGTGTTGTGACACAGATCTGACTCATCTCAGGGACAGGAAAGTTGAGGATCTGTCAGGAGGAGAGCTACAGCGTTTCGCCTGTGCGGTGGTGTGCATCCAGAGAGCAGACATGTATGCTATTGAAATCCTGTTTATACACAACAGTACAATCCAGTAATGCATGGATGTATTGCATTGTGTCTTGTGTGTGTGTTTGTGTGTGTCTGTGTATAAACCTTACAGATGACTAGATGACTGATAACCAATTAGGTTTCATTTGTTTGACTTTGTTAATGTATGGTTATTAGTGTGTGGAAGAAATAAATTGTGCTCGACTAAAGGCTAAAGCAGCCAAGCCGTGGTTTCAGTGTTGTTTTCTTGCTCCGTGTCCTTCCTGGTTTAGACCCTCACTCATGTTTTCCATTTTCTGATCATCGATTATCATTGTTTATTTCTGCCTGTCTGTGTTTTGACCCCTGACGTGGACGCCTATAATCATTATTGGATTACTCCTAATAAACGCCACGCTGTATATACGCACTTGCATCCTGCTTGAGCCTACCACACGTTACAATTTATTTATGCGAATGAGGCTTCGTCTAACTGTATATGCATCCAATTGCATGCTTAATAAAAATGTAAAAATATCGGTTTTTCATCTTGTTAGAATTTAAATCTTGTTCGCGATGAACAAAACAGGAAAAAACTTTTACTGAAAAGTAAATAATTACTAAATATTAAATAATTACTAAATAATTATTGTGCCATTTTTCAGTAGTCTAACATAACAACAATAGTCCAACCCAACCTTTGGGAAATTCCTCTGTAATATCCTTTTAATTAATTCTAATATGAGTGGTTAGCTTAGCGGTTAGCATGTTTGCCTCACATCTCCGGGGCTGGGGGTTCAACTCCCGCCTCTGCCCTGCGTGTGCAGAGCTTGCATGCTCTCTCCATGTTTCGGGGGTTTCCTCCGGGCACTCCAGTTTCCTCCCCAGTCCAGAAACATGCGTTGTAGGCTTATTGGCGTTTCCAATTTGTCCGTACTGGGTGAATGTGTGTGAGATTGTGCCCTGCAGTAGGTTGTCACCTCGTCCAAGGTGTGCCTCGCCCCGTACCCCAGTCCTCTGGGATAGGCTTCAGGCTCCATGTGTAGGATAAGTGGTACAGAAAATGGATGGATTCTAATATCTAATATCTAATGGATGGATACTTATTTTTGTTACTTTTTTTTAAGTGGGCGGGGCTTAAATCCATCATCAAAGTGTCTAAATTTCATATAATGTGGTTGGTATGAGTAGGCAAAAACAGTTAAATAAACATTTTTATGTTACATTTTGATATTTTTTACTATGTTTCAAGAGCTGATGTGTTACAAATGCAGTTTATCTAAAAATCTGACCTGACCAAAATTCTCGTTTCTACCTGTAGTGTCTTGCCTTAAGGCTTTGTTTCCATAAATATGAGATTAAGAGTCTTTGAATAAAACTGGATTGTAGAGTAGGGCCTGAATTACTTTTTGGGCCTGAATATCACAAAAGTTAATTTGCAAGCACTCTGCTGTATTGTAATAACCTTATTTGTATTGTTCTCATGGATGCTAATCCTTCTTACTGTTGCTGTTCGTGTTCTATCCATTAGTTTCATGTTTGATGAGCCCTCCAGTTACCTGGATGTGAAGCAGCGTTTGAAAGCCGCCATCACCATTCGCTCTCTTATCACAGCAGACAGGTGGGTGGAGCATCACAGAGTCTCATATCACTGCTGTGCCATATATAAGTGTAAATCTAGAAGTGCTATGCTGAGAAAAGGTCCAACTCAAATCAAATACAGTGTTGTGAAAAAGTATTTGCCCGCATCCTGATTTCCCGGTATTGTAGATTTGTACCTAAGAACTGCAGGTGTAATCTATCCTGCACTCATCCTAGGACTCTTATTCACAGTCGTCTTATATGGAAGATCCTGGAACATCCTGTTTAATGTTGTCTCAGGGAGCTTTTCCTTGTTACTATCTCCTCTGGCTTGCACTGCTTAATTGCTTTGAATGAGACAGGCATAAAGGACCCCCTGCACAGTCACTGGAGCTAAAAGTGCTCTATTATTATTAATATTATCTACAATTCCTCTAACTATCTTAGTGCATCTCTCTGACCTCTTTTAGATACATAATTGTTGTGGAGCATGATCTGAGTGTTCTGGACTACCTGTCTGACTTCATCTGCTGTCTGTATGGAGTGCCCAGTGCTTACGGCGTCGTTACCATGCCCTTCAGTGTACGAGAAGGTATCGATCACCTTTATCATCACGTATATGCGATCCATGTTTTGCGAATTTAAAGTCTGTGTGAAGTGCCTTGAAATGCGTAGCATTATTCAATGTGTTGATGTAATTTCCACTGAAACAGAAAGTCAGGGCAGGACATATCGAGTGGCTCCTCCTCCTTTTTAAATAGCCAGTAGCGTTTAGCTTACCTCACAGTCAGGAAACCTACAACTTTTGGGGGTGGTACACTTCAGATTCTAGAGAGCATTTGATTGGACAGAAAATCGGATGAAAAGCTGAAGTGCAGAATGATGTCATCAAAATTGTTGATCCGTATTGCTGGTAGAGAGATACGAATTTTGTCATTGTCTTGGAGCGCACTAGATTGTAGATAAATTTAAGGTGAATATATTCATACTTAAAGCCACAAAACGTCTATATTGATTACATGGGGACTTTAAGCTTGTGTTGCCAATTTGCATAAAAGTGTTAACCTGACAAACACGCACAGCTAACACTCAAGCTAAATAACTTATTTTCTTTTTTTTTTTCTTTTTTTTTTTTTAAATTGCCTCTGGAATTCTTCAGATGTTCAGCTATACACTAGAAAATCATTTCGAGTCTCATTCATTTTACTCGTTTTTACTATTTTGTCAGTCTGGAGTTCTTACTTCAGGTGCTGTGAATTAGAATATAATCAACTTTGGGGTGATAGCAGTCACTCCACTTCACATCAGGCAACATCACACCATTGATCATTTCCCTATAACAGCATGGCCACAAATGTTTTATTCCTTACATATTTAATGTTATAATATTGCTCATATCTTGTTTGGCCACAAAAATCCCAGTTTAAGCATTATGAAGTTTATACTGTGTGAGACTGTTGCTCTGTTTTAGAGGTCGATCGATCGATCGGGACCGATAACCGATTGCTGGAAAAATCCACACCGGTAGTTTTTCCCGTTGCGGTTGCGTCCGTCGCAGGAGCGGCTGAGAAGGGTCCGCTGTCTTTATACAGTACGAGAGCTGCCTCTAGAGGCGAAATAAAAACTCTCACTGACCAATTTTATTTTGTTGTTTGAAGTGTTTTTTGGATTCATTTTGGAGGTCTCTATTTTTATTTATTTGGAGTGTTACTGTTTGGATGTATATATTTTATTTACTTTATTATTTATTTTCATAGTACACTCAGCATTTTTGTAATAAAGTTGAGCAATATTTTACTTTCAGTGTTATGTTTTCATTCAGAATCGATATTAAGAACTATCGGTTGATTAATCGGTTATCAGCGGGTACCGCCCAACTTAGTTATGGGTCAAATCCACTACAGGTCGACCTCAAATCTGTTTCCACTATCCAATATCCCAGGCATCAACATTTTCCTGGACGGATACGTGCCGACCGAGAACCTACGTTTCCGTGACGCTTCACTGGTTTTCAAAGTAGCTGAGACGGCCACCGAAGAGGAGGTGAAGAAGATGTGTCGCTACCAGTACCCCAGTATGAAGAAGGCCATGGGTGACTTCGAGCTGCGGATCATCGAGGGCGAGTTCACCGACTCTGAGATCATGGTCATGCTTGGAGAAAACGGTGAGACATGATTGAGAAGTGAGAACCGAGCCTTTTGGCTGGAAAAAAAATGAGTGTCTCATCTTTCCTATTACTTGGTTACAACTCACCTTGCTTTAATTACAGCACATGTACTGTCAGTTTTAGTCCGTTGAGTGTCCGTTGAGTGTCCGTGTTGTGTTCTCACACACTTTTGTGTGTTTTTACAATGACGCGCTGCATATGCTGTGCCTTAATAAAGCATTGGAAAAGTCTCAAATAGTCAAATAGTATTAATATGAATTGAATTCTTCCAGGAACTGGCAAAACTACATTCATCAGGCTGCTTGCTGGCCGGTTAAAACCAGATAATGAAGGTGAGCGATGTGTATAACTCTTTGCAGCTACCACCTGCGTATTTAAATAGTCTTAAATTCAACCTGTTCTGTTCCAGAAGAGGTCCCGATCCTCAATGTCAGCTACAAACCTCAAAAGATCAGCCCCAAATTCAAGGTACGATGCTGTGCCGTTCTACTGTACGTCGCTGTGTATCTGTGACTATGAGTCAGACACTATCACCTAACACTTCCTGCCTGTGGTTGCGTTTCGCCTCAGGGTAGCGTGCGTGCCCTGCTGCACGAGAAGATCAGGGATGCGTACACACACCCGCAGTTCGTCACCGACGTCATGAAACCTATGCAGATTGACAGCATCATCGATCAGGATGTAAGCATTGAGGTTTTAAAGCTTTCTGCTGTTTGAGATGTGAATTCCAGCTGCAGTGACAGATGGTTGTTACAGGTTCAGAACTTGTCCGGAGGAGAGCTGCAGAGAGTAGCGCTCACTCTGTGTCTGGGTAAACCTGCAGACGTCTACCTGATAGATGAGCCCTCGGCATACCTGGACTCAGAACAGAGGCTGATGGCTGCCAGAGTTATCAAACGGTAATGTCTTGCTTATAAAAATACCTCTCTGGTGTATTTGCAGGAAATGGTTTCCTTGTACTGAGAAAAAACTGCTGCAGCAGGTCCAGGTTCTGCTGTAGACCCTGAGCGGTGGGGGTCTATCTCTCTTTTCTCTGTCTCTCTCTCTCTCTCTCTCTCTCTCTCTGCCTCTATACATCTCTCTTTCTGTTTTTTTGTCTCTCTTTTTCTTTGTCTTTCTCTCTCTCTCTGTCTATCTTTGTATCTCTCTCTATGTCTCTGTTTGTCTATCTCTCTCTCTCTGTCTCTTTGTGTCTCTCTTTATGTCTCTGTATGTCTCCCTCTTTCTTTGTGTCTCTCTCTTGCTCTTTTTGTAGCTCTCTCTCTCTCTCTCTCTCTCTCTCTCTGTGTGTATCTCTATGTCTCTGTCTCTCTGTTTGTCTGTCTCTCTGTCTGTCTCTGTCTCCCTCTTTCTGTGTATCTCTCTCTTGCTCTCTTTGTATCTCTCGCTATGTCTGTCTGTCTCTCTCTCCCTCTCTCTCTCTTTATCTGTCTCTATGTATCTCTCTATATGTCTCTCTCTCTCTCTCTCTCTCTCTCTCTCGCTGTATCTCTCTCTATGTCTTTATGCCCAACTGGAATTCGTTTCACCGGATCTGACCTTGTTACCTCGGTCTCCTCTGAATATGGCCCTAGTTAACGCTAGGTCCGTGTGCAACAAAACTTTCATTTTAAATGTCTTTTCTGCCAGACATAACCTGGATATTTTATTCCTGAAGGAGACCTGAGTTAGTCCTGGTGAGTCAGCAGTCTTCGAGGAACTCTGTCCGCCGAACTGTTGTTTTATTAGTACTCCAAGGCCTTCTGGCAAGGGCGGTGGGGTT
>JANDJT010000169.1:5087731-5108135 GCA_024331685.1 Stegophilus panzeri | reverse complement strand
AGTGTTGATGTACGGCTTCTGCTTTGCATAGTAAAGCTTTAACTTGCATCTGTGGATGCAGCGGCGAATGGTGTTGATTGACAAAGATTTACCAAAGTATTCCTGAACCCACGTCAGGATCTCCATTACAGACTCATAACGGTTTTTAAGACAGTGACATCTGAGGGATCGGAGATCATGCGTATTCCGATGTGATTTTTGGCCTTGTCCTTTACGCACCGAGATTTGACCGGATTCCTGGAATCTTTTAATTATATTGTGTACTGTAGAAGGTGAAATGCCCCAAATCCTACCGATTTGTCTTTGGGGAATGTTGTTCTCAAAGTGTTGGAGTATTCACCGACTCATCTGTTGGCAGATTGGCGCGCTTCGACCCATCCTTTCTCTTGAAGAAATAGACCTTTTTGGATGCTCCTTATATACTATGATTAGACGATTGCCTCACCTGTTTCACATCACCTCCTTATTTCAATTTATCACATCATTATTAGTCCTAAATTGCCCCTGTCCCAACTATTTTGGAACGTGTTGCATGCATCAATTTCAAAATAAACATTTATCTTCAAAAAACTATGCAGTTGATTAGCTAAAACATCAAATACCTCGTCTTTATACATGTTTTGTTTAAATACAAGTCAACAAACAACAACAATATGAACAGAAACCACAAACTCCACCATTCTGAACTTTTTCCTGTGTCAGAAAACTTTACCTCTAGCGCTGACTCAGGAGACTCCTTCCATAAATCCTAAATAAACATCTGCTCAGAGACAATATCGACAATTACACATGATTTCAATCTGTTTAAGTGGATTCTCCCAGTGTATTACAGTAGACCTTACTATGGAAATTATAAGGTATTAATATACACCTGTGATCATTATCTTTCATTTTCATCCATCTTATTTTTAGGTAAGAATTTATTACTCGTCTCCGTTGAGCATATTTCTCCAAAAATCCTTTTGTGATAGAAATAGTACACACCTGTGTGCTTTGTGTGTTCTCATGTAGTAATGTAATTGTTTATTTATAAGTGGTGATCTAACGTCGTTCTTTGTAAGAAAACACATCAGACATGGGAAACTTGCCTTTATTTAAACTGTGTTTCTATTACTCTACAGGAAAAGGGTGATGTCAGTGTTCTATCACTTACAATATCTCCAGATGGATACCTCCCCCACTCTTTCTCTCTCTCGCTCTCTCTCTCTCTCTCTCTCTCTCTCTTTCTCTCTCTCTCTCAAACACACACACACACACACACACTCTCTCATCTCATGAGAAATGACCTCACTGTGTTGTGTTAGAGGAACATCTGTGAAATGCTCAGTAAATTATCATGACTTCAGTCCACACACTGATTTTGATAAATGTTTTGAGACGATGTCATTTTATTACTGGATATGAGTTTTAGCTAGAGATGAATCCAACACATGTATCTAGATATACCTTCTATATCTACCCAGTACTATACTATTTTTAGCTTATTCTAGCTGGTATAGTATGTTATTTAACGCTTTGAACAATCATTTGTGGCAGGTTTTACAGTACCGCATTGAGCCTCACCAATTCACATCAGTTTTATTGGCTAATTCTGATTTACTTACAATGAATGTGATGTCTCGGTTAATTATTCGTGTCATATTGTCCCTGTTTCAAGCAACATCCAGCTCCTTTTTTTGCACATTTGTCTTTTAGGTCTCACAAAGTCTGTTAATAATCCATTAATGGCTTCAGCAAATGGCCTTAGAGAACCTGACATCATCGTACTAGTGTTACAAGCAGGATAATAAATGTCAGAAATGGGTGTGTGTGTGTGTGTGTGTGTGTGTGTGTGTGTGTACTGTATATGTGTATGTGTAAATGGGTGTGTGCGTGTGTTGGGGGACGGGGGGAGGGGGGGTCAGGTCTTAGAGTTAATATGAAACATAAACCTGTCATGCCATAAATAAAACTCTGTCTCCTACAGCAGAAAAGGCACACGGGCAAGTAAGTAAATTAGTACATTTTATTTATTTTAAACGTCACATTGTAAATCAATTTGCATGATTAAAACAAAAAACAAAAAATTACTAACTTCAAAAACAAATGATAAAATAAAAAATCATTAGCCATTATATTAAACTCTAAAATGGAGAAATGAAGTGTGAGTAATATGTTTCTTCTTCTTCTTCTTCTTCTTCTTCTTCTTCTTCTTCTTCTTCTTCACACAGCATCAGGACTGTTAAAGAGATAAAGAGTTGTCCAGATGTGAGAAATAAAGCAGATGTTACTTGTTTTTCCCAAAATCACCAGCAGAAAACAATGGTAAGAGGTTTGATATAACAGAACATCTGATTTCAACTATAATTCAACTATATACGTATAATATATTTTCTTCGATTTTTATCTGAGATGTCAGATCAGTTGCTGTGGCTCAAGTGCCAAGACATCAGAGCATCAGGGAGTTTTTGTTATATGGCGTACTCATACTATTAAGGTTATGGTAATACAGAGGATACTTTGCAAGTGCAGACCAAGCCCTGAACTAAATGCCACAAAGACTCATTGTGGATGTGTATTGGGAGTAGAACTGTGAGAACATCTGGACGGCTTCTGCTTTGCACTGAACATCCGTGCTCCACTCTAAAGACACTTGGGTAAGAGTTGTTGAATAGTAGGAAGAAGATGTAGAGGTGGTGGGTGAGCAAGCTTCGTTACTAGTAGAGTTACATGTTAACTGGAAAGAAGGTGGCGCTTTGGGTATGGTCTTCTTCTCAAACTCTGAGAACTTGGGCAGGAGTTCCTGACTGAATCTGCTTCACATTGAACATCCAGCTCAATAAGGAACTCCATGTTAAACTGAGTGCGAGTCTTTCTGAGACTATGTATCTTGGTCTGGTTGTAGTTGTAGTGGAGAAACTGCGATCTTGAAGTGTGACCTGAAAGTCCTCGGAGGATATGTGAAGGAATACAAGACCGTCTTGAAGTTGATTTCCGAGTTATGCAGGAAAACGTTTAGTATGAATTTAGCAGTAGAAGTGCTTGCGTTTGGTGTATTTGATGGAAAGTCCCATCTAGTGGAAACTATCACTTCTGGAGAAATTGAGAGATGGGGATTTACAGCAAGAAGGTGTAGCTGCCTGCGTTGTCCTTCTTTCCAAACCTCAGTTATTTCCTAAATCCATTTACCAGAAAAAAGAAAACTGTGACTTTTAAGGCAGGATTTCTCCCCCAAATCACCCCCCTAGAAACCCCCCTTAAGAAATGAATTTAGATCTAATAATACGATTAAAATAGATCCCGTAGATAACTAAATAATATAACTGACAGAAGAAAAATGGACACATGGCCTAATTAATATAAATAAACAAATAAAAATAAAAATACTACAACTTTTATGTATGAATATGTAGATGAAAATATGTAGATGAATATATGATTTACATCATACCAGTTGTATTACTCTTTATTATTAAGTAATTTACACAACATTAAATGAAAGTACGATATGCCATTTATTAGTAATTAAAAAAATATATAAACATTGCCAGTTGGTAAACGAAGGAATAAATTATTCTGGGATGTGCTTTTATTGGAAAGTAATCAACTCCACAGTGGTTACAGTGACTTTCCTTTGCGTCAGGTTCCATCACGCCACTCTGTTGTTGATTATTTTCCTATGTTTTTCCTAAGACATCAAGGGAAAGTTGGAAAGATTCTACTTAAATACATATCAAACTTCTATACGCTTACTAGGTGTGGAGTATTTCACAGTGTAGCCCTGTCCTTAAGGGAACATGGCAGCTGTTCCAGTCACCTGCTGCTCAAAACCACATCACACACCTCCTCCATGCAGAGGGACAGAGCGGGACAGACCACCCTCCTCACCCGCTGGGGTGGGAAAGCCAACTGCGTGTTTAGGGACGGCTGTCGGGTCTCAGAGCGAGGCTCGTCTTACACGCCCCCCGTGTCCTAATAACACATTGTCAGTTCGAGACAATCATTCAAGCTGTTATTGAATCAAAGAGACGAAACCACAGTGTCGTAATCTCTACACTAACTCCACACCACACATATGGATTACACAGTGACGGTGTGCTTCTCACTCGGTCATTAATAAGACATACACAATAATTATCACATGCCAGTTGTGTCATATCTGATTCACTCAGTGGCCAGCTTTAGTCTTACACACACCAAGTACAACACACACCAAGACAAGGCACAACTGTTTCAATCACGGCAGTGCCACAGCTGTCCATGAGTCAAAGAGAATATCATTGTGCTTAATATCTGATAGATAGATAGATAGATAGATAGATAGATAGATAAATGAACAGATGGATAGATGGATGGGTGGATGGATTTTATTGATCCCCATTGGATGATTGAGCTGTTAGACATACATATACATATATATATATATATATATATATATATATATATATGTGTGTGTGTGTGTGTGTATGTATGTATATATGTCTAACAGCTCAATCATCCAATGGGGATCAGTTGGATCCCAAATGTGTGTGTATATAGCAATTTTGGCAGAAGTTAGCTGTGGGAAACTGTTTAGAAATTCAAAACGACAATTCTTTCCAAAGCCACGTCCACAGAGCAGAAACGTTTCCGATTTGACATGCACCATGACGTCTATGTATCCTAACTGGTGGGATGACAATCCTGAAGTGTTTTATTCCTCTTATAGGACAACAATTATTTGCCTCGA
This sequence comes from Stegophilus panzeri, assembly GCA_024331685.1. NCBI lineage: Eukaryota > Metazoa > Chordata > Actinopteri > Siluriformes > Trichomycteridae > Stegophilus > Stegophilus panzeri. The sequence continues at coordinate 5,103,427 of JANDJT010000169.1, read as the reverse complement.
AAATGTTTTATTTATCAAAGAACACGTCATACTTTTTATCCATTTATAGTTACTTTCAATATTGAGGAACGTCTACATAAAAAGTTATTTCCTTTTTTTCCGCTTTCTTGAGGTTCTTGAAATTAATAAGTTAGAGACTAGTTAACATTGGAGACTCATTATGTGATTCATTCACTATGTATAAGCTGTTACTATAGAAACGCTGCTGTTTTGTGAGCTTGTGAATATTTCTCTGATTGTTTCATGCAAAATATTTAAGGATGGATCATTTCAGTACATAAAACAATAAGGGATGAATTCAGCATTTCCATTCAAGAATTCTGGTATCTATTTTAATTAGGCTATATCCCATGCTCGCCACTGAAAGCAAGAGGCTGCCTGTATCGCTGTAGTGCAAATGTGGCCTGAATTTAAAAAAAGGCCTTGGAGACAGCATTTAAAAATTACTCTAGATATTATTTCTAGACGGGATTGTTGGCGCTGTGCTGTGCTGTGTAATGTGAGCTGTCTGATGCTTGGCCGCCATGTTTGGCATTACTGAAAACTCTGACACATCGCCAAAAATCCCAGACGGCACAAAACGAAAGCGGTGTTGCCAGGGTCTGAAAGAGGGGTGTGACGGTAAACTGGTATTACAGGATTGCATTATAAGGAAACATATGTTTGTGAATTCCTTAGAATACACTATAAATCTTTCTTTCCAGCTTTTTGGAAGCGCTAGTGCGTTTTAAGGGTACGATCAGTGACTTCTTAGTGAAAAAAAAAAGTGAGAGTTCTTTCAGAGACTTCTCCTCCCTTAAGCAGTGACGGGCATTTAAAGAGAAGATGCTGACAAGAAATTAGGGTGTGTTTCAAAATCATTTAAATGTACTCTGTATGAGATGGGGCATGGTGGCACGGCGCTGCCTCACAGCTCCAGGTCCAGGCTCGGGTTACTGTCTACATCGTGTCTACATAGGTTTCCTCTGGGTTCTCTGGTTTCCTCCCAAAAACAGACAGGCAGATTGTTTGTTATTCTAAATTGCCCCTATGTGTGTGTGTGAGTGTGTGTGTGTGTGTGTGTGTGTGTGTGTGTGTGAGATGTGTGTGATATTATAATGTTGTCCTGCGATGGACTAGCATCCCTAATCTATCTGTGGTAAATTCTCCCACCCGGATTAAGCTCCGGGTCCAGTCTGACCCTGACCGGGATAAAGCAGTTACCGAAGATGAATGAATGTACATGAGGGTAAATTGGGGCGTGTCTATACACATGACATGCAAATAAGGGACTAGTAGGTAGCAGCTTGTTTTCATGCAACAGAAAATAATAATAACAATAACAACAACAACAACAACAATAACAACAACAACAATAACAATAATAAGAAGAATAGAAGAAGAAGAAGAAGAAGAAGAAGAAGAAGAAGAAGAAGAATGTTCCCAGCTCTTTGTGCTTGGACCAATAATAATAATAATAATAATAATAATAATAATAATAATAATAATAACAACAACAACAACCATAACAATAATAATAATAATAATAATAATAATAATAATAAGAAGAAGAAGAAGAAGAAGAAGAAGAAGATGAAGAAGAAGAATGTTCCCAACTCTATGTGCTTGGACCAATAACCATCATCATTTATGGTTCTTTTTCTTTTAATTGCAGAATTTTACAGAATTTATAAAAGAAGTGTTTTTGCTGATGTGGATCTCTAGACAGAATGAATAATGAATCTTTCTCGCTGCTACTCTCTCTCTCTCTCTCTCACACACACACACACACACACACACACTCTCTTCCAACTCGCAGTGTTTTCCCAGATTTCACATTCACATTACAGGCTCGGCCCTCGTCCCAAACCGCATACTATCCTACTAAGTAGTGCGCAAAAGCCGGACCCCTCGAGTCCTCACTGCTGGAACCTGCGGCGGTGTAGCGCACTATCCTTACACACTCTTTAGTGCGCTAGTATGCGGGCTTCTGGACAGAGCCTCAGACTTGCTGTCGCCAACCGCGTGACGTTAACCGCCCTCGCAGAGCCCCTACCTTTCTCATGTATCCCTCCGCCGGTGGCGCTTGAATGGTAGACTAGTTCCACCGGCGCTCATTTGATCGGGATCTCAAACTATATAACAGCAATTAAAATTAATAAAGCTTTGTTGATATGAAAAATGAACTCTGTTGATCAGCTTACAAAGTTAAATCTATTATATCTCACCATAATATAAAAAAGGTCCTAGGAAATAACTGTTTATAGTGCATTATACAGTATCACATGCAGAATGTGAACTTTCCCATGACTGTATATTATTTTAGACAATCATATTAAATACATCTATTGCATTTTACAATAGATTTGACATTGATAACAGTTCTATTTGTTTTGGAGCTACATATGTACAGTATATGTATATTGCATAGATTATGCATTGCAAAACAACAACAACAACAACAACAACAATAACACCTTATCAAGCCATTGATGTGCATGTTTCTGCTCACTGCTGCCCATCTTCTCACTTCGGCAGATACAGAATAAATAATGAACCAGAGAGATCATCTTCTGCTGCCTTTTCATTTTCAATGCACTAACCTTCCAGATCATGTTCATCATATGTGTTGTATTCATGTTTACAATTTATCCAACCAGTCAGAACCCTATAGTGTCCTTTCACTATTACATACTATATATTATATAGGGACTATATCATTTTTACAACGATACAATGCAAGACAACAAATATGTAGGGTTATGTATCAGACTAGACATTAATAAACACATAATAAAGTATAAAAGCCTTACAGTGACTTTTCAGTATTTTGATATATTATATGCTAATTATCATACCCATATAGTGTTTATTTCCAAAGGCTTCCAAATATTTAGGATTATATATAAACAGAAAAAACGTATGAAAATGTTAAAATAATTTATGATGTGCTATGATGTAGTAATTTAAAGTGTGCATTAGAATGGTAGAATTAAAAAAGATAATAGATATTATATTATTAAATCATATTATAATATTAAACATTTATTAATGTACTTTTTATGAATGTACTATTAATGTACTATTTGCTTTATCCTTATATACTTTCTATATAAATTTTGTATTTTTATATATTTTTATTTTGTAAAGCACTCTGAAAGGTGCTAAATAAATGCAATTATTATTATTATTATTATTATTATTATTATTATTAATAGTAATAACAATAATAACAAGAATAACAAGAATAATAACAAGAATACTACTACTAACAACAACAACAACAACAACAACAATAATAATAATAATAATAATAATAATAATAATAATAATAATAATAAACCCAAATGGTTCGATAATTTAAATACATAAATATATTTTTTTAAACAAATACATAAAAACATGGATAAATAATGCAGGAATCGCTCCCCTTTCTGCCCGGCTCTAACTTTCTCTCGCGCAGTGATACGCGGTGCCTACGCGGAGGAGTGAGGCGGCCCGCGACATCCTGACGCCAGGCGAAAGCAGATCCGGTCGGCTCGGGTGATCGCTTCGTGCTCAGGGAGGAGGCGCAGAGGAGGTACAGTAAACTTTATTTTTCTTCAAAAAACACAACAACTACTGAGTGTTTTGTCGCGAACGCGCGAATAAGAACGACAGGAGGACTTGGTTTACGAGTTTAGACGTTAAAATGTATTTAAAAAAAGGTGCTAAACATAGACTGTACGCGTATTGGTGTAGTAGTGTTAGAAGTTGGAGGTTGAAAAGTGATGAAAGTCTGGAGAGGAGAATAGACTGAGATGATGGTGTTGGATGATGATGATGAAGATGATGATGTGCTGTAAATGAAGATGTTCTAAGTCCTTGCACTGTTTTTCATGCATAAACCATTTTTTCCACTTCTCTCTGCAATGCCAGGATTAAGTGTGCACTTTTATTCCTGATATAGTTTTCATTATGCATTGCCCTATGCATGCACTGCTGGTTTAATTTTATTTTGTTTCACTCAATGCATGTCATGAGAACTTCACATTTGTCTTTATAGGTCTTTCTGACCCTGTGTTATATCCCATACATGCTGTGAATGTTGATTTCTTAAGTGTGTGTGTGTGTGTGTGTGTGTGTGTGTGTTTCCTCCATTATGGTTATTATACACTTGTCAGTGATTAAGGCATCATTGCAGCATGGATGCAGGAGCTGATAGACCGAAGCCCGTGTTCCTGACATCAGTGAAGATGACATATCAGATTACTCAGAGGACAGGAATTCGTCCTTGTCCATGATTTAGTCTGCTTTAGTTTGGTGCTAAACCGCTTCAGTTCTCTGTCTGATTTTGTATAGAAGAGTCAGCTTTGATGGCTCGTCATAACTCCACGACTATCTCTTAAATGACTCTTAATCATTTTACACCACAAGATTTCTTTAAACGACAGTGTTTTTTTTAGTTTTGTGTGTGTGTGTGTGTGTGTGTGTGTGTGTGTGAGATGTATATGGTAGTGTTACAAGGCAGTTCAGGGCATGCGTGATGTTGATGTTGCAGCTCACAAGGTCATAAAGAAAGCTGCTTCTTTATTCTTTGAATCAAAAATTGTGTGTTTTCTTGTTGTTTTGTGACGTATGGAATTTAAGAAGTGTTTACTGAACACCGTGATGTCCTTATCCAATGGAATCAATAAATAATAACCCTAGTAATAAAGATCAGGAAGTCGGAAAGTATCGATGAGGCTGATCAGAATTGATAATAAACAGTCATGAAACGTTTAAGATGCATGCTTGGTGATCACGTGATCGCACGTTATTCATCTCTCGCTAATGGAAGGGAGAGAAAACGATTCATCGTATCTGCTAAGAAATTTTTGCAAACTTTATCGATAAATAGAAAAGACCGGCTGTACATTTGAGATATATATATATATATATATATATAATCGTTTACAATACACTTTTCCGAGAGTATACTGGAGATCATCAGTGCTTTTATACCATTAGTTAACTCGTTAGCTACTTATAGCTACTTACAGCCAGTGTTTGATACGTCACGTGATATTGATCATGACGTCTTAACATTGTGATACATTTTTCTAAATATCGTCGATATCATGAGGTGTAACTAGATAACTGCTCTTTAAGATATCATTTTTGTATTTTCTCTTCTGTTCCTCAGCACGTATGTCATTTCATTTAAACAAAAATCGGAATAAAACATGTCTGTATAAAACTCATAATAGTTTGGTGGAAACTATAAATATAAAATTTTGGTGTAAGCTTCTGACAACATCCTCGACCCTCTAAATAACATTTATAACATTAAATCATTTTAACTCCCAAAAACAAAACAAAAAAGTATCTTGGTATCGTGATACATATCGTGTATCATAAAGAAGTCTTCTTTCATATTGTGATATGAGATTTCTGCCGTATCATAAAACACCCCTACATATAACAACTTCTTTTAGTTTACTGTTTTGCTGGCAACAAAATGGCATAATAAACATTATGTATTGTGAAACAGGACCCCAACAACTACTACTACTACTACTAATACTACTACGACTAATAATAATAATAATAATAATATACTAAGTAATATATTACTACTACTACTAATACTACTACGACTAATAATAATAATAATATACGAATTAATATGCTACTACTACTACTACTAATAATAATAACAATAATAACAATATACTAAGTAATATACTACTACTACTACTAATAATAATAATAATATACGAATTAATATGCTACTACTACTACTACTAATAATAATAACAATAATAACAATATACTAAGTAATATACTACTACTACTAATAATAATAATAATAATATACGAATTAATATGCTACTACTACTAATAATAATAATAATCAAATAATTTACAAGAAATGTTTTACATATAAAACATTAAAACACACACACAGAACAAGCTTTCTTTTTTTTAATGTATATTTTTGAGCCAGTTTTCTATTCCTAATTCATATATTATTTTAAAACACATATCCCTAGTTTTTTCATAATAATCTTCTGTTCAAAACCGATACTTTTTCTTATTTTATTAGAAATAAGAATTATTTTAATATTATTTTTTTAATATTATTTTTAACCCTTATTTTAATTTTATTTTTAAATACAGTGTCCTCTAATATTTCGGTGTGAAACTTTCCACAACAAATGTATTGTAAAACGAAATACCCGAGCAAAATAAATTAAACCTGTACTCTATTAATCTGTGCACACAAGTACTTTATTCGTCAGTAAACACGTAGCGTATAGAGACGTACAGCGTTCTCTCTGTAACATCACGTCAGATTTAAAGGCCGATATAAGAAACGTGAAAGATATGACACAAACATCGCATCACAATTCCTACAACATGGATATGCATCATGATGTATAGCTTAGCTAACAGTTTCCTAGCAATACAGTAGTGTTTCATTTTTGGAAGACAGAAAATTTTACGTCTACAAAAGAATTTTTTATTTTTAATATTTATGGAAATAAATGATTTTATTTTAACAGTGAAAGGAGAAAAAAGATTAGGTACATATTATTCATATAAAATCAACTGCTTACAGTCAGCTTGTAATAATATTTATTTATTTTTATTTAAAATGATATCATAACATCGATATTATATTATATAGAGTATCGTGATATGCTATCTTGGTCATATCGCCTTCCACTTCAGACTTTTTGGCGGCCTTTTTGAAAGATCCTCTGTGTCTTGTTCTCACCTCCCAAGCACCCCCGTTTCTCTCTCTCTCTCTCTCTCTCTCTCTCTCTCTCTCTCTCTCACTGACTGCATACCACAGGTGACATGTGTTAATTTACTGTCCCAAACATTTGCCCTCCATGTGTGCACAGGCGTAAGGCGTATTTGGACGGCAGGCATGTCCTGGCTCAGAGCTCGTCGATCTGCGGTGCTCTTCATTCCACACGATCATGAGAATAAATTCACTGAGAAGTTGATGTGTAAGCCAATGCCAATTCCTCCGTCTATGTACCGGTTGTCCATCTCCGCTCCACTTCCCCTCCACCCTTCTTTTTTTAAAAAATTTTTTTTGTACATCTCAGTCCAAGCCTAATGGAGGCCCCGGGTTCCAGGCTTTGATAAATAATGTACGTTCTTCATAATGCCAAGTCCCAGGAGAGGGCCGAGAGAGCATCATTACTGCCTCCTAAATTGATTAACGGCACTGAAGCGGCGCAAAATGATACATGGAGATGATGCAGGGGGTCGGGCTCGGCGGAGGCGTGTGATGGGTGCCACATTAGCCTGGGTTTCTGCGCACTGCTAATATTTACATGCACTCAGGCTCCGAGAGCTTTTGGCCACGATTATTGGGCTTTTATGGCATCCGAGAACGCCATTTCAGTTCATTTGGGCGATTCTTCAACTGGAGGCTTGCTTGGTGGCAGATATATCATTCTGTATCAATTGTCTCATCAGGGTTCGCTCTTTATGCGTATAAATTATCTTCGTTTTTTGGGTTTTTTTTTTTTTTTTTCAAATTCCTACTATAAAACCACCACATTACTGCATCTTAAATGGATTACGAGCATTAAAACGGCCCAATAATATCGAAGGACCGTTCTCTGCTGCATAATGTTGACATTATTGCTAACAGGAGGATCGTTCATACTGGCAGGGACACAGAGGGGGATTAATGTGAGTAATATCTGTCAGGAATTTTATTTCATGTTTTTTTATAACTCACTTATTTTTCTAGTCTGAAATAAAACTATAGTATAAAAACTCGATGCGGATAACTCATCAGCAAAATACGTGCAACGACTAAAACCATTTAAAAGCAAACAAACAAAAAGGTACAAGAATATTTTGCCGCGTGCATTTATTTTAAACGACTGATTTAATTACATTTAATTAGGATAAATACTTAAACGGTACAGCGAGTTGGGAAAATGTGGGGAAATTAGTATTACCGAAAGGCAGTGGGCTAAAAATAATAATGTGTGTAGTTCAGCATGGTCTGAACATCAGATCAATCCTTTATATATCACTGTGATCAGGAGCAAAGCAGTGTTTAGAGAACGACAAATGAAATATACCTGGAAATACGCACAGATATAATCATATCACAATAATTTTCATGTTTTTTATGTATCAGTCAAGAACAGGAAAGGGGTTCTACCTCTATTTAAACCACAGCGCTGTGGTCTCTCGATTCTGATTGGTCAGAAGGTGTTGATTAATTTTCTGTAACAGCAGCTCTGATAGAAGTTCCAGCTGTAATCCAAATCTACAGGTTTATATCAGTGCGTTCGTTAACCTAATACCTTATCGTTTCTATAGCAACGGCTCATTCACAGGGACTTCGGAAACACAGTACGTCGGACTCTCCACGTAAGCCGACGCCTAGTAATAAACGTTTTTGTTATTTCACAATGAAAAACATGTCATCGTTGATATGGCGACGTCTTCTGTGAGGAGACGTATATTTCACGTTTATGGAAGGAGTCTCCAGTGTCAAAGTTTGAAAGTTCCAAGTTGATTTTCCAGACAGTCTGTACAGGATTTCACAGAGGGTTTTTTTTTGTGATTGTTGCGGCCAAAAATTGCTTGAACTCGTGGAGTGTTTTGTGCTTTTTTGCGGAAAGCTACTTGAATTGGCGAAATCGCAATCGTACAAAATTGTTTGTACGATCTTTTGCAGTGAGTGAGACCTTTTAGATGTACTCATGTTGGACGCACGGGAATCGAAGAGGGCTTTGGCCGAACGTGCGTTTTGACGACGTCAGACGATGCGTCTCGGCCCGAATCTGCGGTCATTTCGAATAATTGCAAGCTCCTCGGAATAGTGTGGAGTTCCCTTGATTTTGCGTTCATTCTACGATCGCGAAGTCCTGGAGGGACTGTCCAGAGTTCGGATTTAAACCTGGATGCCCAAAGCAAGGTCATGTCTGCATGGCTAGTCTCTGAAATTGCTAAACATATTAAGAAGTTCTAGGTAGGTACATCTGCATTATTTCTGCATGATCAGTGATGTGAAGTGACATATAAGCGAGGTCAACTAATCTTGTTCATCTTTGCTCAGGAAAATGATCTGTCACTATGGACTGATTGCGTTAGTAAAATCGAGCTGAAATCGACAGAATTATGTTACAAATCGAAACCTACAAAGCTGATAAAACACGTTTTCACAAGCTACATAGTGAGTAAAATCGAGTATTAAGTAGAAAATGATGCACACTGTATGCCGTCGTATTATTGTGATTCAGGTGTGTTTATGCCCGAGACCTCGGGCAAGCCGAGTTCCTGGCTAGGGATAGGCGATATATAGACGTAAAAATATATCACAATATTTCACGGTATTTTTTTTTTGTGCAGTAACGATATAAATGACGTCAATATCGCGGGATGACAAATTCTTTTCGGCGAGGAATTGTATCATGGACGATACGATGTGGCACAGCTCTATTCCTGACCTGGAATTCCAATTTGAATGACTATTCCTTTTTCCATTGAACTTTCTTTTCCGTGTCAGAGGTCAGGTCATCGTCGTCCTCTCCCCAGTTTTCCAGGACAGGAAAGTCACAAGTCGGTAAGTTTTCCAGGACAGGAAAGTCTTCAGGACAGAGGAGTTTACGCTCTTTAAGACAGAGGAAAAAGAGATGCATGACTGTTTATAGCTGCTGTAACGTAAGTTATAACAGGAACTCATTTTGCAGATATTCCATAACATTTAATTATAAATGGATTAAAAGTACACATTAATGTGGTGTAAGAGGAATAAAAACAACTTCAGGGTGTTGAGGTTTACTTAGATAACATGAATTTCTCTTGCACCTAATTTTCATTGGTTGCATGTGACATTGGAGAAAAACTCAACATCATTCAAGTAGCCAAATTTGCTTTCATGATGTTTACGCCTCTAAAGTGCCGACTGGTTGGTAAATAAATCTTTTGCCAGGAAGAGAAATACTATTAATTAAGTTACTGTTTAAAAAAAAAATGCTTTCTTTTTTTTTTTTATAAATCAACACCAGTATGCTTAAAAAAATTAAAGATTACAATAGTACTAAATTGGATTTATTTTGAACATTTGACCACATTTGGCCCAATGTACCCGATTATATCCAAATTGATGCTCCTCAGGACCACACGCCTGCCTGCTGCACCCTCTCTGTTAGAAGTCATACAACCTCCGTATATATTTTGACCTGCCCAGACCGGCATAGAGTCAATATTTAGTGTATCGACCTCTCGAGTCAAGATGCGGTCACACCAGCGGTCAGATAATATGGATCCCCAAGTTCGGATTGAACGAAGGTCAAAACGTTTGGACCGAAAAACGTGTCAGTCGTGCAGGCCAGATGTTAAGCTCAGTCATGTTGAAGGACAGCTGGTGAAGGACACGTAAAAAGACGACGCAGCGTCCGTGAACACAGCCCACCTGCTGCGTGTGGGTAAGAGCTCGGAGCTGTGTTTGGGCTAGAAAAGAGTGTTTTCGGAGTTTTTCATCACACACCAGTGAGGTTTTCTCCAGAATAACACCTGGACTGATGTTTGTTCAGATCTATAGTGGGTTTTTAGACCTTGAGAGAAAGCCTGCTTTAGATAAACATGTGTCAGGGTAACAGCACAGCTGTGGGGAATTTTTCAGGTGTTGGGAAATTTGTTCCACGTAGTCATGCTCAGAATATGAATAATTAACTGACGATGGAGTTTCTTCACTTACTGTCAGACTGGAAGGCACAAAGAGCCTGAAAGGTGTGTTTACTCGTATCAAAATGGACTTAACCTGTTTGTATATACATTAATATACTGGCTATTTTTTTAAAATGTTTTTGACAAACTTATCATATGATATGTGAAATACACATATTTGGAAGTTAAATGCTAAGAAACTGCCAGTACAACAGTAGAGTTATATATTTATTTTTAATCCTGTGACTACGATTACACTTTTATTTAATTTATCTAGAAGAAATTATTTAACATTGAAAAGAAGGAAAAATGATCCAGGATAGCTCAGAAAAGTGTATTGTGCTATAGATTACCACAATGTTGATGATATATATATTGACATATTGTCTAAACGAGGCATTGAGAATAAATAATTTGCATAATTTATGCATAAATATTTGCATAAATCTGTTTTTTTTTTTGTTTGTTTGTTTGTTTTTGGTTTTTTTAAATAATAAAGCGATTAAACAACAATGTTTATACTTTTGCATAGCAAATTTATCAGAACACTGAATTATTTCTATTGAATTTTTTTTTATCTATTCACATGTATGACAAGTTCATATTTACATTTCCATTTTGTCATTTTGCAGACGCTCTTGTTCACACATATTTTGCATTGTTGTATGATGACGAGCTTTATGTCAACGTCTTGTATGAACAAAATGTATAAACCCGTTCATCCGCACAATGTAGCACTTCTAAAGGACTACAGGACATTTTGAAAACTGAAAACTTCCAAAAAAAGAAAACAAGGTCAATAACCAGTAAAGTCACAGGAAATGTCTATACATAGTTACATTTAGAAAATGAGCTTTACAGAAATATTCATCATAGAAATGTAAAAAAAAAAAAAAAAAAGATCTAGCAAATTTCCACCCAAACAATGAAAAATTCAACCAAACTTTTGTCATGAGTAGTTACTTCTAAAATAATCATTTGTGTCGATAATTGTCCATTTATTTTTACATACTGTAGAAGTGTGAAAGTTAGAAACTGTTAAAAAAAAATTTTTAATCAATTAGAAGTAAAATCACCATGGTAGTTGAACAAGTACTGGAGACGTATCTCAGTCTTTTCTCTACCTCAGATATGCGACTAGTCGTATATTTGATGTAGCTTCTGTGTATCCTATTTGGGTTCAGTTTATCCAGGTGTCTGCGACATGTGGTATTGAGGTCGAGTGCCGTCTGTAGTACAGTTCACCTGTTGGTGTAGGAAGTGTAAAGCAGAAGAAGTCAAATACAGTGTCATAGCTAAAATGATCAAACCCCCCATGAGTCAGTTGAAATACAGTAGGTATTTTGGAATGGAAGTTTCTCAAGGGTGGGGAAAGAAAAAGACCAACATTGCTAATTTGGATAGAAATAAAATCACAACGTACACCTGTAGAGAATGTAAAACAGTAAGCAGTCTTTTTTTTTTTTCTTTTTTTTTTTAATATATATATGTATATATATATATATATATATATATATATATATATCTTTGATATGTTTCTTTCTGCTTTGCAAATCTGGATCCTGATATTTATGCCCATTCTTCTTGATAAAATTGCTCACGCTCTGATTGGATGGAGACCACAAATCAGATTGAGGTCTGAGCTTGGACAGGGCTGGTTGAACATGTTCGAGTTCTTGGTTTTAAACTGTTTCAGTGTAGCTTTGGCAGTATGTTTAAGGTCATTAAACATAAGTCAAACCATTGGCCTAGCCCCAAGTCTTTGGGAAACTGGAACATGCTTTCCTCTAGGATTGCCCTGTAGTTGGCTCCTTTCATCTTGCCATCAACCCTGCCCATTTTACCAGTCCCTGCTGATGAAAAACACCCCCACAATACAATACTACCACCGCCATGCTTCACTGTACGGATGATCTTAAGTTTCCACCAAATGTAGTGCTTTGTGCCAAGGCTAAAAAAGCTCAGTTGTTGGGCTTATTAGGCCAGAAAAACTATTTCCACATGTTCGCTGAGACTCCAACATGCCTTTTGGCATACTCGTTTTTTTTTTCTCTCTTCTCACGACTCTTCCATAAAGCCCAGCTTTGTGGAGTGACCAGGCTATGGTTGTCCTGTCAACATTTTCTCCCATGTGAGCTGTGGATCTCTCCAGCTGTTTCAGAGTTACCCTTGGCCCCTGTGTTGCTTCTCTGACTAATGCCTTCTTTACCCAGTCAGTGACTTTTGGTCGACAGCCTCCTATATGCAGAGTCACGGTTGTGCCATTTATTATTATTATTTTTTTAAATGTTCCAAGTCCTGTGGGATGTTCAAAGTTTGAGATATATTTTTATAATACTTTTTCAGGACTTTGGACCTTCTGAGTGCTCCTTGGTCTTCATTATGCTGTTTATTTAGGTATGTTCTCTAACAAACTCTGGGGCCTTCCAGGAACATGTCACACTTTATTTGCACATAGGTCGACCCCATTCAACTAATTATGCAACTTTTCCAAGTTTTTTTTTTCTTTGTGAAACATTTTGCAAACTGTTTTGATTTTCCATCCACTTCAATATTATGGGAAATATTTCCATGTAAGAGCTCGAGTTTTATTTCAAATTCAGATCAAACGTCAAGCATTTCCCTTGTCTTAAACCTTTTCTTAATTAGACTAGAAACCAGGTTACGAAATTCAGATTGGGAGTTCATAATCTATCAGTATTTTTTCTGTTGTAGTTTCAACCACATTCTTTTACCATGAGTGTCAGGTTCTTTTTTAAGAAGTGGAGAGTTTCTTTGAACCCACAGAAGTGAATCAGAAGGGGAAAACCAGACTAATGCACTGTTTTCTTTGTCCACGTTTTGACCGCCAGCACTGTTTTAGACTTTTATGACTAGACCTGGATTATCTAGGCTAAAGTTCAATTCCCTGTGAACTTCCTGTTCATCATAACGTGATAATACTTCACATCGAACAATGCAATGATTTTTTTAACCTGCTTTATAAATGGAGCAAACTTTTCTAAAAGCTATGCGAGGATGCACATCACACTACATACTACTGTATACAGTATTGTATGGGCTTATAATTTACAAATAAAACTTTCAGCGCAATTTACTTTACTTTATACAATATTCTGTTGACGTACACCACTAATCACCAGCCCTCTTCCTTGAGATCTACCTTCCTGGAGGTTTCACTGTTACCATCCTGAGGTTGATTATTTTCCTATAACAGCACACACCAAAGTCAAAAGCGCTGACACTGGAGACTCCTTAAATAAATGTTAACTCGATCAATGTTATCTCCTCGCCGAATCCTTCACCTCGTCAACACTTTTCATCCATTTATGTGTGTAAGTCGTCACTATAGAATCGCTAACATATTCGAACGAGCGCATTAATACGAACCTTTCAGCCAGAACTACTGTCAAAGCTGCTGAAAATGACTCAACACCTTCTGACTCACAGAATTGAACAGCGCTGTGGAACAACAAAATCATGAGTTTAAAAGAAAAGGAAAAGGTGTATTTGTTAGACCTCTGCCTTCAGATCAGGTCTGGAAAACCAAACTTTAAAAATCATTTCTCTCCTGATTTTGGTTTGTTGTCTTGTTGAACCTTTTGGAAATCTTTTCACTTGTGCATTCAATAGAAATGGAAAATTTCTATTCAAATACCACGGGGGAACGTTTGCACAAGAAGGTTAATGAAAACACGTTTCATTTTATTCATTTTATTCATTTTATCCAACGCAGTTTGCAATTCAGTCCAAAACTAAAGCATGTACTAATGCTTACAGCATTTTTACAGTTACAAGAGAACTTTAGCCATCACATTTCCACTTTAAAAGTGACGACGTTAGAGTTTATGCCAGATTATGTGAGTAAGTCCCCTGCAAGAACGCCCTCGTAAGGAACAGAAATAGAAAGCACTCTGTGTGACTGAATGCTGTACGGTAAAGTGGGTTATTTGATCTCGGGCTCTGGTTAATCAGAAGGCCGTAGCTGTGCGAACGCTGAACGCTTCGAGCAGTGCTTTGTTGCACTTGGCTGTGAGCGACGTGCTTCCCAGTCTGCTCTGCTCCTCCCCGACAACAGCGCGAGTTCCCGAGCTTTTAAATTATCTCTTGGCAACTCCACGGCTCTAAATATAGGAGGAACTTTTTAGCTTTCCTGTCATGGTGCTCTCCACAATCGGTGTAAACAGCACCTGTTTCCATTGAAGGGCTCCCAGAGCTGCGATCCTGGCCTCAGAGAGAAAAGCGAGCTCTGACTGGTGTTGCTCTCGGCCATGAGAGCTGAGAGAGGGAACAAAAAAAAACGAAGTGGAAGAAATCATAAAAACAATGAATACATGTATGAGTAGGCCTTGATGCTGGTCTTTAATGCACAACAGAGTTTAGTGTGTATCTCTCTGACTTTTAATCTAGTATTAGACAAGGACAGTATCTCTCAAACACACACACACACACACACACTATCTGTCCTTCCATTGACATTATTAATAATGCAGATAGTTAATGCTGTACCTACATCTGAATCTAACCCTAACCTCAGTAACCAAAGGAAACCTTTTGGTTCCTATAGTTTTTTTTGTTTTGTTTTGGTTTTTTTTTTAAATAAAAGCTTCAGTTTTTTGTAGAAAAGGTCTTCATGGTTTACGAACGTCCCCACAAAGTCAAAACTGCATGCACACACACACACACACACACACACACAGACATATATAAGGCATAAAATGTAATTATTTAACGCTGAAAATGACAATTTTCTGTTACATTTTTAGAGATTCGTTAAAAAAAGAACACAAAAAAACTATAATTTCTTTGAGGTTACAAAAAAATCAGTTTATAATAATGTTGTTGGTTTTTTTATCTTTTAAAAATGATATCCACGATAGCTCTGAAAAACGTATCGTAACATAATTTCAGTGTCAATATCCATATTGCATTATATCGTCATATTGCCCAGATCAGCTCTCAATCAGTACGTTTACGTGGACAACAATAATCCGATATTAACCCGATTAAGACGATACTCTGATTAAGAAACTAGCATGT
>JANDJT010000169.1:5071641-5082610 GCA_024331685.1 Stegophilus panzeri | reverse complement strand
GGACTTTAATGTTGTGAATTCTTTATATTTCCAGATTTCTTGAGTTAATACTGATGTCTGGTGAAAATTTCATGTGATTATCCTCATTGGAAATATATTTACTGAAAAAAAAATGTTGACATGTCCAGTACTTGTTTCCCCCACTGTGTATTATTCATCTCATCAATAACCAGGTTAAATCAGATCAAATTTGTGATCGGAGAACACACATGCGGAAAACACACACGGAGACGTATAGTACAGGGTATATGTCTTCTACTCCAGAAAAGTCTTGACATGAACTGCGTGCAGGTGATTCGCATGATCTTGAGTGGGGAAATGTAAATTGAGCAGGTGCGTAACCCAAGTCTGAATACGCATAACTTTCTCTGTGTAAATAGACGCACAGCTTTGCTAGACATTGCTAAATATCACTGGAAGATCTAAGCCTGACCTCTAAATACATCTCTGTAAGCTTATTAAGATTTAGTTCATGCTCTGTCGTTAAGAGTGCGTTATTCATTCACACGGGTTATCTCTCGTTCCTCCGCCACATCCTCCTCTGCTGGACCAAGTGACTGGCCTTTACTTTATCATTAATATTACAAGACAAAAACTAGCTGCGGTGACAGTCTAGGAGTTTGTTTATCGTGTGTGTGTGTGTGTGTGTGTGTGTGTGTTCACTGATAAAACAAAACCTGTCCTCCAGTCCTTCTCAGAGGGAAAGATGCGACTTGAAACACACAGCCCCCCTTTTTGTTGGCTTAGCAGAAGAAGAGGGTCAGCTGACAAGACAGAAACAGCTGTCCACCGTGTGTGTGTGTGTGTGTGTGTGTGTGTGTGTTGAGAAAGAGAGCAGGAGCAGGAAATTCCATTCAGAGGGAGAATGAGGGCTTTGTTTTGTCGAGTGTGTGTGTGTGTGTGTGTGTGTTGAGCGCGTGTGCAGCGAACATGTGGCCGCGTAGAGGAAAAGTGCAGCAGGAAGTCCTGTCGACGTCTCAAACAATAGCAGGAAGGAATGGAGGCCTGCCGAACATACACTCCCTCAGCACCTGTCTTACACACACCGCTCTCCTCCTTTCATCATAGCAGGCGACCATACCATGACCAATAGCTGATATATATATATATATATGGTTTTGTGTGTCAGAATATTCAAATTTGACCGTTTCAAGCCAAAAGTGCAAAGTCCAATGCAGAGTCAATGCAAATTGATTCATTTTGCAAATTAATACCACCTTAAAGCAGGTATTATATATGCAGAAACCAAGATAAAATGGCATGCTGCGTCCCAATTCGCCTACTTATACTATGCACTAAAATTATGTACTCGTTTTGTGAAGAAAAGGTGCACACTTTTGAGTGTGTAGCAAAAGAGTATGTAAGTGCTGGGACATATTAACACGTCACGTAACGCAGGAGAACGTTGTCTCCTAGTTACACACACCGTCACCGTAAACAAACTCCTCGTAGCATTTCAGTTTTTCTTCATTCGTTATTCCTTATAGAATTCATACTATATCATTTCATTTACCATTCCCTTGATTTAGTTTTCCACAGTTCATTTACACCTCTCTAAAAATGCGTCCACGACGTTACACTCGTCCGCCATGTTTGCAGGTTGAATTCGGCGAAGCGAACCATCACAGAACTCCTCCTCGCTCGCACAAGAAGTCGTGAGTAATGTTGGCTGAAAAAGTGTCCACGGATCCACACTCCGAAAATCTACCGGAAATAGTAGACCATCCGGGTACCTTTGGGATCCTCATTTTAACATACTACCGTTTGGGAAACACCAATTTTAATCTGGGATACTATTCAGGCGAATTCGGACGATAGCTTTTTCATGATTGTGCCTTAGTAGTATCTCAGAATGATCAGTTACTTTAATGCGGCTTTATACATACACGACTGGTCAAAAGTTTGTGGACACTCGACTGAAATGTGTCTCATGATGTTAAAAATCTTTTGATCTGAAGGTGTATGATTAAATGTTTGAAATCGGTGTCGTAGACAAAAATCTAATCGTGTGAACATATTCATTTCTTTCATTAGAAAACTAACATTTTATTATACATAAAAATATTTTTTTAAACGGACGACTCGGAGAGAAATATTCCGAAAAGCAGACGATAAGTTCCTTTAATACTGTTTTAAAAAGCATCTCGGGGAAATTCCTCAAGAAATCGGTCGAGAAAGCGTCAAGAATACATTTCTGGAAATTCTAGGCAAGAAGCGTGTCTACTTTGAAGATGCTAAAATATTAAATTATTTTGATTTGTTTTGGATTTTTTTTATCATAACATAATTCCCACAGTTCCATTCGTGTTACTCCAGAGTTTTGATGACTTTATTATTATTCTAAAATATGGAGAATGAGTGTGTCTAAATTTTTGACTGGTAGTGTATGTATATGTTTTTGACATTGCTCATCACGTTTAATCTATGTCACGGGAGACCCTTTGAGATCCGTTGCTAATACATGCAAAAAAAATGTCACTTAGGCGTGTAATGGTACCGTGCGATAGACTGGCGTCCCGTCCAGGGTGTACTCCTGCCTCGTGTTCAGTGTTCCTGAGATCTTCAACAACTCTGATCAGGATAAATCCTCCACAGTGTGCATATACAGATTATTCATGCACTGTTCAGTTTACTGTCCTGGCGACAATACAGTAAAATTATAGAATTTTTTTAACAGACAAAAAAAAATCAAGCCTTCTTTTATCTACTAGGTTTTATCTACTGCTCTTAACTTTCAGTAGTTATTAAAATCATGCAGAAATACCCATTTATTCATTCTTTAAAAGGACTACAGTGCTGTTTTAAACATTTTGCAGTGTATTTTAAGGGATTCACTTCACTTCAATATAATGAAAGACACCATTACGTGCAATATATTAATGTTATAATGTTAACAATGTAACAGTGTGGTATGCCATCATATCTTTATATGTTTATATTTTCACACTCTTTCTTCAGATTAAATCTCTTCCCTGCTCTGGTCAAAATTGATTGATGTGTATCTCCTGCATCATTTCGCACAGTTCTGCCACCGGTTCTGGTGCCTAGGAACAGCGAGTTCAACGCCAAGCTGTCCATGCTGCCACGCTTCCGCAACCCGCTGCACCAGACGGAGCCGCACATGCCCCACAACATTAAATACCCGGAATCATTCACCCAGCAGCCAGGCAACAGCTTACCGTTCGGCCCCAACTCTCCCTCCAACAGCTACCCTGGCTCGCCAAACAGCGGCACGGCAAGCAGCGCCACCTTCCCACACTCACCGGCCAGCTCTGAGCCCAGCAGCCCCTTCCAGATGCCAGGTGAGACTGAAAATTGGGATCTTAGAGTAGATTATACAGTGCGCTCCAGTAATATTGGTAAATATGTGCAAAGAAGGCTGTGGAAAAACTGTCTTGAGTGTCAGCATTTTGTAAGCTGCAACTTAAAACACTTCGGGACGTGCCGGTCTAGGACAGTAATCAACAGCGTGGTGGTGTGATGCAGCTGTCACCACTTCAGAGTTGGGTGTTTTCCACTAACAGCATGTCCGGTTACTGAGACTGACTCGGGATCATGTAGATCATGGATTAAAGTTTGTGTGTTGGCTCACAGAAACTCCGCCTCCTGCTTACATGCCTCCTGAGGAGCCGATGACGCAGGACTGTCCCCAGCCAATGGACACCAACCTGCTGGCCCCCAACCTGCCTGTAGAGATCAACAACCGGACAGGTACACACACCCACACATAAACACACACACACACACACACACACAGCCCATACCATTCATCATCTCTGCTTGACGTCATCCTCTTAAACTGTCAGCAGCTGAGTGCTTACACTACAGGTGCAGGAAGTCACACACACATACACACACACGTGCAGACGTAGTGTAGTTTTTTTTTTCCTCCATCACATCCGCTTGAGCTTTTCCGGAAGATTCTACACTACACAGTGTGTCCCATGGTTCTACTTCTACCAGTTTTGTCTTTGTGTCGTAAACTTGTACCGCTTTTCCACTGTGCAGTGCGGAACGGTACCGTAATAAATCCGTCCACATTTTCTTCTCACTTATATTGCCATTGAGTGAGCATAACTACGTGCCTGAGCTGAATTTGCTTACCATTTCTGTCCGGGTACTAGGGCTGGGTCATATGGCAATATAATTTTGATATTGTGATAAATGATGTCACAATACGCTTTTTCTCAGGTTACGCCCACGATTTGAAAACGCTCCACGTCTACACTGCCGTTTTCAAACGTTTTCTAAGAACTGCTCGTCCACACTCAAATGTCTGAAAAGGCTCACATCCCTATACTCCGCATGCGTAAAAACGTAAGAGGCTTCGGCCTGCGTCGTTTCCCTCAGGCGTTTATTTAAAAAAGCAGTCTGAAGGTTGTTCAAAGCGACATTAATCTTTAACAACGCTGTCAAACTGGACAGCAGGCATAACCACTGCAGTACAACATCGTCATGTGAATGGGACACACGACTGCTTCACATGGATAAAAATACCTCATTGTTTTTGAATAATCTCCGTTTTCTAAGTCCACACTTCAACGCGAAAACTGCGTTTTCAAATGTATCCACTCGGGGAAAAAACAAAAAAAGGCCGTCTCAGTGTGGACGGAAGGCCAAAACATAGAGAAAAAGATGCGTTTTCAAGTTAATGTAGACGTAGCCTTAGATATCATGATTGTCATGATTTCCCCTCGCGCTAACGCTGTAGCAAGCAGCAGTGAAGCTTGAAGCGCGAGCGCGCACTTCCGCGCACATTGACTTTGTTTACTTTTGACATGTGCATTTGTTATGATTTCTGTCCTGTCTCCGCCCCCGTATTGTCATTAGTTGTTCCCTTATGTGTCATCATTAGTCTCAGCTGTTTTGTGTTCACCCTTGATTATGTATGTTATTTAAACCCCTCGTGTGTCTATATGTGGTGTGAAGTATTGAGTGTTATCACTGTGCGAAGCCTTTGTTCCTTGTATTTCGGTTCATGGATTTTGATCTCGTTCCTAGTTCCTAGTTTCTTGTATTGTGCCTTGCCTTGCCTTGCCTACTTCATGCCCATTTGCCGATCGCCTGACCCTTCGCCTGTTCTGACCACGCCTGTGTTTCACTATTTGGATTTGACTGCCTATCTCTCGTCTGATAAAGCTCTTATCTGCACTTGCATCCGTTTCAACCTCCCATTTCGTCACAATGATTCAATATCGTTTATTTTGGGGGGTTTTTCCTAACACTTGCATACTCTGATTGATTGGAAACAGCTGATTTGACGTTTTGTGCTGTTTTAATTCTCAAAAATTGTAAAATGTTTGTATTTTTACAGTTTTTTTTTTTTTTTTTTTTTTTTGGTTTGTTGTTAAAAATTTACATGGGTCTAAATCGTTTTTTAAAAATTGTAAAAAGTTAGTATTTTTACAGATTTTTTTTTTTTAACGTCTCCTCCTTTAAAAGTGTATATTCTAGTTAATAAGTATTAACATATACTTAAAATATATATATATCTTTTTAACTACTGTATAGCTGACTGTTTGTAAGCAAACCTATATACCTATATATCAGGATGCATATTGTGTATCGTATAAATGTCAAGTATTTGTTATATGATGGTTTTGTTATGTCGCTCACCCCTACCAAGTGTACCAAGCGTACCAAACAGGGACAGTCAGGTGGCTGTAGAAATTGGTCAGAACACTGATAGGTCAAATACGATTATCATGAGTCGTCACTTGAGTCACACAGCGGCTACTTTAAAAAAATAAATAAATAAATAAAACAGCGATATGTCGTTTACTCAACCAACCAAGCTCTCTTATGAGAAACCAATCCAAGTTGTGAAAAGATGTGGTGATAATTGTCTGTTCTTATTATTATGCATACTGATGGGGGGGCGGGGGGGGGGGGGGTCTGTTATTTTATTTACAGTTAAATGTCTCCCTGATTATAAAATGTTCCAGAATATGTGCTTTAGACAATAGAACGATGTACAAATATCAGTAAATCCGATCACGGCTCTGTGTACGGAGACATCGAGTGTGTTGTGGAGATGTGAGTGGAGCGGGAGTTTTGCGAGCCGAGCTCAAGCTGCATCCTGTGTAGGAGCGCCGGGCGCTGCCCCATTGTGAACGCACCGATGGGAAAGGGGTAGACAAAACACACCTGTGACTCGGTGCCACCCGGCTGAGGAAGCACACTTGAAGCACTGGATAAACACACTTCAGCTTTCTCTCTCTCTCTCAGAGGAGGAGGAGGAGGAGGTGGGAGGGAAGGGCAGCACGGCTGACTCGCTGTGGGCAGACACGGGCACGACACGGGCGTGTACACGCATGTGCATCTGATTGCACCACAGATCCTGACACAACACTGATTCAGATACGGGGTCTGGTGTGTGAATAGCTTTCGTATTAGTTAATATAGCTGTGTGATCAGAGTCCTAATTACATTGTATACATTAGTGATAATCTGATTATAACATGATCAGATAATGTCAGTTTGGAGATGTTGACATAGCAGCTTATTAGGTTAGATTATTTACACGAGTTTAAATTCTCCAGACTCCAGATTCACATTTTTTTAATATCATGTATTGAGTTACTGTCATTAATTGAATCCAAATGGTTTCCATAGCTCCTGCTGTCAAACAGTAAGGAAACAAATCTGAACGAGTAGATGAATGTAAATACAGAATAATAATTTTCCAACTGTAGGCAAGATCACTTTGCTTGCGACATGTACATAGAGTAGTGCCTAACATTAATCTATCACTGTTTTATTGATTATCAAACTATTTTTATTTTTAAATGATGTAGTCGTGACATTAGTAGCCCAGTGATGTACTAAAAATGCAAAAAATCAGTGTGGGACTGCAGACACATTATCATTCAGCAATCACAGAGTGGGCGGAGCCACCAGAGGGCGCTATAACACCTATAGAATATGTTCTTGTGCGGTTTAACGGTGTGATTTATTCGCTCAAACTAAATGTTCACTCAAACTATCAGTTGTGGATGTAGTACCATTAGTTACCAACATTTTAAAATTTTTAACTAATTATGATACCTTTTATATTATACGTGAGGAATAAAACATTCGGGGTGCGCTGATGTAGGAATATAATCAGTGACGGTGCAAAACAGAGTTACTGTTTTTGTAGATACTGTTTTATACGTCTTATACTAGAGCAGTTTGCCAATGAAGGATAAGTTAGTTCCTGTTAACACTTAAGTGTCGTTCCCCACCAGCCCGTCTGTCACGTTACCAGGAACGACTGTTACAAAGCACTAGCACTGGAGACTCCTTCTGTAAACATCTCCTTAGTGAAAACGCCACCATATCAGCGATTACAACAACACATTTTTCAGTCTGTTTACTATTAATCCTAGGTTATGTGGAGTGTCTTCTAACCAATCAGAATGAAGACTTTAACAGCACTGCGGATATATAAATATGATATACTGTATGATACGTCATTACGTCATTGTGTCTGTCTCTCTGCGTGCAGATGTGCAGTCGGTGGCGTACGAAGAACCCAAGCACTGGTGCTCCATCGTGTACTATGAGCTGAATAACCGGGTCGGAGAGGCCTTCCAGGCGTCCTCGACCAGCGTCCTGGTGGACGGCTTCACCGACCCATCCAACAATCGCAACCGCTTCTGCCTGGGCCTGCTGTCCAACGTGAACCGCAACTCCACCATCGAGAACACGCGCCGGCACATCGGGAAAGGTTCGAAACGGGACGCTGTGTACATTACGGATGTATTCGTGGTTTTCTGTGTGGTTTACCTGACGATGCAGTTCATCAGGGCGCAGCTCGTGCAAACTGATAATATAGATTAATGTTACGCAGTCCACTTCCTGGAGGTGTACTGCATGGCCTGATTTCAATCGATCAACAAATTCCCATTAGGATCATACTACAGTGTCCCAAGATCAGAAACGAATGGGACTAGACGAAGACACAAAACGCCACAGAGTGATGTTTCCTTCGCCTTGCTTATAGCTCAGCTACGTTTGCTTTGTTTAATTTGAACTGAATGAAAAAAATAGCAAATTTTTCGTTTAAAAAAAAGGTAATGTTCTAACATATTAAAAAGCTACGGTATATGAGTGTTGTTATTATTAAGGGCGGACTTTGTTTTTGTCATTTTCACTTAAAGCACCTCCCTAGACTTAAGATCTAAATCTTTGATTATACGGTATGATGAGCAATGATTGCAACCTCTGATTAAAAAAAAAAAAAAATTATTCGATTTTTGACTACATTAACAGTGTCCGGGTATCTTCCAGCCAATCAGAAACAAGAATTCTTACTAGCTATGGTGTATTGCAAAGTATAAAATCATCTGTCTTTGTATTAGATATTGATTTAGATATGTTATGTAGGAAATAAAACAAGACAGAGTTTATGGTGAAAATGTGCTGTTTATGGGAAAATGATAAGTCTAATTTAATCTATTTATAGTTACATGTAGCAAGTTAGTTCCTGTCTATTATCACTTACATTATAGTAGCTATATACAGTCGTTCTTTTTCCTCCTTATTGAAGTTAGTAACGCCAAAAAAATGCAGCTTGTCACGTTACAGAGAAACTGGATGTTTTTTCACAATTGTTGCAGCCAAAACGCTTGATTTTGCAGAAAGTTGCGGAGTTTTTGGTGCTTTTTTTGGTGGAAAACTACTTGAAAATTACGCAAAATTGCTTTGCACGGTCTTTCACGGTGATGTTTGTTGGTAAATGAGACCTTTTAGACCTTTTAGCTGTAGTCGTGTTCGACGCACGTCAATCGAAGAGGGCTTTGGCTGAATGCGCGTCGTAATGACGTCACACGACGCGACTCGGGCCAATTCTGTGGAAAATCTGCGGTAATTTTGAAAAATCGCAATATTACAGAGTCTGCTTGATTTTGAGAGGGACTGGAAAGCGCGAAGCCTTTAGTCCTGAAGAATTTCCATAAATTGAGAGACTCTGGAGACTCCTTCCGGAAATGTTAAATAAACATACCCTTACAGAAAACTGCACCATATCATTGATTATATGTATTTTTTTGTTAAATACCTCATTATTTAAAAAATAAAAAATCTCTAAATTATGTGGGAATGATCTACATCTACATCTACAACGTCCAGCGCTAATCCAGTTGTTTGTGTCAGCAGATCCAGGAGTTGTAATGAAGTTGATGTAATGAAGGATGTGGATGTTTTTTGGCAGGCGTGCACTTGTACTACGTAGGAGGCGAGGTGTACGCCGAGTGCCTGAGCGACAGCAGCATCTTCGTGCAGAGCCGCAACTGCAACTACCACCACGGCTTCCACCCCACCACCGTGTGCAAGATCCCGAGCGGCTGCAGCCTCAAGATCTTCAACAACCAGGAGTTCGCCGAGCTGCTCGCCCAATCCGTCAACCACGGCTTCGAGGCCGTCTACGAGCTCACCAAGATGTGCACTATTCGCATGAGCTTTGTCAAGGTAGCGTGGACGTCTTAGTGTGTTCACCTCCGTAAGAAAACTCAAGCCTAATGGCTGTAATTAATCAGCAGAAATGCAGCTATACGCCAATACTGATGTCTCATTTTGCTTCATTCTTATTCAGATGACCTTTAGTAATGGAGGTTTAAACGAATTAATCAAATTCAGATCGCAAATTGAATGTGTCTACTCAGCATGTTGGAAAAGACTTGGCTTAAGGTATTATATAATGTTTGTGTTTTAAATAAGAAAAAGACCACTGTTTTAGAAATACATGCTTGGAGATAAAAGATAAGAAAAGTCTGTAGTAAAAGAAAATTTCTACTATTTTCACTTTGTACTTGGATTAAAAACAGTACAGTATTGACAAACGAACAAATCAGTAGCGTTCCTATTGAAATAGCAGTTCCTTAATTTTATTTTTTACCCGTTGACACATTTTTACTCATATTAGTGAAAAAGTATATAGTGTTAATAAAGACATTTCATTTTCTTTCTCGCTGCATTTAGTTTTCTTCCCACATTTTAGTCTTGTTTTAGTCTTTTACTCACATTACAGTTTGAGATATTTGTAGAACCTTCTGATATTATTATTATTATTATTATTATTATTATAACTTTTTTATTTACCTTACCCAATTTTTTTTTATTAAAAAAAAATGTACCCATATATTAATGAAGAATAATCTATGTCTAATTATTTTTTCCATATAAACTTAAATTATAAATTATTTCCATATAAACCTTTTTCTTTAATTGCAGAGTTTATCTATTTGTTTGTTTTGTTCATTATTTATTTATTTTATTGTTTAGATGTTTATCTATCTATCTATATATCTGTATACCTGTCTGTCTATCTATCCCTCTGTTTATCTGTATATCTTATCTGTCTGTCTATCTATCTATCTGTCTGTCTATGTCTATATATCTGTATATCTGTCTATCTATCTATCTATCTATCTATCTATCTGTCTATATATCTATCTATCTGTCTATATATCTGTCTATCTATCTATCTATCTGTCTGTCTGTCTGTCTATATATCTGTATATCTGTCTGTCTATCTGTCTGTCTATGTCTATATATCTGTCTATCTATCTATCTGTCTGTCTATGTCTATATATCTGTATATCTGTCTATCTATCTATCTATCTATCTATCTATCTGTCTATATATCTATCTATCTGTCTATATATCTGTCTATCTATCTATCTATCTGTCTGTCTGTCTGTCTATATATCTGTATATCTGTCTGTCTATCTGTCTGTCTATGTCTATATATCTGTCTATCTATCTATCTGTCTATATATCTGTCTGTCTATCTATCTGTCTGTCTGTCTGTCTATATATCTGTATATCTGTCTGTCTATCTGTCTATCTGTCTGTCTATATCTGTCTATCTATCTGTCTATATATCTGTCTATCTGTCTATCTATCTATCTGTCTATCTATCTGTCTGTCTGTCTGTCTATATATCTGTATATCTGTCTGTCTATCTGTCTATCTGTCTGTCTAT
>JANDJT010000169.1:4996082-5007654 GCA_024331685.1 Stegophilus panzeri | reverse complement strand
CCTTACCTTGCCTTGGAGAACTGCTTTTTCTTAGTGTGTTCAATACTTTTTTCCTGTGTCATTCCACTTTATTACACGTGACTCCATTTATGGAATTTAATGTGTGGATTTCTTGACTTAATGCCAAAGTCTGGTGAAAATTTCATGTGAATAACCTGTTTACTAAAAATAAATGTTGACACGTTCAGTACTTATTTCCCCCCACAAGTCAAATGTAGAAATTTGCAAATACCATCAAGGGGTCATTCACCCACTGGCTGTAGTTGAAGTGTGTATGTGTTGGGAATTTTAATTGACTGAAGTTTTTTCTCCTCAAATGCAAGTAAAATCCCAAACTCTTAAGGTCAAAGGGAAATGCAAGTAGACAATTTTTAAAACTGTCTAGTAAGAGTCAAAAAAAAAAGTATGTACTTAGGTTACTTCTGATTGCCTGGCTGTAACATTTCTTTGCACAATTTTATATCTTATGAAATATGCTTTTCATTTTGTATTGGATTGTCATTTGATCTTAATATCACTTTATTTGTGTAGTATTGTGATCAGAGCAATGATTTTTCATATTAAAGCATTGGCAAATAATGTTTTGAGACACTAATTTAGTTTGAAACATAATGTGGTAAATGTTCTTGGACAGATGTTTTGCAAGCTTAACTTATTAAACTGAAACAGTTTTTTTTCACTTAAAACTTTGCCCTAGGTCATGGCAATCATACCGCTGCTAGTAGAAACTTCCACAACCAGGAACAGAGCCACACTTGTCTTTCAGAGCTGGAAAGGATCAACAAACAGATTGAAGCAGTTAGAAATGAAGTGGAGAAGGAACAAAAAAGACTGTCCCGCTACCAGTCTGAACAGGCTGAGAGTGCTGGTGCTAGCTCAGAAGAATATCTTGTGGCCAGAAAAACTTTGTCTAAAGACCAGAATGGAAACCAGCTGAAATGTAAAAAGGCCACCGCTGGTGCCTGCAAATATGTTGTTGATCGCACCAAACCCAAAACTGATCTGGAATATGACCCTTGTTCAAATTTTTCTGCTGATCTGCGATCTGGCAGTTCAACAGATAAAATGAAGTCAACCAATAAAGCTGATGTGGAACATGATCAGCGGGACAAAGGAAAGGGTAAGAGTGTGTCTGCTGATCCAGTTCCCATTCCTCCTTGCAATTTTGAGGATTCTGATGAGGAGGGGGAACTAGTCATTGACATTCCACCCTTTGAAAATGATGGGAACAAGGGATCTCCGATACGGAGCTCATCAGCCAGTGAAAATGCAAATTTTATGAAGATAACCAGGGAATCTTCAGAAATGGCCCATCTTGACACTGACATAGAAAAGAACGCAGAAAAGATTAAGCCAGTGAAGAAGGGTATGACTAGCATCAGTGAACAACAGGAGTCACCAAAGTCTTTGTACGAGGAGACTGATTTGGTAAAACAAAGACATCCCATGCTGCAAAAGGAAAAAATGCCTTCTGTAAGAGTACTCGCTGTTGGAAGTATACCTACTGAAGGTGAACAAAAACCCTCAGTTCATCCCAGGATGGCCAAGGAAGAACCAGAATCATCCAAGAGGATGGTGGAGATTGATGCCTCACCTGCAGAAAATAATCAAGTGCTTCATAAGAGCTTGAAACAAAACTCCAAGAATGACAAATGCAAAGAGAAGATCTTGAACTATGAGACATTCAATTCTCAATTGCATGAACATGCAAGGTCCTCTTCAGTGGCATGTTTTTCACAAGTTTGCCAATCGGAAAACCCTACACCTGCAAACAGCATGAACGCTGGTGTTCATGAAGAGAAAGCACAAAATATTGAAAATGTTCTAGACGATATTTCCATTTGCCTGGACCACCTGAGACGTGAAAGTGAGAACATCACTTGCCTTCAAGATGTGGATGTTCTCCTCCTTGACACTGTCCATTCTGCTCCCAGTTGCTCAAAGATGCATGGAGATTATTCTTTACAGCCTGTCTCACAAAGGCTGCAAAGGCAAACAGAACCCGAGATACAACCAAATAACTGGCTCTCGGGTCACATTAACAAAATGGACACCATGCCCCTTACGCACTCAACAGAGATCCCACAAAAGACATCAGTATTTCAGGATTACCCTTCCACCACTTCCTCTTTACCAGCCATAACTAAGGATCCTGGATCTTGCAAGAACATTCCAACTTCTGTTGAAACAAACTGGCCATTTGCACATAAAGTCCCAGCTGAACCTGTTCAGAACGTACCTCTGTACATTTCTGGAACCAACACCACAATGGTTCCTTCTCCACAGATGGAGCTAAACCCAGCTGCTACATCTATGGATTTGACTGGGGGTCAGATCCTGGAGAAACCACCTGCTCTACTGGGTGCAACAGATGATAAGATAACAGTTGACTCTAGTTCTTCAGAAGAGCTCAATTATTCAGACCTAGACCTTTCAGAAAGTGATCCAATGGAAGAGTGCTACAGAATCTTTATGGAAGCCAACCAGGCTGAAGATCCCACAGTTCAAGGTGACATGCCAGTAAGTGGATGGGTGTACAATGGGTTGGACTGAACCAGGAAGGAGGAAACTTATCATTGTCCTTATTTTCTAGGAAGAGGTTTCAAAGATGTCTGAGGCTGAGATGGTCAAGCCAGCTCTTGCTGAGAAAAAGAGAGTAGCCCATGTAGCAAAGTTTGAGGTAAGACTGTGTTTAATTTAGTTAAGGATCCTTGAATGCTAGTTTGCATATCAATGTAATTAGTAACATTACTTGGTGAGCTATTGTTGATGCAATTTGCACGATACACCTTATGTTCTAAAACCCAGTTGGTCAACGGTTTTTGTCATATTAAGGCCCACAGTCCACCAAAACCAGATGAGACTGTAGATCTTCAGGTACAGTACCTTGATCGGGTCTGTTGAGAACTACAATTAATCCTATATGAATTATATTTGGTGATTTTATATCCTGACCACTCAACAGGTAAGTAAGAGCAAAGCACAGGTCCTCGTGCCCCTTAGAGATGGCGGTTCCCAGCTGCCCATGCCCAGCCGGAGTCAGCAGTGTCAGAAGAGAGCAACATCTCTTACGGCAGCAGTGAAAGGGTGCCAATCCTTTATTGCAGCCAATGCACCCAAGCGAGTCCTCACATCTGCTGTCATTCATCCAACTGCTGTGCCAAACAGTGAGTAATCTCATTAGAGTAGAGATGTCCAAACCATGTCTTGGAAGGCGATAACTTTGCAAAACGTATTACATTTCTTTACCACCGTAGTACCTTGTTTAAATAACAGACTTAAGTGTTTGAAAAACTGTTCTTAAACGATATTTCAATTTCTAGACTACGCAAATATCTTCCCAGTTGGAGCGACCTGGCAAATCGGCCCAAACCTTCACCTGATTGTCCCCGAAGGGAGCTGTGCTGTACCAGTAACACTAATCCCTGCTGTTGCTATGCCTGCAGCACGTCCAGTCCATCCACTAGCCCCAAAACCACAGCCTATTAAACCAGCCAACTACACACCTGCAAAGGTAGGTAAGGCTTGCTAAACAAGGCCATGATCTTTCTTGGTTTTTGTCTATTGTAGATATATTTTGTTTTTATATTAATTTATCCGACTGAAGAATAAAACGAGCAAGTAAATAATTTAAACCTGTCCCGTAAATGTTCAATCATTCAGTCCATTCCCACCAAGCGCAAAGCAAAAGGACGTACAGAGGTTGGCGTAAAGGTTCCTCATGATGTACGGCAGCGGTACGTAAATCTGTTCGTGGAGGAGTTCCTGAAAACATCCGCCACTGTGCAAGACGCCTTTGAAAAGGTTTGCAAGAAAAAGGAAAACAGATGTGCGTCATCTTTGTGGCACACTATGGTTTATAAACGCTCCTTTTTCACCTTTTTTTTTATTGCAGGCCCTTGCAGAAGAGAAGACGTTGTTTGATCGCAGCATCAATAAACTGAAGTATCTAAGCATAGCAGTGAATGCACTCAAGAGGCTTAAAAATCAAAATGCTGCTCCTGCCAAATGTATGCAAATTTGATGGATGGTTCTTAACAGCAATTTGCCTGTAATGTTTTTAGATAACCTTTCATGGAATATGCTAATCTCAAACAGTGTTACTGGCCCTATTTTCACCATATAGTTTCCAGTGAAAGAGATGCACAAGCGTCTAGAGGAAATGTGCCACTCGGTTCTCAAGCACTCCTGCAAAATGGTAAGAGTGCCATTAGCTTTTATTTCAGGGTCACATTAAAGTGTCCATCCTCCTGGTATTAATATCAATTTTATCCGATTCATTATGTATAAATGCTTAGTGGACCGTCCTTTAGGGAATACACTTAGTGCTCTGTATGTACAGTAGAGTGATCGTGTACTAGATTAGTTTGCTTTTGGATGGCTCAGTACTCAAACTGACAAAACGGTGATGCGACTGATTGATCATAAGTCACCATATTCAATTCACGTGCCAATTATATGGGTATTAAGTGATTCACCTAATCTTGTGTAATAATTCTCTCAGTAAGTGTGCTAATCTTAATATAAGCTTTTTAAGTGAATGGCAGTAGAACTTCGTGGTGATCGCTTTACTTTTCAGGTCGTAAACCTTGACTTTTGTGTAGCAGCTATCAAATCAAATCGGCGGGATAATACAACCCCAATTCTGAAAAAGTTGGGACAGTATGGAAAATGCTACTAAAAACAAAGAGGAGTGATTTGTAAATGTACTTGGACTTGTATTCAAACAAAACGTGTATAAAGACAAGGTATTTGATGTTTTACCTAATCAGCTGCATAGTTTTTTGAAGATAAATGTTTATTTTGAAATTGATGCATTCAACACGTTCCAAAATAGTTGGGACAGGGGCAATTTAGGACTAATGACGATGTGACAAGTTGAAATGTTAACTTGTTGAAGTTGATGTGAAACAGGTGAGGCAATTGTCTAATCATAGTGTAATATAAGGAGCCTCCAAAAAAAGGTCTAGTTCTTCAAGAGCAAGGATGGGTCGAGTCTCACCAATCTGCAAACAGATGTGTCAGTGAATAATCCAACACTGTGAGAATAACATTAGCCAAAAGCAAATCGGTAGGATTTTGGGCATTTCACCTTCTACAGTGCACAATATAATCAAAAGATTCCAGGAATCCGGTCAAATCTCGGTGTGTAAAGGGCAAGGCTGAAAACCACTTCTGAATACACGTGGTCTCTGATCCCTCAGACGTCACGGTCTTAAAAACGGTCATGAGTCTGTAATGGATATCCTGGCATGGGCTCGGAAATATTTTGGTAAATCTTTGTCAGTCAACACCATTCCCCGCTGCATCCACAGATGCAGGTTAAGGCTTTACTATGCAAAGCAGAAGCCATACATCAACACTGTCCAGAAGTGCTGCTGACTTCTCTGGGCTCGGTCTCATCTAAGATGGACAGTAGCACAGTGAAATCGTGTTTTGTCGTCCGACGAGTCAACTACTTTTTGCAAATAGTTTTTGGACAAAACAACCATCGTGTTCTCCGGGTCAAAGAGGAAAAGGACCATCCAAGCTGTTCTCAGGGTCAGGTCCAAAAGCCAGCGTCTGTCATGGTATGGGGGTGTGTCAGTGCCCATGGCATGGGTAAAATCTGATACTTTGTAGTGTTGCATTATACAAAATGATTAAAAAAAAGTTGAACAAAAAAAAATTCAAAGTTGATATTTCACTTAATGTCTACAGAAATAAATGATTGCAATGGGGGGAAAATCTGACACGTTACAACTTTAAATATTCAAAATTAACCTACTCAGCTGCTTTCAATCTGAATCTGTAAATGGTATACATAAATGTTCATAAATATTTAGCAGTATCTCAAATGTTGTCATGTAATATTGATAGTTATAAATTACATCAAATTCATCATATCCAGCCCTAATTTGCATCTGTATTCAGATTTAATTCGGAAGTGGATGTGGCCTAAATTGGACACATTTTTATTTGTTTATTTATTATTATTATTTTAATCCCACTTGCGCAGGTATTTTTATTTCTGGGGCCTCTTAAAATATAGGTCTACATAAGCTAGTAAACTAAATTTAAACCACCATTACGCTGACCAGGCAGTTACTAAGGATGAATGAAGGCTGTACTGTAAATGCACCATTCGTATTAACGAAGATGCTCTTTCTTTGTCCCACGAGCTTCATATCTGACTGCTCACTCACATGAAAGTAAAAACTTCCTGCTTGCATGATTGCATCTACAGGTGTGCAAAACAGTGTCTAACTTTCTGACAAGTGTTAAAAAAGTGAAATAAAATAAAAGAATTGTGCACCTCCTATTCATATCTGTATTTGTGTCTGTTTAGATCACATGATCTGTTGATTCTGAATAATGTATTCATATTCTGTGACATCCCTAGAGTAGTCATGTGGATGAGTTGAGCAGATCACCATCACTAAGATGTAGCTAGATATAGATGTGTATGTATGTATGTATGTATGTATGTATGTGTATTATAACTGGTGCTTATGTCTGTATTGTCCACACTTCTTCACAACACTAGGTGACACCACACTGTACGATCAGCTGAAGGAGCATATTCTAACCAAGGCCATGTTGAGGGAGAATAACTATCCTCACAAACACCCTGATAAAGCTGAATTCGCCATTCAGTATGGTGACACCAAAAAGGGCAGCGCTGACGGTGGGTCCTCTGAAAGAATATTTTAGAAAATTTCAAACAGAATTTCAAGATGTAGTTGAACAGTTTCTAATATTTCTCATGGAGATGAACCTAGCAAGGTGTTCCTCAAGGATTCTTTGGACAATTGAAGGTTCTGTGTTTCCTAAGGGGGTTTTAGAGATGGAAATCCTTTTGTTGTATGGTTCTCCATTAAAAGTTTAAGGGTTTGCCAAAATGGAAAATCAGAAGAATGTATTCGGATTTGAGATTTAAAGTGTTTGAGAGATGACTTCTGATCACATCTGGATTTAATGCTGAAAATTTGGATCTGACCTATTAGATTCGCATAAACTCTACATTACTGTGTCTCTCCAGGGTCTGAAATCTGCCTCATTGAGCAATTTAATCTTTTTTTTTATTTTTATTTTTCTAAATGTAGAATGCAATTGGAAAACATTTGGCGTAAATGCACAATAAACACTTTCAGTGTGAATGTTGGATAACCAATGTGGTCAATTGCTGCAGTTTCCAGGAGAATCTGCTGTCGCTGTGGAACTTCTTTCTCCATTAGCCAGACAGGAAAGCACACTCGCAAAGAAGAGTGCAACTATCATTATGGGAAAGTCATGGAGAACAGAGGTGAGAACGGGATTAAGTGAAGAACTGCCTTTACCAGACATATTTTATATATCAACACTGCCAGGCAAATATCTGGGGACACAAACACACCTCAGTGTTAAAGACTTTTTGGCCTGCCCACTCCAATACTGACTACACCATCATCTGAACTTAAACCACTCAAGTTGCTCTGGAAAGAACTGAATAGAAACATTTGAGGGAGTTTTTTTTTTTTCTTTTCTTTTTTTTCCCCCCAAACAGCTCTCCAACCCTCTGGACATTGTGAAATATTTAGAAAACTGAGGTGCCCACAACCTTTTGAGTGTACATAAATATTTCCATTTGTTGTTTCTCACAGTACCAGGAGGTGTGGAGACGCGCTATAGCTGCTGCGAGAACGCAGTCGGGTCGCCTGGGTGCCAAGTGTTCAAGGTACGCTACTCTTGGTCTCAAACGCTCCATCTACAGTTGATTTGAAATGCAGTGTACACTTAGCAGGAGAAAATCTTCAGAATCGGACTGCAATCTCATTGACCATGTGCACCAGTTGCTAGCGAGAAAACAACCCTTTAACTCAAGATTTTCAGAGCAAAAAATTAACATGGTTAAAGATCAGTTTGAATTAGTTAATGGTGAGTAAATTAGATACCCTCATCCAATAAGTCAAATGAGCGCTCTGCCACAATTATTGACAAAAGAACTCTCTAGTAATAATTAGCGGTCTGGCTTGTGGAATTAAAGCTATTTAAACCGTGAAGCATGATATTAGAGCTGTGTTTGGGTGCCGTGCCTTTTAAATAAATAAATAAATAAATAAATAAATAAATAAATAAATGGAAATCCCGCACCCCAGTGTAATTCTGACCAGTCCTATCCGCAAACCATGGAGGCCCACGCACGCCATGCAGGTAAAAAAACAACAATAATATATTGTGGTCGTGAATTAAGAATTCGTTCCCTCATTTCAGGTAAAAGTGGCCACAATTCATGCCTACATCACATATTGAGAGCCAGGGGGCTTTACTGGCGATGATATGGTGACTTTAGGGCTGGTATTGACGTCATTGATCAGCTGCAAGGCCCTGAAAGAGATCATGGATATTGGTGGATGTATGCAAAGTGTTTGCAACAAGGTATTCCTATCAAAAAAAAGAAGTAAGGATCATTCTCTCTGCTGGACACCGTTAACTCTTAGGCTTGCCAGAGCCGAAGCTTGAGCCCCCAATTCACCACCATATTGTTGCCGGTAAAGCCCCCCCCTGGCCCTGAATATGCGATGTAGGTGCTTCTCACTTAAAGATTCTATACAATGCAAGGCTTTTGAGAATGTTTGTATAACTCATTCCCAACTCAAAATAAAACTCAAATTGTCTCTGTCCATAACAGCAGCTATAGACGTCCCTTAATCACAACACAATAAAAGGACAATGGATTTATGAAATTCCAGGCACAAATTGGTCAAACGTGGCCACGATTTGCCTAAATTGAGGGGAATTAATTAATAAAACAGGCTTCCAAATTAAGTCGTGGGAACGAATTCTTAATTCGTGGCCACAGTGTAGATGGATGTATTTTATTTTTTAACCACATGTGCAGGGCTCCATAGCAAACATTCTTGATGAATCCCGCTTGCTCCTGCAAAAAGTCCTGCCCCTGATTACAGCCCCAGTTATTATTTTTGTTTGAACCTGCTTGTGATATTTTCTAATGAACTTACTTGGTTGTGTTTCCCATCATATAAACAAATTAGTAGCGAACCAGAATAAAGCAATTACTAAATTACAATTAGTAATGATTGAGTGCTTGAATGTTTTGTGTATCACTGTACAAGGACCCAGTACACTCCCATGTTAATCAACATGCCTTTTGTTTGCTCTGCGAGCTTTCTATCTAACCGCCCTCATGAACGTAATCTAAACGCCCACTTCTCGCAGCAGCCCTGTCCCAACGCACCTACATTATACCCCCAAAATAAATGTTCTATTACTGCAAGATGGTTATTATAACCCTGTCTTGAAATCTTTGGTTTAAAATTACATGCTGTGAGGTTTTTTTTTTTTTTTTTTTTTTTAATTTTTTTTTTTAACTTTACTATTTGTCACTTCAAGCAACAGCAAGAAGCTATAGTGTGAATTAAACTATACTGTGTCCTCTGTAGCTCCATGTCCATGATGCAGTGAGTCTCCAAGGCTTCGTAAACAGCCTCCCTCAGACTCATGCGGGCTGCCCAGGGATTTATGCTATTGATACTGAAATGGTAACAATATGAATCTAACCATTATTTAATAGATAACAGCTATGTTACTTATGTACCAGAATAAGTACATCAATAAAACGTGAGTTCCCCTAAGCATGACTCCTGTTCTGTCTCCTTCCTTCTTCAGTGCTATACCACTCAGGGTCTGGAACTGGTGAGGGTCACGGTGGTGAACAGCAGTCTGCAGGTCATCTATGACACCTTTGTTAAGCCTACTAATGAGGTCATCGACTACAACACCAGGTATACTTGAGATAATGATCACTGAAATGACTGCAAGAACCATAATGAGCAAGAGGGATGAAGTGGTCTCCTTCTTCTTGCCCAGGTTCTCAGGAGTCAGTGAGGAGGATGTGAAGAACAGCAGTTCATCTTTGCAAGATGTGCAAGCTGTGCTTTTGAGCTTCATCAGCGAGGGAACCATTCTGGTTGGGCATGGTTTGGAAAATGATCTCTCTGCTCTGAAAGTGAGGGTTTAATAAATAAATAAACAAATAAATAAATAAATAAAAAAAAATAATAATAATAATAATAATTTTTATTTTATTTATTATGCTGTTGTGGTTTCTTTCTCATCAATTTGAGCAGACCAGAAAAGAACTGGCTTCCAAAACACCTCCTTTTATATATAATATATATATATATATATACACACATACACGGAACATAAGCAACTTGGAGCTTGGGCTAAATATCTGGACATAGTGCATCTGACGATGGTGAAATCAAACCCATTACTGTGTGTACAGTGCCTTGCATAAGTATTCACACCCCATGAACTTTCTTCCCTGACTTTTTAATATCTTGACCTTTGGTGGATTTAATGATGTTCTCCGAGATGTTTTTTGTTTTGGGATGTTTTTATAACCAAACCTTGATTGATACTTTTCCAAAGCTTTGTCCAAGGTTTGTTTTGATAGCTCCTTGGTGTTCTTTATTCTGTTTGTTTAGACATCGTCTCTAGCAAGACCAAGACTTTCAGTTCCAGGTTCTAACACCATCACATGTTAACGTATTTCAGCTACTGCCCTCTAGGGTACAAAAGTAAGAGAAGGGAGAAAATACCCAATTGCAAGAACTGTGTAACTTCTTATTTTGTTTGTTTGTTTATTTAGATTATCCACAGCACGGTGGTCGACACGTCTGTGGTGTTCCCCCATCGCCTGGGTCCGCCACACAAGAGAGAGCTCAGAAGCTTGACAGCCGAGTATCTGAGGAAGATAATCCAAGAGAGCGGTAGGTTTAGCTGATTGAATCATTTGCCCCGTTAAACCCATCTTTAATCAACCGTGTGACTGAGGCTGCCTCACACCGGGAGCTGCTGAGTAATCTCCTCATTACGGTGCATTTATCTGCACCTAGTTACTCCTCCTTTTCTTTTCGGTTCCTTTAAAGAGAAATGGAAAAGGTAGTGCAATCGCTTACCTGATGACCTAAGCTAATCATAGTTTATAGATGGAGGGCGAATGGGTTTCATTGAAGAGGGTGTTCCATGGAGATGCCCCCTCTCCTGTTTTTAAAAAAAATTAGACATGATCCCAATTGTAAAACAGGCATCCCCTTTTCCATCCCAATTGGAGCAAGGTTGCTGTGTATCATGTCACACAAAATGTCAATTATCAACATTTTAATTCGGTTCATGGGATTTGCACATTAATCAACACTGTCCAACCAGTTCAGCTTTCAGAAGAAGCATCCCAACGGCTATTCAAAACCAGCTCAGTGGTCAGTAATTCAAAATATTCCCTATTCAACATTGACTAGCACCTCAAACTGTACAGTAATGTTTAAAAATATTTGATCAATACATATTTTAAACCATATTTTTTTCCTGAGTAATCTTCCACTAAGGTGCTAAAATGGTCTTGTATTCCTAATCTTTATTTATGACAAAGAGAACTATGAGAATGAGTAGCTTCACTTAGATGCAACATAATTATATATGCAGTAACATGTACAGCACCAGAGTTGGGTATACAGTATCTCACAAAAGTGAGTACACCCCTCACATTTTTGTAAATATTTGATTATATCTTTTCGTGTGACAACAC
>JANDJT010000169.1:4973967-4987403 GCA_024331685.1 Stegophilus panzeri | reverse complement strand
TCATTTTTCAGGATGATAATGCATCTTACCACAGAGCAAAGAGTCTTAAAGATTTTCTTAAGGAAAGGCAGATCAACTCAATAACCTGGCCAGCAAACAGTCCGGATCTCAATCCCAGTGAATTCGAGAAAGTTGGAACCAGCTCGATGGAGAATATTGTTTTTTCATTAGTGAAGTCCATGCCTCAAAGAATACAGGCCTTCATAAAAGCCAGATGAGGAGCAACAAAGCACTAATTGTGTCATTATATAAAGCAATTTTTTTGGGGTATGTTTGATGAAGCCAGAATGTTCAGCTATTAAACAAAAAATTGTTTTGTGTCATATCTGTGATTTGTTTATTTACTACGAAGTAAAAAAAGCCAGGTGTGCACCCTTTAAGTGTGGTGATTCCATAATTTGTGGCAGGGGTTGTAGACAAAAAAAAAAAGACCAAACTTCCGTTTTGCCAAAACGAGTGAATTTGATTCAGACCGACACACGTATGTGTACACTCTCAAGCAATGCTTAAAGTTCTGTTTGGATACATTCAGTTAAGACCCAGGCCCAGGTCAGTGATGTGTGAATACATGGCGTTTATCCTGGATATACAACAGGAAACATCTTTATGTTGCCTCTTCAATTTGTATAAAAAAAGTTTAAATCTAGAAAACTGTCTCTTTGAAACCAGAAACCTTAATGGGTCTATAGAAAACCCCAGAACAGTGTGTTTCCCTATCAGAGAGGGTTCCAAACAAAAGCTCTTTGCGTAGTTAAAGGTTGTCAATTCTTAATGAACACTTGAATCATTTTTCTTCTTCTAAGACTGAAATGTTATTGTAATAAGTTTAAAACAGCTCTGTGAAACTGCTCACCATGCATAACAGATCTGTCCTGAGAGCTAGACTGGACCATTTTCAAAGATCTGTCAAATATGGTAAAGAAATGCAGCCTATATTCCAGAAGTTATTGAAGATAAGATAATGGTAGAAAGCAAAATTACATTTAAACTCCATGTAGGTTTTCCATGAAAGTGTGCAAATGCAGGTACACCAAAAAAAAAAAAAAAAAAACCAAAAAAAACCCCTGAAATGTAGATATTATAATTAGCTAGCTAGCTTCATATCAAGGTAAGTGTAACCGTAAGGTAAGTGTTACAGTAGTATTTTATCCCAATTTGCTCAAAGTCAGCTCTACAGCTGTAAGGGTGATCTAGAGCCACACAGCCACCTTATTATGAATGAGTACATAAAAGAGTGCTTGGGAGAACTGCCTGTCTAGACTACAGACTTTGGGACGCCTAAGTAGACCTTGGGATGCAGCTGATACTTTTAAAAGTCTCACCCTAATTCAAAGTGCAAGGCAATAAGTAATACGACACTGAATTGCTTCCATTCATGATGGATAATTGTGTGGCACTGAGTAGACAAAGGACCCTCCTTGTGTGCCACCCTTGTCTGGACAGGCCAGCCCCCAGGGACTTGTGGGTAATCCCTCTTCCTCTTTGAAACCCCCGTCGCACCTCCAGATTGTCAAGCCCCCTATTGAGCATCCGTGTGGTACAGTCTAGGTCTTATTTGCTGAGAGAGATCGTGCCATTGGGGGCAGGTCAGGGGGAGTTCTGTCAGGTCAGCTGGGGTAAGAAATACGTGTCACCACACGTCCTTTCGGAAACCCAATTTGCGATCCACGCCGTTGAATTGTGGATTAGTAATCTTACTCCGATGCCTCTTTGGTGCCAATTACTGAAGAAGCAGCAGCACCATCATTACATCTCACTGATTGCCTTATTTCTGCTTCCTTCTCATTTCTGATGGAGCTTCAGCCTCATCTGTCTTCACATATACTGTGAAGTCTCCATCAAAGACGAAGATCATGTGGTGTTCTCTCCAGCCGTAATCGGTTCCAGAGATTTTTTTTTTTCCTCTTTCTTCCGAGCAGTCCACTTGGAGACTGGTCTGAAGGCGTTTGTGTGTGTGTGTGTTTTTTTTTTTTTTTTTTTTTTTTTTTTTTTCTTTCTTTGTAGAGCTGAATGCTGATCTGTCTTTACTTAGCTCAGCTCTCTCGCACAGAACTGTAGAGAAAGAGAGGGAGAGGGAAAAAGAACAATGAAGATGAGATGAGAGAGAGAGAGAGAGAACACGGAAGATGGGAGGGGAGAAGGACGTGGGAGAGAGACAGAAGAGAGATAAAAAGAGAGCGAGAGACATCTGAGTGGAGATGGGGTGGGGGGCTTTCCAAGGACTCCTCTAAGCAGCTTTCCTCTCGAGGCGAGGTCATGCAAGGTCACGGTGGGATTACAGTTTTGGCAAACAGGAGGGAGCTCCTCTCTCTCTCTCACACACACACACACACACACACACACACACACAAACAAACAACCGCAACAGAACACGAGACAGCAGCTCCCCGATGACTCGAACCTGGCTGTAATAAAGCCATGGCCGGCTTGAACCTACAAACAAAAAAGCCAACAGCCTATCGATCGGCTTCTGCCGACTCTCTCGCGCCCGTGTCGGGAGGCTGCCTTTCTGTGCAGACACACTCCTGCCTGAGGTTGTGCAGAGAAAAACTGCCCGCCTCGCTTCCAAAACACACACACGTCTCCACTATGGCCAGTGCAATTCCTCACACATTAATCCCTGACCCACTGGAGCAACGTTTGGGTGGATAATACGATCTCATCCTCGGTTTAAACCTCAGGGGAAATGCTTCCTCTCAGCTCGCAGCAAGAAACTGTCCTAAATAAGTGATAAGAATTTTTTTTTTTTTTTTTTTTTTTTAGTATTTAAATTATTATTATTTTTTAAAAAAATATATAGCTGGACGCCCGTAAGACTAAATTAGCCCAGTGTGACGCAGATACTGTGTGCGTGACCTGATCACTCTGGAGACACACTTCTTAATCAACGTTTCCACAGTGGCGGGGGTCACGCAGGGCTGAGGCGGATTCTGGCCTCCAGTGCTGCTTTGAAGTTAATTAAGATGCGTCGGAGCACGGTTGGAGAGGATTCATTAAAGCTAGAATCGGACTAACAGTGTGTCGTTCCAAAGTGGACGCTCCGTCCAAGAGGAATAAGAGCCCAGAGGAGAGCTTCAGCCCCTGAGGCGACACCCCGAGTGCCAAGCAGGCAGGCTTGACAGCGAGCCCTCGTTCATCAGCTTTGTAACACACACCAGACACTTCACACGGACAGCAGGAGAGGTTTAAGTAAGGAGTGAAATTCTTGGGGGCGTGCTGTTATAGGAAAACAGTCAACAATGGATTGCTGTGATGAAGCCTAGTGCCTGTTAGTATGCTGAAGTTGATTATTTTCAACTTTATTTTACAGGCATGTTCCGAAGTGTTTTATCCCTCTTACCCTGCTGCAATTTGCCTACGATTACAATTTAACATTTTTTATTTAAGAACATCATATTTTTTAAGCATTTATTTATATATATACACACAGTATGTTAACATCGTATAATGTCTGTGAAACAAATTTGTTCATGATGTCACTTTCATTATAGAAGCTATAAACAGTCAGAAAACTTACTGTTACAAAGTACTGACACTGGAGACTCCTTCCATAGATATTGAAGTGAAGCGAAGTCCCCCCTAAAGAAAAGTTCCCCACATCAATGATTACGTGTTTTTATTTGTTGGATAATTTTTTTTTTTATGCCGCCGCAGCCAGGTGGAGGAGGCACTATGTTTTTGGGATATCTGTGGGTCCATCCGAGATTCTCGTTGGTGTGATGTCTCGAGCTCGTGGTTGAATATTTGTAGAATTTATATGGAATTATCATCGTAACCAGCAGATGAACTGCTTAGATTTTGAAATTGTTACAAACAGGGTCAAGGTCACAGCAAGGTCAAGTCTCAGAAATGTTTTTTTCTTTAAAAGCTTCCTTCTTGTTTGTCATACAGCGATGGTACTTACACTGACATGTTTGTGACTTAGCAGGGTGAGTCTGTATTTATGGATTGAACTTGAGAGTGGAACTACACTATATCATCTGAATAATCTCCAGTATAACTCCACCTTCAAACTTCAGGAAGCAGGGAACGATACCAAACTGCACCAAGCCAAAAAGCCATTCTGGTTCTCCAAGTTTTTTGGTTTTCTGGCTGCATCCCCAACGTTCCAGCATTGAAAGTTTGTTGAAAGAATATTTATAGTTGACTGTAAGTCACACTTGCAATGGACTGATGCCCTGTACAGGGTGTATTCCCTCCTCATGCGCGGCGTTCCTGGGATTAGTTCTGCATCCACCGTGACCCAAGATGGCCACCTCCAAAACTTTTGTACGTTTTTCATGGATATAGACAATAAGTTACAATGTGTCCTAAATTACATTCTGTGTGCAACATTGAGATACTGAATGACATTTAATACAAATATTACGTCAACTATAACGGAGAGATTCTGGACCCTAATCCTCCCAAGCTCCCAAGCCACAATAACCAGCACCTATAGCTCATATACAGCTAATCACAGCTCATTGCTTTGGAAAGCTTATATA
Organism: Stegophilus panzeri; assembly: GCA_024331685.1. Lineage (NCBI taxonomy): Eukaryota > Metazoa > Chordata > Actinopteri > Siluriformes > Trichomycteridae > Stegophilus > Stegophilus panzeri. The sequence goes on along the minus strand of JANDJT010000169.1, from coordinate 4,982,916 downwards.
ATGGCTGGTCTGTGGCTGACCTCGCGCCACGGCTGCGTGTCTACTGCAGCATGATGGAAGGATGTAGGGAGGGAGAAGTCCCTGTACAAGGTGCTCCAAAGCCCCCGGGCTAACCGTGATGAATGGAACCCCTAATGGCGGCAAACACTTTATCTCTGCTTCATCTGTTTTCATTAGGCAGCTGCAACCTTTGGCTTGGTGTGAGCGCTTTGCTGCTTGCCGGGCTGCTGCACATCGAGCTCAGGGAGTTCGCCTCTGCCTGTAGGGCCCTGACTGGACTCCTTCCCACTGCTGTTCGCAAAATGACTTCAGAACACATTTGAAGTCTCAATTTCACAAACAGCAGTGGCGTGTTGTCATTTTAGAAATAGAAAAAAAGAATCTGCTGAAAGAACATCGATAACTCCTCAGGACTGACGTACTTACTGTACAGTTTACTATACATCTTGCTGCTCTTATTCAAATGTGCTGACGTTTTCAGTACTTAAACACTCGCTACAGCGATTGTTATTAGGACGCTGATTTGCACACTATTACAGGTGTAATTAATGTCTGTGTGTTGCCATATCCTCTTCAACTCGTACACTTCATCCATCCATCCATCCATCCTCTTCCGCTTAATCCTTTTCAGGGTCACGTGGAAACCTGGAGCCTATCCCAGGGAGCATTGGGCACAAGGCAGGGAACACCCTGGACAGGGTGCCAATCCATCACAGGGCACACAAACACATCCACACATCCACACACCCATTCATACACTACAGACACTTTGGACATGCCAATCAGCCTACCATGCATGTCTTTGGACTGGCGTGAGGTGTGTCTGTGAGGCGAACGTGCTAACCACCAAGCCGACTCGTACACTTTCACACTTAAAATAGCTGGCCAGAGCAGCTCACATGACGAGCACAGCGTAATTCTTAACAACGCTCTTACCGGTCCTAACCATGATTGGGTAACTAAAGCTGGTTTTTGACTGTGCGATTTCACCAGCCTATTACTTGTCACGCAGTACGAGATGACCCGAACGAAATCACGGTGGAATTCTATGACGGACTGTACAACAATGTGGTCTCCGTGCCAGAGCATTCAATGATTCTCTATCGATAGATAAAACTACGATTAAAGAAAACAACTTTCTGCATACAGTACATCATTAATCATTGTGCTCCAGGCTCATTCTCATTGCATAAACAGAAACGAGCCCTCGGTATAATAGTAGCCATGTTATGTCTAGAGTAACCACATTTTAAACAGTGAAGAGGAGGAGTTCAGAGCCATTAGTGACTGGGTAAAAGAAAACAACATGGAATTCCCGTTCTTCAAAGCGATTTTGAGTTAATAAAGAATTATTTTTTTTCTTCTGTGCATTAGCAAGTGTGGTGGCTTTGAAGCTCATTGTATGATGGAGCAGGCGTGTAGGCTTGTAACAATATTTTCATTTACATGAGCAAGCCAGTATTTTACATGATCACTCACTTAAACATTTCATTCTGCAGTTCGAGTTTTGCGCCATTCTATGCAGTCGTCCTGTTAGCGGACGAGTGTCGTAGGAGCAGTCACGTGAGCACGTCACGTTGCGTTTCGAGACCACCGATCTCAAGAATTCTTTCACGATGTGCGGTTTTTGTCTGCAAATCAGGCTGAGAGTTGTACCAGTTTAACTCTTCTAACTTTCCATGTAGATTAGATTTATTCTCAGTAATATGGTTGAAATAATGTTCGGCAATGGATGTTACTTAAAAGGTATGCAAGTGGCTAGACAAGCTGTTATTTTTGTTTATGTTTCAACATTGTAATATTGGCGATTTAAATAACATGCTGAATTGAAGTCATGATTTTCCATATATTCGTTCCTTAACAAGTTTTTCATCGACACTTTGTCCTCCATGTTTGCGTTTCTTGCTCGACTCCCAACTAGGGATCCGATTGGTCAGCGGATGAAAAGTGCTCGACATCACACCACACTATTAGAACAAGTTGAACTTTGGCCAGCAGTTAAAAAAAAAAGCGGACACGTTCGTCCCGGGTTGCGGGCGCTTCCCGTTTAAACATGCGCCATCCCAGTGTGAAAGCAGCGTTAAACTGTACATGGATGACAAGAAGACACATTCGATATCCGATGTAAGCTTTACTTTCAAATCTTGTTACATTTAGAACTGGCAATCTGAACATAAGAAATGCCAAATCGAGGGGGGAAAAAAAAAAATATACAAAACAAAAATGAAGGTACAAATGGTCTAATTACCAGTTATTGTCACAAACAACCCTGTACAGCCTTAGGAATGAAGTAATAAAAAAAGCTTTATTTTACAGCATATAATTTTAAACCGAGTGCCCAAAACAAACAAACAAAAAACAAAAACGATCGTTGAGCCTTATTGAGTCATAAAATACAACAACAAACGCAAAGCAAACAGAAATGTGCTGGAAAAGAAAATAATCAAGGTAAATGCAAACCGAGTAAATTTTTTTTTTTTTTTTTAAACGAAGAAAGAACATAAGTGCTACAAGTTAGAAAAGAGCGATCGATTTCATGCATCTTTTGTAGGGCTATAAAGGTAGTCTCGTGTAATGCACAATGATGTTGAAAAAAAAAGAACCCCCCCCCCCAAAAAAAAAAAAAAAAAAAAAGCACCACCCCTTTGCTTTTAGACAAAAGAAACATAATAAGTGCTTGAGTACTGGTGTCAGCACAGAGAGGCATTTCTATCCTCCATTTCCTGCCCGCACAATCGGACAGGACCGAGCTGCATCCGTCATCAACTTTTAACAAAATGATTACGTGGTACATCGAGACCAATAGGATCTTATCCAACTGATTTTTGATCTGAACGGGTCCCGAGAATCAGTCTGACTCATTCTTGGGCCTTCCAGGCCACGTCTTTTCCACCATGTGGCACTACAGCATAAAAGAATGCATCGAGCTGGAGCGTCATTGACCATCAGGAGCTCCTCTCGATGCATGGCATAGCACTTCGTCTGCATGCTGGACATGTGTGCAGAGAAAAGTTCATAAAAAGGGATGTAAATAAGGAAAATGGGGCGGGGGGGGAGGGAGGAGAGAGAGAGAGAGAGAGAGAGAGAGAGAGAGAGAGATAGCTTGTTGGTTGAACCAACTCGAGAGCGCGATGCAAGGCTGCATTTATAAATTCACAACTTGGTCATAAAAATTCACATCTTCATTCTGATTCATCTTCACCAAAGACAAAGAAGACTAAGCTTAATGAGGGTGCCAGCAGTGGAGAGATGAGGCGAGGGGTCAGCTCTTTGAGTAATGCTCCAGGCTTAAAAGTCTCTTTATCTGCATGTGAACTTGGGGTTCATTGGCAAAGATGTTCACGCAGAACTAACAATTACATCTGGCATTATGGTGAATACTAATTATTCATTTTGCTGTAAGCTGAATATACAGACTTACGACGCCCTTCACGCTAAAAGCTGATTTGTAGCCACCGCTTCAGCTGTTCGTTTTTAAATTAATTCGAGAGACATTAGTAGCCAAAACATACAGCTAACTATATGATTTATACACACCACTTTTGTTATTGATTTACATATTACATGCTAGTCTTTGTACTAGCTTTGTCGCCAGATTAAAAGCTAATCTGAAGTCTAAAGCAGTCTATAGGGTATGCTCACAAGCGGCAACAACAATCTCTTACCTCCTTCCCAGCTTTATTTATTTATTTATTTTTTTTGGTGTAAAATATATTTTATATGCATGCACACGTATGGACGTATGGATGAGATGAAACCACGCTTACAAGTCTGTGTGTCACAAGGGGAACGGGAACTAAAGGCGCGAACGGATAACTGAAGAAACGTTGGACCACACGGGAAATAGGATCGGGTTCGATGATCATTCGACGGTTTGGATTTGTTGCCTTTCTGTCGTTGCATAGAATCGAGAAAATCTCTGTTGAAATGATGTTTGCCACGGAAATTGCGTGCACGATCATCGAAAAAAAGAACGATTACCTGTTGCTTTGTGGCTCGCTAGTGTTAACGTAGTGTTACTTGTCGGCGTTAATAAGTATAAATAAATCAGTTTGTTGACAATGTTTTTTAGTTAAAAAAAAAAAAAAAAAGTGAGCGGGCTAATTCATTTGAATATTGCACAAAAATGCAGCCAGATAAATCTTTTTGATATTCCTCTGGATGGGCTGAGAATTGTTATTGCTGAGCCACGACTGACTTAAAAACAAAATAAAATCATACTAATCAATCTTTTAAATTTAGTGTTATACTGCTGTTCTGAGGTCTAAACACAGTGGAGCATTACTGTAGAGCATTTCCTCAGACTCATTCCCAAACATCGCTTAAGAGCTTATCACAGACTGAGCTATTTCATACTCATTTCTGATTCTAATTCAGATTCTAGTTTCAGATTTATTCTTATAATCCACTGATTCGTTTGGGGAAAAAGTGCAATTTTACAGCACAGTGCAAAACTGGCATTTATAAATTTAGCCTGGTCCTTCGGTGGCCAGGTGAAAAATCTACCTAATGTATGATTAACTTTAACCGAGATGTCCAACATGGGCAATACCTGTGAATAAGAGCATTGATATATTTATTTCTTTTCCCCCCAAACCTATATGGCAGATACCAAGTGAGAGTGGCATTGTATAAATGCCAATGCTGTGATCTGACAAGGTTGGTAGAAGTGGCATCAAAGGAAATTTGTTATTGGGCTTAAGTGCTTTTGCTTGAAATGTGTCAACATGGTAAGTGCAATTATAACGAAGAAGAAGAGGAAGAAAAAAAAAAAAAAAGGAAATGAGAGGGGAAACACAGGATACTAGTACCATGTCTGCCCGCTTTAGAGAAGGCCGTGCTTCTGCAAATCCTCCTTTAAAAATAACGGCTGCCTTCACATTGCACTTAAGAGCCATTATCCAATGAGATCTTCATAATAGCTTGTTAGTACAGGATATATAGTTATATATTTTACATTTTAAAGGCTCATTAAAAAAAATGATAGGAAATAAAACAAAAAAACAACTAAAGCAACCGGAAATGTTAAGACACAGAAGGCCACCAAAACCAATATACCACTATTTTTCATATCTTGACTCTCTCTACCTCTGTATCATTTTAACATGAACCAACGAAAAGTACATTCATTCAAGTCATTTTGGAACAGTTTCTCCTTTTTACACACACACACACACACACACACACACACACAAAACCAAAACAAACGATTTAAAAAAAAAAAAAAAAAAGCACCATTGAATCGGCCTTGTGTGACGGGACACGTGGGATTTTCTCCCTTAACAACCTGTCACCTCATATACCTTTTGTAAATGTATAGGTGCATGTTACAATGCGATAGCTATGCCAAGGGCTCGACTAGTCACTCATGTCATCTTTCGTGCTTGGTTAGCTTTTGGCACAGTCTGTGGCAACGTGTAGTAATGGCAAGAGCTGTGGTTTTCAGGGCTGTATGGTGGACGAACTGCTCCTAGAGAGGAAGCTGTTATAGCTTGGACCACTGGCACACCCTGAATGGCTCGTCTTAAAAACAAAAAACAAAACGAAAATAAAAACAACAAACCTCAAACTGTTCTGCCATCAGCTGTGCATGACTGGTAAATAGCCTTCAGCTTACGAGCCGAGATCAGTGTTTCGGGAATGGCGTCACCAATCCTGAAACCCATTTGACGCCAATACGCATTGTGGGGCAGTGGAGGTCCGGGTGGGGAGAAACGGCTACGAAACTATATACAGTTCGATAAATAATCAAGTGCATGGTTTGAGGCGTCGCTCTGAAAACGAGACTTGAAAGAAAGCAATTCGTGTCATTTTGTTTGTTTTTTTTCCCCCCGCTTTTTTGTCGTGCTGCAAACGCCCTGGGATATTTTGTATTGAGTCCCTAAATGACATAGAAAACAATCGTAACACATAGGCGACCATGCTACCTGATGCTTGGCAAAAAGACATACTTATGCACAAAAAAAAAAAAAAAAAAAAAAAAAGTCACTTAAAAACATTTGCATCTTCTTTTGTTTTTTCTTTTCACCTCCTCATAGAAGGGAAAAAAATTCTATGGAAATCACTACTGTTTCATGGTCATTCAAAATCTGCAGAAAAAAAAAGAGAGAAAAAAAAGCATAATAATTAGATTATTAATAAAGAAAAGCAGCTTTTATATAAATGCATTGAACACATACAGCCTTTTTTATTTCCCTTTGATAAACACTGTGTGTACGTTCGGTTCCTCAGGAGCAGCGTTCTCCTGATGCCAACGGACAGAACTGCTGTGAGCAGGACTGGTCACTCCTAGCCGCTGTCCAGATGTTGCAGGGGTGAGTGAAAGAAAGGAAAGATGAAGGAAGAATGACGAATAAAGAAAAATGTAGAGGTAGGTAGCTCGGATGAAATGGGCAGCTCAGACGGTTTTTGCTCTTTCCGTCAGTCCCAGATACGCCAGGAAGGAGTGTTTGGGGGACATGTGCAAGGGTGAGGTCTGCAAGGATGGGCGGGGCCAGAGTCTGGAGAAAGGCGGAGAGGACCGCGAGGGGGCATGGCTATGGAATGTGAAGCGGCGGCGAGCGCTGAAGAGTGTGGTGAGAGGTATGAGATGAGCCGGGTCTGAGGTCCTGTACTGCTCGAAATAGTGAGCCGCCAGTGTCGGTGATGTAGGAGAAGCTCCGCTGGCACAGAGGTAGTGCGGGGAGGGTGCGGTGGCAGGCAGCATACCCGAAACAGACAAGGCGACCGACTGCAAGGCCTGCGAGGCGCTCAGGCTCATGAGCGGGCTGCTACTGCTACCATCAGGCAGGAAAAGGGGCTCGATGGCATCAGCACTGAGCGGGCGTGGCATGAAAGCCTGGGCCTCCTCCTGGGTACTGCCCTCCCCAGCCTGGTGCTTGCGGACATGGCGGTTGTAGACGAACGGGTGCGTGGTGGTGAAGGGACAGCGGGTACAGCCGAGCGCGTGGCGCGGTGCGTGCTTTAGCCGCTTGTGCAGGTTAAGGTTGTCCTTGCGCTTGCAGCTGTAGCTGCAGCGGTCGCAGTGGAAGGGGCGCTCACCCGTGTGCACGCGTCCGTGCTCGATCAGCTTGTTGGCCGTCTTGGCCAGATAGCCACACTGCTCGCAGCGGTAGTGGTTGCCCAGACGGTGGGCGCGCGCGTGCCGCTCCAGCTCGGCCCGGCTCGCCCACGCCGCCTGGCAGATGCGGCAGCGGTGCTCCGTCTTGTAGTGCGTCTTCAGGTGGCACTCCATGGCCGCCGCCCTGCTGGTGGAGTACATGCACAGAGGGCACCTGGGCACAGAGACAGAAGGTGAGGGTGTGCCGGAAGCACGGAAGGATGTTTAATACTGTGGCTTCCAAGTAAGCCTTATTTTCTTTTTCGATTTCTACAAATATTTTTTAAACAAAAATGGACAACGTGCACAAACACACGCAAACACACACAAAATGGACAAAGGGAAGGGATGAAGGATGCACTTATGTATGTAGCTGACCCTGAATGGTGTATAACACAAAATCTATGTGTGTGCAAGTTTATGTGTGTATTGCATATACGTGTGTGTGTGTGTGTGTGTGTGTGTGTGTGTGTGTACATACAGATATGTGTTTTAAGTGAAAGTTTGGGGGTCAGACGGAGGTTAAATGAATAAATGAGGAGCACTTACATTTAAATAGCACCTTTCATCTGCTCAGGGCCCCAAAGCGCTTCACAAACCCTGCAGAACAGAATGACCTCAGAAAGCACACCAAGAAGAGCGCTTCTCTGCCTCAACGCTGAACCTCAACACTGAACCTCAACTCTACCATGTTCTCTCATCATCAATCTCAAACACAGCAGAGCAGGCGCAACACACCCAACTCACGCTCAGCAGACATTCTCAATTCATGGACACCGTTTGAATGAACCTCATCATTCTTACTGTCTTTCATTCATTCTAGTGCCAAACCATCTTAAAAGGTTTGGTTAAAAAAAAAATTGCATTCATTTCCTCTTGGAAATACCATGCCTAAATGGTATACCTCAGCCAAGACATGTTTCGTGTCTACAGTTTGCTTCTTTCTTTCTTTCTTTTTTTCTTTTCTTTTTTTTTTTTTTGCATTGAAGCTATGATGATAATGCAGCTACAAAGTAATATAAATGATAGAAAGGTAATTGGAAAAAAAAGAGAGTCTATAAATACGTTGTTAAATATTCTTACACTTGCTCACATACATTTTTGAAATTATATTGGAAAAAATAATAATTGACCACTTTTAAACTTTGGGAGGCAGTTTCTAGGGAGTGGTTATAATACCAAACTGAGCTAAGGGGAACAGGCGATTCTGGTTGTCCAAGATGGCTGCTCAGAGAACAAAACGTTTCATGTTTATAGATTGCATTTATAGAAGTCATATTTTATCATGAACCACATGGGTAAGCCTGAACAACGTCACCGAATATATGGTGGACTGCATAAGTAATGACCCCACTGAGCATTCTGTAGGGTTACAACCTGGAAATGAAATTGACTTTAATTGGGATTATACAGTGCTATGGAAAAAAAAGTAATTGCCCCCATCCTGATTTCTACTGTTTTTGTGTATATCTCATACTAAATAGTTTTGGATCTTCAAACAGAATACAATATATTGAAGCAAAAAAAAAAAAAAAGAAAAAGAAAAAGTGATCCAACACCTATCACCCATGGGAAAAACGAATTGCCCCCGTAAACATAAATCTGGTTATGCAACCTTTAGCAATAACTACAACCAAGCGCTACCGATAACTGGAGATCAGTCTTTCATTTACTTCTAGGACTAGGACTAAATCATATGCTTTGAATCATTGTACTGCTGCATAAACCAGTTGTGCTTGAGTTTCAAATAACAGACAAGTCTGGACAAAGCATAATTCATGTTTCCCTCAGTTATTGCAAGTTGCCCAGGCCCTGAAGCAGCAAAGCATCCCCACACCATCACACTTCCA
>JANDJT010000169.1:4945730-4968047 GCA_024331685.1 Stegophilus panzeri | reverse complement strand
TTGTTTGCAATTGTTTGATATCCATGAGAGCAGAGTATTTTTGTGATTTTTTTTTTTAACAAAAGATCAAAAGGTTAAACAATAGACAATTTTTCACAACCTTCTTTGCTCATATTTACCAAGGGTACCAATATTCGTAGAGGGCACTCTGTATTGATTTTCTGCAATCAAACTGGTCTGTTTCACTTTAGTTTCGAATCCCTTCCTTGCTTCAATATGGCTGTCGCCATCTACCATGTTACAAATCACTGTCTTAGTTCATCGCAATAACGGTGAAGGATATCTCACCTTTTTCCGATTTCTCCTCCGTTCCTGACGCCAAGCTCGATTGGCTACTGGCAGATGAAGGCGGTGCCAACAGACTTTTGAGTTCCTCGCTTCCCTGGGTAACGTCTCCACTCTCTGAGCTGTTCAGGGAGTCGCTGAGGGCCGAGAGAGATGAAGACGTGCTCTTACTCTCACTCAGGGGACTCCTGGAATTCAGGCCTGTCCAGGTAAAGCACATGAAACAGAACGTCACCCACAAAACGCACTTCGGCCATCGTTTCTTTGCTCTGTATTTGGCAAGTGCTGTAGCAGGATGCTTCGGTATATGTCCCATCAGTGCCATCTTTTTATGCGGTACGACATCTTGCTAGCATAAAATCTTTCCTGTACTTGAAAAAGTGATAATTTGATGCTGTCGCTACAGGTTTGTCTGTTGTGGGCATGTAGAGACCACTACAGTTAACACTCTTCTCAATAAGAAATAGTAGTAGCTCAAATGTATAGAGTCTGATATAGTCTGAATAATATTTTATTATTTTATCTCAGAGTGTTACTTTATTTAAAGTACAAAAGGAGTTTGGATTAGGATTAGGACCTTAGGATTTGTTGACTGAACAAAATCCTTTTGGATTTGTTTCTTTACCTAATTTTGCATACAACTATGACGATCACGTCACGTGTTTCTGTGTGGCGTGTTGCTGTTTCATGGGAAACGAATATTCTGCTGTCACATCTGATTGGATCATGTTTTGTGTTGTGTCAGATTTAACAAGAAAGTAACCTGTTTGGAAAACACATGAGCCATTTTTGGTGAAGAAACCCATCTTGGTTGCCCACTAATTCATCATAGGCTTTCTGCGTATGGTTTCGGGATCTGCTGGCGCAAAAGCGATCCGCTAGCGCAAAAGCAACCCACCATCATTTTCATCTTTTGTTCTTTTTCTTTGTAAGGACTGAAGCGGTTATCATTACATCAGAGCCAACAGATGGCTCTGTGGTAGGCTCAAACTGCATTGCTTCATAAAAGGTCTATTTCTGAGAGGAAGGAGTTTGTTTTTTTTCTCCCAAGGTAAAAAGCCTGTTTTCCTGTTTCATGTTGACTGTGTAGTGGTCGTTGCAGCATTATAAAGTCAACGGGGATCCTGAGCTCCTGTTGTCTGTATGCAAGCAGGCAGAACAATCAAGGCTGCAGCCTTATTGAATTCCTCAGTCTGCAAGGGCTAGAGGGAGGGGGCGGTCAGGTCACGGGCACTAGCACTAAGATGTGTGGAGCGACGCAGGCCATGACTCTCCCTTAGGCCTCTGCAGCTAACGGAATGGACATGATGCTAGCTTGCATACACTGTCTGATAAATGTATAAGTCTTCCATCCAGGCAGTCAGGCAAAGCAGAGTGATGGACCATGCGTAATCCCTGGTTTGCTGGGGGATACTGAACAATGCGGTTTGGAAAAAAAAATTGCTAGCGCGAGTGAAGTCAGCGGCCTCTGTTCGTATAAGTGGAGCTGACGTGCTATATGACATGGAGATGGATTAGCATCTGAATGGGCTTGAAACCCTGCAGCAGGAAGACACAAATACACATGCACTGAAAACCTGTCTTTTTACTCCAGCAGACGTACACATCCCAGGCAGTGTGGAGAGACTGATTAGAGGTCAGCCATTCTGTGGAAGGCAGTGTCCCTGGCACAGGTCTAAATTACACCTGACACATCGAGCTGGCCTTTCGCTGTCACCCTGCCCGCTGGACACAGCCACTCTGGCACACTTTAAATGCCAGCAGCGGGTGTGAGAGAGTGGGAGCCCTGGCCGTGGGTGGCTGCATGGGGACCGTTCAGGCTATTGATTTCTCAACCTCCTGTGTCTGATAACGCCAGGCCTTCTAGATAAATACACACTCACAAGCGCACACAAGACTGGGCCACCCTCAGACATAAACTCTTGTAACAGCAGGCCAGCGCACCTTGGCGATAAACCCATCGGCTTTTTTGTTAGAAAACGCTATCAACCTTCGGATTTGGACCCGGAAAGTCTGTGGAAGGTTAACAAAGCACTGAGTACTGGCTGTTCGTTACACTGTGCTGTTTGCTAGCGGACAGGAACGGACGACAGATGTGCTTCCAGTAACCCAGAAAATCTTAAAGTTCATCGGTGATTCATCAATCTCTCATACAGGTCAATCTAAATCCAGGCCATGTCTACTGACAATTTTAAAACCAAATGGATGTAGCTGTGCAATGTATTTCATACAACTTGAAGAAGAAGAAGAAGAAGGAAAAAAAAAAAAAAAAAAAAAAAAAAGAAAGACCTAGTTCGTTCATGTCACAATGTGCAGAATTTCTCACATTAAGGACCAAGGACCAACAACTCAATGTAATCCTGTACGGACTTTTATTTAAAAGAACTTTGGCATGTGTCTTGATCTTCTTCTTCTTCTTCTTCTTCTTCTTCTTCTTCACAAAGCTGCTAGACATACAGTACTTTAGGAACTGCTTTCTGCTTAAACTTAAAATCACCTGACTCGTGCTCTACTTCTGTGAAGAAGAGGAAAAGCAAACGCTCGGGCATGATTGTGAAGTATGTGACTGCTCGATTACTTCTGAGACACCTGTACTACGATTAGTGAATGGTCTCCAACGTTCAGCACCAACGTAGAGACGAAAGAAATCGAACTAGTCACAATTACCACAAAGTGACTCGGTTTCTCCTGTTTCCGGAGTTTCCCCACAATTTATTATATACTTTTAGTGTTCTTATCCACTCCATGAGCTCACGTGCCCTCTTCCGGTAATCCTCCAGATGCGGCTCTGTGTACGCCGATAGCAGGATTAACATTAGCGATGCACCCGGAGGAAAATTCTGGGCCCGGACCGAAAATTCAGGATGCACTTGGCATGCGAAAAACCATTTAAAAAAAAAAAAAAAAAAAACCCCCAAAAAACCAATTTAAAATAGTTTTTTTTTTTGTATAACTGCATTAATATTAAGACTTTTTAATTCATTTCATGAATTTAATCAACTGAAAAACTACAAACCAATAAAATGATCACACACAAACTTATTGTTTTTGTTTGGGTGTTAATTTCAATAAAGAAAGTCTTCATTCAGTTCTGTAGCAATCAAATTGAACAGATTTTCTTTTTATCCAATTATCCAAATAATGTGAAGCTCTAGAAAACTACTATGATATGCAAAACAGCAGTCACGTAACGAACTACGCCTCTATTCTGTTTACGTAAACGTATTTCCACATGAGTTGAAGATTATTGTGCAAAACAGCAGCAGTAGAACTAAAACCAACCTCAAACTGTAAACGATAGACGTAGCTTCGTGTCAAGAAGAAAAAGTTTTGCAGGGTTACATGCATTTGAATGTAATTTCTATACACGATAGCAAATTGGACTGCTTTCTATTTGAGAAAAAGTGGCAGGGTTCTCTTCAAGAGCGAAAGTTGCTCAGGTTTCTGGCAGGACAGAGACGGTTCTTCTTCTCATCACGAACATGAGATGCTGCACTGAACAGTCTCTCGCTCTCCGGTGGTGCTCGGGGCGGATAAATACCTGCGCGTAATCCGTGCAAGCAGTGGAAAGCGTAACTGCGCTTGTCATGGATCGAGGCGCTTTCCTGTAGAATCTCGTCAAGCATGTCCGAAAGCGAGGGAGTTTGCGCCTCATCGCTCGCACACACGTTACTCTGGCACTCTGTGCTGCGCGTCGATCCTTCAGCAGACGCGGTCATCACCTCCGGCTCTTCCTGTATCCCGCGCACGCTGCTTTTTCTCCACGTCAAAGTAATGTTCTTTAATTCGCGGATCTAGTAATGTTGCAATGCGACGACGACCGTCGGCTGGATCGAGAGTGAAATCTGAGCGCCGAGCACTGAAGGGCGGGGCCTCGGAGGCATATATTTTCAGCTCGTATTTTAGGCCAAAAACAGGAAATGCCCGTTTTCGGCTGAAAATTTTTGCCGCATCCCTAATTAATACAGTTCACCTACATTCAGACATACCACAATGACTATTTTATTATTTTTTCCTAAAAAAAAAAAAAAAAAAAAAAAAAAAAATCTTTCTAAAGCAGAAAGCATTTCTATGCTATCTATTCCATGTGACTCTCTCTGTAGGGACAAGTTCTCCCCTGGAGTACGAGTGTGTCTAGTCTGGTGGCCTTAAGTGTAGTGCAGAAGGGTCTGACCTGTGTGTTCAGCGTTGATGTGAGTCTTCATCTCGGCTTCGTCCACTCCCACGTACTCACACGAGTTACAGCACAGCGAGAACATCCACTGCTCCTTATCCACATGCAGCGACATGTGGCTCACAAACTGTGCGTTCAGCTCCGTCTGGAAACCGCACACTCGACAGCTAGAGAGAGAGTGAGAGAGAGAGTGAGGGGCAACTCTGTGTGTGTGTGCGAGAGACCTGTTGGGAGGCAACAACATGTGGCTTAAGGGTATGAGCTTCTCTAAGTGTTTTACAGACAGACACATGCATGGAAACCCCCCCCCCCACACACACACACACAGAGCAAGGCTATTAGGGGGATTGTAGTGATCTCTCTCTCTCTCTCTCTCTCTCTCTCTCTCTTTCTCTCTCTCTCACTCACACACATCAGTATTATACCTGATACTGATTTGAGACAGGGCTGTCAGAAGGAATTACTCTGTAAAATGTTTTTCGATAATATTTACATATTTGAAGGAAAGAAAATCCACCTGCCGATGTTGAATGTTTTAAAACTTCTTGCCGAAATGAACATTGTGTCATGTAAAGGGGCCTGAACGAATAAATACACCATTTATTATTATTATTATTATTATTATTACTACTAAGCTGCTAACCGTCTCTCGATCTGTAAATCCACTCGTGCTGAAATTTGGTGTGTTGCGTCGTTGTGCTACTCTGCAACTGCATTCCCAATGATGACCACATTGCTTAACAAACATGGCCACCATCAGCCAATCAGCTTTCACACTGAACTACTGTCACAAAACAGAGCTGAAGACCTGTGTAATACTGTTTTAAAGGTGCTAAGAGATCTCTCGCTCTCACACACACACACACATACTGAATAAACCGCACACGTTCCCAGCATGGATTAAAATAATACAGCAGTGAATTGGACGAGACGTTATGTGAAATCGAAGCTGGAGCTCATCCTCGATATTTGATCAGTGTTTCTCTATTCAGCAGGCAATAGGTGATGTTTGGGTCCAGACAGAGATTATCTTTCTGAAGTTTCCTCGGCTATTATTTCATTATCTGTACTTATAATGCCTTCTATCGAATTACGAGCCTAGGACTAATTCTTTGGTGGAATCTATCAGTAACGAGACACGGGTAAAGCAAACCATGATCTCAATATCGCCAAACATAACATGGTGTCAGTCAGGGGGCGTGGCCACAGGGGTAGCGCAGGGTGACAGCTGCCACCCTTGAAATCTGGCCTCAAACCAAAACTCTCAGTGGGGTGAATTGAGGTCAGTTAATCCTATACGCTTCCTGCAGACTTAATGAATGGTATCTTATGGCATCTAGCTCATGTTGATTTAACCATTTGAACTTCCAGGACCTGTTACTTACATTCCTCACTTATAACTACACACATTTCCTGTTAGTTTCACTGCAGTTAATGTAGAAGTTACTGTTAAACAAGCCGAGTTTAAGGGGTTAATCGTTGTGGCGTAGGCGACATTCTGACCGAATCCCTTCAGCGTTAGAAACTACAGAGCAGCGACAGTGTACGCAACTATAGAGCCTTATCGCGGGCGGACAAACCAGTAGCCTGGTGACTGGGCCAAATAGATTTCATGTGCAAGCTATGAAACTTCCTGTTGACTTTCGCAAAACGACACACCTCGGTGTTATAAACATAGCGCAAGACACACATTTCAGTGGCTTAGTGGGTAGCATGTTTGCCTGGCACCTCCAGGGTTGAGGGTTTGAGTCTGTATGTCCTCCCCGTGCCTCGAGGGTTTCCTCTGGGTACTCCAGTTTCCTCCCCCAGTCCAAAGACATGCGTTGTAGTTTTATGTTCATCAGGTTACTCATATTGTATGAATATGCTGTCGTTCCTCCTCGTGATATTTTTCACAGAGCACGGTTTGCAGTCTCCTTTGATTCGATTTCCATTGTTAATCATGAAATACAGCCATCATTTCGTGTCGTCTGTCCGTTAACGTGACCGTGTACACTAGGCTCACGTCGAGTCGTAATGTCTGTTGGTACCGATGCATTTTATTTATTTATTTATTTATTTATTTTTAATGATTGCAGGTACAAATTTACTAGCAGTTCACCAGTACCAGCATCAGTATCGATGCATCCATAGTTATTACATTATGTAAACTAGCACTTTTTACACTTTTTAGTCTGGTCAGTTTGCAGGCCCAATACCATGGGACTGGGCAGTACACTGGAGCTTTTACTTGCCTGGTGGTGTGCTTGCTAATAAATTTCTGCCTGTAGATAATTAAATGATAACACCCCATGTCTAAAAGCCTGGACACACCACTGATGTGAATGCAAACCATGTTGATGAGAGCGCACGTGTGTGTGTGTGTGTGTGTGTGTGTGTGTGTGTGTACCTGTAGTAGTAGGGGCAGTTTTTGCGTTCTCCTCCTTCGCTGGTGACCGAGTTAACGAGGTGCTCGGCGTCCGTGCTTACCAGTTTGACCGAGTGGATGGTGAGGTGTTGGTTCAGGTTGGCACGGCACTTTGCCGCATACGGGCACAGGTGACACTTATACTTCCTCTCCTCTGATGAAACACACACACACACACACACACACACACACACACACACACACACACACACACACACAGAGTTATGTACATGTGAGCACAGTGAGTGCAAAGTCTTTATGAAAATTCATTTATCTTACACCAACACACACAGATCTAATTTGTTGAACTCGGTCATAATCAAAGGCTTGATTTAATTAGGCAAATACAAAGAGCATACACATTATCGTGTTTCAAATGCAGTAAACATGTTATTTTGCTCTTGGAGAGCTACAAAAGAGACTTTCTGGATACACTAAAGTAAATATAAAACAAAAGAGCTAAGAAACCTGAAAACAAAAGAGTGAAGACATCTAAAGAAGACCAGAAGATCCTCCTAGTGCTAATGTGCAAACTCGTCCGTGGATAGTTTGAAAGTTCAGTTCAGTTTTAGAAAGGATGGCTTCAAATGCAAACCCATACTCTTCTGGGTGACACATGGGTGCTAGTGGCATTAAAAATCATTAAAGTATTAGGTGTCAAACAGTACTGAGTGTGTTGAAAGGATGTTCAGTGTGAGAATATTGAGTCCTGGGATGAGCACAGGACAGTCGTAATGATTACAGCAGCAGGTAGAAGTCTACAGTATCCAGGTGAGAACCTAAGCTCTGTAACGGAAATGTATTGCAGGGTTCCTGTTAACGGCTTGACAGAAAACAAAATTCACACAATTTTCCACATCCACCAAGTCCATTAGACCACAGGACCTCAACCTTTTGTAAATTAAAGCGCCTCCCCAAGCCTCCCCTATCATGTGGCACGCCCCCTCCCGACCTATTGGAGGAGACCAGATATAATGATTATCTATTCTATATCAAATCTATCTATATATAATAACCTATTCTATTTTTTTGCTTTTGTGTTTTTGTACTTTTTAAAAAATTACTTTTATAATTTTTGGTAAATTAACTTTTATAAAACTATATAACGGACAGGTATGGAAGTTGAATGATGTAAAATGTTTCTGAACACTATATCTACTTTGAACAAGAGAACTTTAAATTCGTCTCACGTTCTAAAAACATTCGCATACGAACGATGTAAATTGGGACGAAGGGTGCGTCTCGTTATCCATGACATTGTTAAATCAGTCAGTGGGACACCTGCGCTTGCTTCTTTTTACATTCACGTGTGTGTCAGCTGCCGTGCGATCACCGGGACTTGCTGCTCCGGCTCTCAGCCACTCACTGAACAGAGCAGACGCAGAGAGAAGTGAGGACAGTAGGACATTACTTGCAGGACAGTACTGGCGACGTTTGGAAAGTTGCTAGATTTGACGCTAGGTGCTTTTTTTTTTTTTTTTTTTTTTTTTAGCAAAAAAAAAAAGTCTAAGTTGGCAACACTGGTTTGCACTGACGGCTAGATAAAAGGCAGGCTAAGCTCCGCCTCTCCGCAGCAAAAAGAAAATACAGAGGGAGAGGGAACGCGGGGTTTTTCATTTATGCACATTTTATTTGAAAAGCAATAAAATACACTGAGTACACAAATGATGCCCTGTCTGTGTTTATTTTCTTGAAAACAGTTTGCGCCCCCCTTCCGATCTCTCCGCGCCCCCTGTGTTGAGAACCACTGCATTAGATCATTCTGGGTGTCTGATGTTTGCAAAGAAGGAAATACAGCCTCTCTTCTTCCTAGCGTTATTCCCACACAATGGCAGGGTCCGCTCCAGCAGATCATTGGTCCATGTATTTGATTTGGCACAGGTTTTTACACCGGATGCCGTTCCTGCAACCCTCCCATTTTATCCGTGCTTGAGCCCGGCACCGAGTACATCGAAGCCGGAATCGAACCCGGGCCGCGGCGGTGAGAGCGGATATCAAATGGTGAACACAAAACACAAAACGGTGCGAAAAAACAGCAATAACAAACGAACAAAAAAAAAAAATTCGGGTCAGTTTTTTGGGCGGAAATGCCTTGTTGTTGTTGAGAGAGGTCAGAGGAGAATGTCCCGACTGGTTTGAGCTGACAGGAATGTACGGTAAATACACCTTCCTACTCTTTTACAACCGCGGTGAACGCACAATATGTTGACATTTGAGGTGGACGGGCTACAACAGCAGAAGACCAAATCGCGTTCCACTCACCCAAGAACAGGAATCTGAGGCTACATTGGGCACAGGATCACCGAAACTGGACCGTGGAAGATTTGAAGAAAGATCGTGTGATGTTTTTCCAATCTCCGACAGTCCAGTTTCGGTGAACCATACAGTGTGTTTGTGAGTGAGAGAGAGTGAGAGAGAGTGAGAGAGAGAGAGAGAGAGAGAGAGAGTGTGAGTGTGAGAGAGAGTAAGAGAGAGAGAGAGTATTGGGATCTCACCTGTGTGTAAGGAAAGGTGTCTGGAGAGAGTTTGTTGGCGGCCGAACACTTTACCACACACCGGGCAGGGGAAGAGCTGCTCGTTGAGTCTCCACTGCGGCACGCCGTTGCTCGTCTCGCACAGCGGTTTCTCCGAATCTGGAAAAAAAAGTGCGATCCCTCCTGTCACACTGGTTAATACACACCTGTTACAGCTTGAGAAATACTGCTTAAATGAGCAACATTGACAATCAAGTCAAGCACTGGCCCAGATATCCTCTCTTCTTTCAATTCATTTGAATGAAAAGCAATAATCTATGTTAAAAAAAGACCTGCATCTGAGAGCGAGCGTTTTTAAGTGGCCTTGTCTGCCTGCTGCGAGAGCGGTAATGAAGACTGTGCGTAGTTATCGCCTGTCGAATTAGAATGTTTTCAGAGTGCTGCAGATTCTCATTTCGGTTAAACAGCAAATAATAAGGACTTTAACCGCAAACTCCCAGTGTACCATAACATGAATTCCTTCTTACTACTGTCCGTTCCTTTTCTATTAGTTTCACTGCAGTTACTCAACGATGAGCCAAATAATACGCTGAGACTTCAAGGGGTTAAGGATGGTCTGGAAATAAATGTGCGAAGCCATTAAAAATCGGTTTGAAATACGTCTATGTAAATAACACAATGGTGGAACGGAGTGTTTGACTGTTTCTGCTCATGGCAACAAAAAAAATTAAAAAGTGAGAGGAATTTCCAGAGAAGAACGTGTTAGAAGATGATAAAATGCAGGAGGCTGAAAGGTAGGATACATGTGCAAGATATAACAAAGGTGAAAGTGAAGTAGACAGTCCAGATCACACAATCACAGGCAAAATACAAAGCTGAGAAACGCTGGCAGGAGTCAAAAACACCCACTAACAGAATACTGGAGGATAAACAGACTATTATATAGGAACAAAACAACAACACTACATAGATTTGAAGACCGGATAACACTTTTTTTTTTTTTTTTGCCTGCAGGCATCAATGCTTTATTTAAAGAATAAAATACATGGAGGTGTGCTGTTATAGAAAAATAATCAATGACGAGGTGGAGCGATGCGGCGCGAGACAAAGCAGAGTTACTGAAGAGTTTCATTCCTCTAATACTATAGCAGTTTATTTTAGTAAAGAAAGATTCTTCATACTTTTGAATCGGTTTATACTGTAAAGTTCAGTTTAATGTCGGTAGAACGTCCGTGAAACGAGGCTGGGTCCTAGTGCGTTTTCGTTTTAAAACCCACAACTGTTGCTACGGTTACGCCTGTCGTCTACACTACTCCGGCGTGGAAACTTTCGGAAACGCCGAAGACCCCGTTTTAGTTTGAAAACTCCGGGTTCGCGTTTCAGTGTAAACAGACCAAAACGAAGACTTTTGAAAACGAAGGCGTGGGTCCACCCACGCTCCCTGATTGGATCTTCTGGATCATTGCGTATCCTTCCCTGATTCGTCAAGCCCGTACCATATGACCGTTACGCTACCTTGATCGTATACGCAACAACACGGAGACTGAACCGCAAGCTTTGCTGGATTTGTTGTCATTCTTAGCAGCCATTGCGCAGTTCAATTCTGTATTTTATAATACTGCAGCTGTCTACATGCCCAAGAGGCGAGCTACGATCAGGGCGATCGGCAACAAATCTCATTTCGAGCGGCGTAATCCCTACACGGAACGCCGGTTTGTTGCGTCTGCCATACAAGTTCCCGTGAATCAGATATAGAAAGAATAACGTATGAAACTACTGTCAGGGTCGCTGTTACAAAAAATTAATTGACACCTTCTGATCACTATCAGACCACTGACACCGTCCAGGTCACGGTCCAGAGCCTGAAGCTGCATGTCTGATGTTAGTTAGACACTTAACACACCCAGACTATTGTACAACACACCCTCTGTCTGCTGAATCCTGTTTCTACACACCTTATATTCCTGACACAGAGAGCGGGGGGGAAGAGAGAGAGAGAGCGAGCGAGTGAGCGAGAGAGAGAGGGAACAGTACTCCACAAGGAGACAGACAGAATTAACCTTCTGATGAAGGTGCTTTGGCTTGGCATCAAATTAAAATGCTGCTCCACGCCTCCTCTCTCTGCCATAGTGGAAGTGGGGGGAGAGAGATAAATAAACGAGGGGATAAATAAATAAATCGGAGAGAAATTCCGTCATCGCACATTGCAGCCCCTTCAAATGGCCAGGTGGCGCAGTGGGCATGCATGACTCTTACACACACACACACACACACGCACACGTATAAGCTGGCTAATGCAACACAGGCTTCACACATGATAAACACAGAACGGTGACATCAGCATGACATTAGCCCGAGACGAAGGAGTAAAACAGCAGACCCATGATCCCAAGCCAGTTGGAAGTTCTGCGGAACATACCAGTGTGTGTCTGTGGGTGTTTGGAGGTCATGCAAATGACATCTACAGCCTCCTGAGCTTCCTGTGTAGACCTTCGCATTCCGAACCACTCAGTACACACTCACGCAATGGCTTTCTGCCTGTGAATGTGTGTGTGTGAACATGTTCGTGTGCGTGTATGTCCCTTTGGACTTGTGGTTCCTCATATACAGGCCCATTTTTCCGGAGGCTGTCCTGCGTAGTGCAGGCTGCAGGATTGATGGGGTTAGGGAGGAGGGGAGGGGGGAGAGAGGGCGTCTCAGAGTAGCAGCTTTTTGGCATGTTGGGGAATATTTAATGGTAGCCATTAAAGAGCAGATGCACTGGCCTTGGACGCTGAGCCTGAAGGACGTCTCACCGGTACACGACCCAGCACGTGATGGCGCACCACGGCCCAGAGCAGCTCTAAAAACTCAAATGAGTGGGCGAGTGCGGGGGAATTTGGGTAATCTTATGGAGGGAAATTAAGATATCGAGGCTGAATTTGCCCCGTCCAGACCTCTTTCCTAAAAGCTGAATTCACTGGACCTTGTGACATGAGTTCAAAAACACAGCGATGTGTTGTTCTAGGTGTATTTCTTTGATGGAGAGCAATAATGTTGTTTTTTTCTCTCTTGATGTAGTTGGAAAATTAATTTAAATATGGATGGATCCTTTTTATCAAATAATCAAATAATGCAAATAATCAGTACCTTGGGCAGATTTTGTGTCTGGGTTATTATTATTATTATTATTATTATAAATAGGTTCTCCAGGAGACTTAGCAAACGTCAAAGAAGGTCCTCTGGTCTGACAAAACCCCAACACTACTCATCAATCTGAGAACATTATCCTTACAGTGAAGCATGGTGGTGGTAGCATCGTGTTGCCTTGGCTTCTTGGTTGCTTGTCTGACTAACGCCCTACTTACTTGGTCATTTTTAAAAAATTTTTTTTTAATGGATTAAATGGTCCTCCAATGGATGTTCAACATTTGTTGATTTTATTTTAGAACCAAACCCTGAATGATACTTTTCCAGAACTGGGTTTGTTTTGAGAGCTCCTTGGAGAAACCATAGATGACTGCGGAAGTGCGCATGCTGTTGAAAACCCGAGACTCTGCCTTAGCCGTCTGCACAGCAAAGGACGGTCTGTCCCGGACTATCAGAAAGGCAAAGCGCAACTACGCAGTCTCTTCATAAACACCAAGGACACAAGGCGTATGTGGGCGAGGCATTCCTCGCTCCCAGATTCACCGAAGCACAGAACAACACGCCAGCGATGAAGTCCACCCCAACTCCAACCGACCAAGTACTTTGTCTGTCTGCAGTAGACGTCAGGAAAACTCCAGAGTCGTCCAAGAGTCCAGAGTCGACCCAAGGAAAGCTGCAGGTCCTGACAACATACCTGTCCAGGTGCTCGGTGAATGTGCTGACCGGTCTACGCACGTCCTCTCAGACGTCTTCAACATTTCCCCGATTTCAGCAGTGTGCTTCAAGATGTCCACCATCATCCCTGTGCTGAAGAAATCATCTGTGTCTTGCCTGAATGACTACCGGCCTGTCGCACTCGCACCCATCATTATGAAGTGCTTCGAGCGGCTAGTCATGAAACACATAAAGACCAGTTTTCCCACCACACTGGACCCATTTCAGTATGACATCTCGTGACACTGCAATTATGGGTGATTTTGTGTAGAATAAAAAAGGTATAATCCCAATTAAATCCATTTCAGTTCTAACTTAACACCACAAAAACATGTGCTTCTCTCAGATTTTCTCGTTCATTTCGTTTTACCTACCACGAGCGCCAATAATTCTGGACATGTCAGTATAGTTATGAATAAAAACATGGTTGGGAGCAGTGGTGGCTTGGCGGTTAAGGCTCTGGGTTACTGATCGGAAGGTCGGGGGTTCAAGCCCCAGCACTGCCAAGTTGTTACTGTTGGGCCCTTGAACAAAGCCCTTAACCCTCTCTGCTCTAGGGGGCGCTGTATCATGCCTGACCCTGCGCTCTCACCCCAACCTCCTAACAAGCTGAGATATGCGACGAAAATAATTTCACTCTGCTGTAATGTATACGTGATCAATAAAGACTATCATTATCATGGTTGTGTGAGTATCTTATCCAGATGAGTGTTTCACTGATTTATCCATGTACTTTCTAAAATAACGATGGTATCTATAATTTATGATCGCCAACACTTATTTAATGATAACAGCGTTAATGTCTCATGGGGGAAACAAAACTGACCTCGTAACCCCTCATGTTTAGTTTCAAAACATTAGACGCAGCTGCAGTTTGGCGTTAACGCGTTAATGCAGCCTGCGCTACTTTTCAACTTCAGCTTGGATTAGAAGTAGCATATAATTAAATAAACTCCAGCCCATAATTATATAACTACACGGTGTATACTACATCTCTCCACTCCATCTGGTCTGATTCACGTTACGAGAGCTTCCATTAAAGCTGCGTGGATGTTTGCCCTCAACTCTGGTGTGTGACTTTTCAGAGCACTAACAGGCAGGAAGCAGGCAAGATACCCAGAAACCCCTGGGGCTGGTGGGTGACTCATGACCGGTAAGGACCTGTGAGCTGAGACCCAGCGGCTCGGACAGCTTGTTCGGTTATGAGTGCGATTTATCACACCTTCCTACAATGCACCGGGGCAGGGCTTGTGTTTGGCGTGATCGAACTGCGTTGCTAATGTTATGTGATGAACACTTTTAACGTTATTGTATGAGTGAGGTTCTGAAAACTGAGCAACTACAACAACTATGAGCCAGTTTACTACCTGAGAAAAACACCACCACATTTTTGCTTTTTCTGGTTCAAAAAGTAAGGTGGGGTCACGGGGTTGATACGTTCGTGACCTCTGGAGCATCTGTTTACCAGACTGGCCCAAAGTCTGTGTGCAAGCAAGGTCCTCAAGTGCTTAATGGTTTAATTGGCATCGTTAAGGGTGGGAGAGGAGACAGCCTCGACACTCACGGAGAAGTGTAACCCAAGGCAAAGACACAAGGACACGCACACACACGCGCACACACACGCGCACGCTATTATACAAAAAGCAGCACAAGCACAGCAGTGAAAATTCAGTGTTCTGATGAAAGCTGGACTGTTTCATAGATGGATGGTGTGGCTATGCAGAAATAATAATAATAATAATAATAATTTTTTTTAAGTCAGGTGAGTCCAGTGTTGACTGTGGAGTGGGAGTTACAGCCCACGCTGGGTTACAAAGGTGTTAACCATTTAGAAATGAAACAGACAAGGAGAGTGAGTGTGTGAGAGTGAGAGAACTCAGTTGTGTAGTGTGTGTGTGTGTGTGTGTGTGTGTGTGTAGCAAATTAACTCTCAGGGCACCCTGGACATGGAAAACCCAATCATTATTTCATTAAGTGGTGGAAGGAAGCGGGCCAGGCTGCCGCGCACTAATTACCCTCCGCCAGAGGGGCCAGCAGAGACGGGGGTTGGGGGGGGGACATGGAGCACAGCTGCCCAGCGCCAAGGCCTCCGGGCTGGGCACGCATATGGGCACGGGGCCTCCTGGAGCTCCGGAGCCTGGCAGCGGGCAGGGGATTTGTAATCAGCGAGCCAAAATAAGGGAACTTGTGAGGACCGAAGAGGGCCGACTACAGCGTCTCAGGGCTGAAATAAACAAACAAACAAACAAACAAAAACAAATAAAATCTAATCTATATCGTCAGGGGTGGTGGAGGGTGTTCGAGACAGGCAGGCACGCACCAGTAATATAAAGTGCCGTCATGATCGTATTCTTTTAAATGATTTAAAGATAATAAACTATACTACCCTCAATAAATTTCAACACAATAACCCAACTGAAAATAGAAATAATAAAAGGTTAATTTGGAAACAGCCTTAAATAAACAAACAAATTAAGCGTACTACACCAGACATGGTGCTGGCGGTATTAAATTCTACACTGCACTTAGAGTATTGTTGTTTCTCTGACTGATCGCGTGAGAGAGAAACGAGATTTTGGGTTAATTAGCAAATGTGTAAATTGGTACGAGGGGAAAAAAAAAAAACAAACAATGTCTTTCTGCATTGTTTACTCAGTGATTAGATTAGTGTTCATCCACCGTCTTTGTTGGTGAGATGTTGCGTAACAGATTTTTTAAATTTATTATTACTACAGGTCTGAGATGTCGGTGTTTCTTTCCTGGTCTCGGGTTGTTCTGCAGTGAAATGAGAGTGATTTCTGACTGATAGGAGAAACTCGGTCTGACTGGCTGCATTACATCGTCCGTCGGCTTTAGCTTGCTAAGCTACTGTTGAAATGATACCGTACTATTCTTCTAATTTTTTTTTTTTTTGTATATATCAGTTCTGTATTTTGCTCGTCACATTCTCCACTGTTTCCTCGTAATTCACAAAAACTTTTCGAGAGGTGGATTGGTGACTCTATGTTGCCTCTAGTTGTGAATGTGTGTGAGAGTGTGTGTGTGGTACCCTATAATGGACTCCAGTCTCACCCAAGGTGTGTTCCTGCCTTGTGCCCAATGTTCCCAGGATAGGCTCTAGATCCACCGTGACTCTGACCATGATAAAGCACTTACTGAAGAATGAATAAATGAATGTTTTACATCTTTTCCATTTGAACAGAACTGAAACAAATAACCTCTTTATTATAAAAAAAGTTTGCTATAATATTTATCCACACATCATTGCACACAAATCGTTGCACATTTATGCTTTTATCTATGAATTTGAGTGTGAACTGCATGTGTGGGACAGTTGTCGAGAAATATCCGCCATCGTCATGATGAGGTGGTATCGTCGATATTTGTGCCACTGCTGTTGGTTCAGCTGTTTGCTCAAGGTCCTCATTATCATAGCCTCCTCAACCCAAACATCTTCACTCATTACCTTGTTGAGCAAAATCAGAGCAAGTTTTCAAAGAAGGTATTCTGGTAGTAGTGAACTTTCTTTAGGCTCTGACCTGCCCCCTAGTGGACAGAGCTTTTAACCCTCTAGCTGTACAAAAAGTATGCAGGTGAGTATAGAATAACTGACGGTTTAGGACAGGGGATCCTCTTCAGAGTACTCCCCGAGTGTTCGCGCAGGATAATGTTAAGTGAAATGTTTATTTGTTGAAAAATCTGAAGAGTTTTTTTTTTCTTTTTTAAACCTCAGCTTTTGCTGTTGTTTTAAAACTATGCAACCTTACTGTGAAACTTTCAACTGGACAGGTTTTCACATTTTGTTTCAGTGGTTAAGAAAGCTGGACTCATGCCTTCACACACATGACATACTTGGGGAGTGGTTTGGCTTGTTCTCCGTCCTTGCGTGTAAATCCAAATCCTTGCTGTATTTATTGAACGCTCCCCTCTTTGGAACTTTTTTTTTTCTTTTTTGTGCTTGGTTTTTCCTCCTCTTGTGATTTACTTTTACTGACAATATATCTGTCCATTTTAGGATTTTAAGGCATTTAAAGTGCACCTATTATGGTTTTTCAAATATTACCTTTCATGTAGTAATTCCAGGCTTACTTCCTGCACAAACTTATGTAGGTTTGTAACAAAAAGACCCGCCTCTGTTCTTCATTTTTTTTCCAGATGTTACTGTAGCGAGCGTTTCCTTTTCGGCACACGCTGACAGCGGTAGACCAATCGCAACAGACTGGGACATCTGACCAATCAGAGCAGTGTATGCTCTCTGAAAGGTGGAGTTTAGAATGAATCCTTTAGAACGGATCATTTACCGAGTCATTTTTGACACTGGGGGGCGGGGGTTTAACGCTGCAGTTTAAATGATGAGCACATTAAAGTGTTTTTTTTAAATCTTGGATGCATGTAAATCTATTGTATGAGACCTTTAAAACAAAATTAGACACGTTTCAAAACCATAATAGGTGCGCTTTAAGACATTTTTAGTCAGGAAGAATATATTAGCTAGCTAACACTGTATTTTACGTTTAACTTTCACATGCTAAGAACTATTATCATATGAAAAGACCCGTGAGTAATTAAATCAATTTCTATCTTTTTTTTTTTTTACATATGAGGTTACAATAAAGTCTTGGAATATTAATTGTTTTAATTAATGTAGTTTTTTTTTTATTATTAATGAATTATATGCTATAATATTAAAATGTAACTGAATGTGACATTGACATTTCCATCACAGTCTCACAAACCCCCTGCAATGCCACCACGAAAACCTGGTTTGGAAACTCTGATTTACAATCCTGCTCAAAAGGTCTAACTTTGGCAGTCGTGACATTTGAACTTGTAACCTTCTGGCCACCAGCACAGAACCACAACGACTCAGCTGTATGATTCAGACTCCCCCCCCACTGTACAGGTGTACAGCCCCCTCTGAAAGTATTATAACATCAATGACAACTCCTATTGTTTTTCTATACAATAAAGACATCAGGGTTTGAGATTTAAAGATGAATATGAGACAAATTTCAGCTTTACTTTCCTGATATTTACATCTAGATGTGTTAAAAAAAAAAAACTTAGAACATGGCACCTTTTGTTTCAACCCACCCATTTTTCAAGTCATCAAAAATATTCGACAGGTGTCTCTTGTTGCCCAGGTGTGCTCTGATAGCTTGATTGTTTAAACAGTTAATAGCTCTGAATGTCTACTCTTGGTCTGAGCCCTGGGATTTGCCTGTGAAGAGGCTGTTTGTTGTTTAAAAAGGATAAACCAACATGAAGACCAGAGAGCTGTCTATGGGAGAAAAGCAAGCCATTTTGAAGCTAAGAAAAGAGGGAAAATCTAACAGAGCTATTGCACAAACACTAGGCATAGCCAGTACAACAACCTGGAATATCCTGAAAAAGAAAGAATCCACTGGTGTACCAGTGGGACAACCAGACACGGAACAGGTCGGCCAAGGTACGCAACAACAGTTGAGGACAGAAAGATTGCGAGAGCTGTGAAGAAAAACCCCAAAACAACATCTAGTGATATCAACAACCTCCACAAGACAGGGGTGAAGGTATCACAATCCACCAATCGAAGAAGACTTATACATATAAATATAGCGGCCATATCACAACATACAAACCACTCAACAGCAGTAAGAATCAGAAGACCAGATTGGAATGTGCAAAGAAATACAGAGATGATCCACAAAAGTTCTGGAACCAAGATTAACCTCTACCAAAATGTGGAGAAAAGCCAAAGTGTGGAGAAAGAAAGGATCTGCTCATGATCCAAAACACAAAAGCTCATCAGTCAAGCATGGTGGAGGTAGTGTCATGGCTTGGGCTTACATGGCTGCTTCTGGAACAGGCTTACTAATCTTGTTCACTCTCTCATCTCCACTAATAGCTGGTGTGTGGTGGGCGTTCTGGTGCACTATAGCTGCCGTTGCATCATCCAGGTGGATGCTACACATTAGTCGTGGTTGAGGAGACCCCCCTCCCCTTCCCTCCCATACTACGTAAAGTGCTTTGAGTGTCTAGAAAAGCGCTATATAAATGTAACTGTAACTAACTAACTAAATTATTGATGATGGAACTCATGATGGTAGCAGCAGAATGAATTCAGAAGTCTTAAGAAACATTCTATCTGCCAATTTACAGAGAAATGCGTCCAATCTAATTGGCTGATCCAAACCACACTGCCAACTCAACAAAGGACTTCATTAGGGGGAGGGGGGGAGTGGAAGATGTTAGACTGGCCAAGTCAATCACCAGACCTTAACCCAATTGAGCAGCATTTCACCTCCTGAAGAGGAGACTGAAGGGAGGACCCCCCCTCCCCAAAACAAACAAACAAACAAACAAACAAACAAACAAACAAACAAACAAACAAACAAAACCAAAACAACAACAACTGAAGCAGTACAGACCTGGAAAAGCAACACAAAAGAAGAACCCAACAGTTCGGTGATGTTGCCAGCTTAATTCAGTTATTGTAAGCAAGGGGTATGCAACCAAACTTTAATTAACTGCAATTATCATGAACTGAAAGCTGAAATTCTGTCTCGTTCATCTGTTGATCTCAGACCCAAATGTCTTCAGTGTATAGCAAAAACAAAAGATTGTGAGAGCCTTGGTGTTCCAATACTTTCAGAGGGGACTGTATATGTACCATAAGGCAATAAATATCTACACTGTGTGAGGTACCTTGCTGTTGGGAGGCCCGGGCGGAGGAGCTGGCCTCGGCTGGGGAAGAGCTCTTGGAGCGCGTGCTGAAGGGCGATTGTCTAAAGCGGTCGTCCAGAAAAGGGCTGGAAGAAAACGTGATGCAAGAACCGTCATCCTCCTTTCATTTCAGGGCAGGAAACAGGAAAACAGTAGCAGCGGGTGTCGGTGTCAGTGCTCACCTGGTCATGCCGAACGACGTGCTGTCTTTATTTTCGTTAGCTTTACTTACTTTTTCTGCAACACACAAAAAAAAACAACACACACGAGGGCATTCGGGTTAAGCTGGTGCGTTTTTATAAAGCAGACGTGTTTTATTCTTCATCCTAACCCGGCGCAAATGGGCCATCCACAACGTTTTTTCACACGGCCGCTTGCGTTTTCAGATAAAGCGTAATTGTGCACTCTATTTACTCTAGCCTGTGAGAGTTCAAACATAAACTGCTAAAGAAAGTCCTGTGTTATTGTTTAAGCCCTTGAAGGCCTAAGGTTATTATTTGGGCATTTATTTTTAAGCACATTATTCAGTAATTACAGTAAAACCAAGAGCAAACAAACAGTGTGTAGGAATATAGACCTGGTTTTAAATCCGAATGTTTGGGTGCCATGTGTCGAGAGTCAGGGTTTAGTCCTAGGCCTTGTTCTTTGTATACTGCTTAACAAATCCAGGACAAAAACGAAGCATGCCAGATTTACTAATCCTGATCGTTCCAAATAATTCCGGGCTAATTCGGTTCCTCGAACGCACCCGAGACGGCTTGTTGAGTCGGTTTCCAAATGTCTGTTGCGTTTAGTATCTCGCAGAATGCTTGCTTACATTTCACACCCAAAGCATCATGGGAGTCAGGAATATAACGACTTGGTCAGTCATAGAACAGGCTTTAGAATAAAGAAGGGAGCCATCCCCAATCCCCCCCTCTCTGGGTGACACTTCCTAGGCTCCTTCTCTCCAACACTCGGTGTCACATGACACACAGAGGACACAAGGGTTCTCTGGGTTGCCATGACGATGCCGCAAGAGATGCAGAAAGAAAGGGGAGAGAGAGAGAGAGAGAGAGAGAGGCAGCGAGAGGCAGAGAGACAGAGATATGCAAAGGAAGCATGTGTGAGCGAGTGGGTTTTACGTTTGAGAACGAGACGAATGGAGGACTGGGCTTCAACGGACAGGGCTCACACACACACACACACACACACACACACACACACTTCACAGATTCTGGTTTGGAGCATGCAAATAGTGTGTGTGTGTGTGTGTGTGCTGAGAGAAAAGTGATGGTGGTGGCTTTTTATCAAGCTTCAGAGGTGCTACATGGAATTTAAACCGAGAGCCGTAACTGGCAAAGTGAGTAACAGGGGCAGCTTTGCCTCGACTAATCCTCTCTCTGCTCTGGAGTGAAAAGCATGCATCATTTAAAACCACACACACACACACACACACGTTCGCCCTGCAGTCCATCCCACAGAAAGAGAATAGAGCCCAAAGAGGGGACACACGTGCGCACGCACACACACACACACTAACTAAATAGCCATGGAGAGAACAGGAGGACAGAGAGATGCGTTCGTTTTCGTGGCAGAACAGTCGACCCTTTGCTTGTTCCTCTTTCACTCACCAGACAGTTTGAAGAGCAGCTCGGAGGCCATTTTGACCGATATGTCCTGGGAGAAGAGGTCTTTGTTGGGGCAGGGCAGAGGCTCCGGAAGGCCAGCCATTGGCTCCTTCTTCTCGCATGCCCCTAAAGTGCTGAAGCCTAGCAGGTGAGAAGGGGGCGGAGCCACATCCGAGGGTGGGTCCACCTCCATGGGCTCCGCCTTTACCGTCACTTTATGGAGACAGGTGTCTTTGCTGTTCTCTGGAAGAGGCCAAAGAGGAAGATATAAAGGTCAATGAGTTAGATCATGTTACAGTGAAATAAATGGGAAAAATGGTCTGCACTTATATAGCGCTTTTTATTTATTTATTTATTATTTTTTTTCTAACCTTAGCGGTTCTACAAAGCGCTTTACACTGGTTCTCATTCACACACACACACACCAGTGGTAGCAGAGCTGTCATGCAAGATGCTAACTTGCGGTTCAGTGTCTTATCCAAGGACACTTCGGCATGTGGAGTCATATGGGCCGGGAATCGAACCTCCAACCCTACGATTAGTGGACAACCCTCTCTACCACCTGAGCCACAGCCACCCAATAAAATAAAATTTAAATACATGTAAAAAATAAATAAAATGAAATGCATTTTTAACTTTTCGGTGCGTCCATCACAATGCAAAATCGTAAAAATAAGAGACCTTTTAAATTACGGACCAATCAGATACCACGGTCACGGCATGTTAGTTAGTTACAGTTACATTTATATAACGCTTTTCTAGAAACTCAAAAGAGCTTTACATGATATTTTGGGTGGGGGGGGGGGGGGGGGGCCCCCC
>JANDJT010000169.1:4908827-4919045 GCA_024331685.1 Stegophilus panzeri | reverse complement strand
GAGGACGAACTTTAAACGTCAATATCGCAGTCGATCATGTTCATGTAATCGTGGGCAGTCAAAATCGTAATCGCGATTGATATTCGATTAATTGTGCAGCCCTAGAGACAGCATCATTCTCTCTCTCGCTCTCTCTCACACACACACACAGCAGCTGATTGCCTGTGACAGAAGCCACACCCACCTCTGCAGCACAAGACCTGGCGTGCTCATGCAGTGGTCTGCATTTCAAAGCACTTCGCAGGCTTTTATCTCTGAACGAGGACGGGGATCACTACTGGACGTCTGATGCTCGTGTCAGTGTGCGTGGCAAATCAAAGCCGATTGGGCTAACGGGCTGAAAAGATCTGCGGCAGCCCCTCCCCCCCAAACAAAATGACAGCCCAATTATGTCAGAGGTCAGAGAGAGTTCAGTGAGTGAGTGAGTGAGCGAGCGAGCGTGTTTTGCCCGGGGATCTAAAAACACTACCCCGCTGTCACCGGCTTCATTCCTCTCCCTCTCTCCGCTGTTTTCTCTCTCTGTCGAGTCGCTCTTGCGGGAGTGTGACAGCGGCGAAATCAGGAGAGAGCTGTTCGTATTCTCCTGCGCGCTCCAGGGTGCTCGGAGCGGTACGCAAATATTGTTCCGTCTCCACGGCACGCATCCGAACGGTGTTCAGAAATATTTATGCGGCAGTAATGCGTGATTAAATTTCCAGCCACTCGCATGCCGATACGCTGACGTGTGTATCGGCTTTTATTTATTTGCTTTCCTGTAATGCATCTTCATATACATATATAAAAAAACAAACAAACAAACAAACAAATAAAAACGACGATCTATTTTCGCCGAACATCCAGCATGGCTTTTCTGCCAGAATGGCATGATACATGAACCACGAGCAGACATTTTTTGTCGTTTGGATCTCATCGAGATACCATGCCAAACAGGGACGTATGGGCGGAGCTAAACCGTTATTACAGACCGTCGATTGGACGTCAGAATCGTCTCCGATTACCGCTCCTTTCGTTCTCCTTTCAAAAAGGCCAGTTTTAGCATTCGATACCACAGTTCGGCTCAAAATGGCTTCCTATTTACTATACATGTTCACAATTTGTGACTCGCACAGTGTGGATTAAAATATTGGCACCCTTGACTTCATTCAGGCCATCGTTGCTATTAAAACAAAGGATTTGACGTTGAATCGAATCCGAATCGAATAAGATAAGATACGTGCCTGTTTATGTGCGTCAATAACACCCACTCAAATTTCAAGCTTATTTGCATAATGTCTGAAACCCAACTTTGACATCGAGTCCATGGATTTTTGGCTGATCTGATCTGATGCAGAAAAAAAAAATACGTTAAAAAATACGGCCAATGCACGCCAATCGATCCCTCAGACATCTGTGACTCATGACTGACTGAATGGATTCGCAAACTCGAAACGCACACTCGAGAACAAGTTCTGCGCCAAGTATGGGCGTGGTCATTTGTAAGGGGCGGGGTTATGTTAAAATAGTTGTTTCTTACGAACTGTAATTCGGATCGAGGTGAAAATTTGGTGTTCTGTGTTACAGCCAATCAGATTTCAGCAGACCGTTCTCAATGAGCTACTGTCATTTATTTATTCATCTATTTATTTATTTATTTATCTTTTTATCGTCACATTTCATTTCACTTTGTCTTTACATATTACCTGTTTGCAAAAAAATTAGTAAGTAAATAAAATAAATGCTTGGACCCCGCAGTTCACTGCTTGTGGCTATATATTTTATTAGAATTCACTGAACATTCTCCTTTTCAATATATGTGTTCTGAGATATTAAGTATCTGTTTATTAAATGTGGCCACACACACACACACACACACACACACACACACACACACACGACGCATCCATCCAGGAGGTCACACTCTGGAGCTGAGGGCCTCTAATCACTCCCAATTACGGATTCCTTCTTAATTATGAATTATGCATGGATTTTTAATTAATTGAATGTTTTTCTGTTTTTTTTTTTTCTTCCTCTCCCCCCACGCCAAGATCTCAATCTAATTACTGTGCATTAAGCGGGTGAGCGGCGGCCCGGTCTCTGACCTCGCGGCTGAACCCTGGACGAGTGTCTCGCATCAATCTTGCTGTTGACTCACAATAACCCGACACTCGTGCTGCGACGGAGTTAAACAGCTCTAAACTTTGGGCTTGTTGAAGTGAATAACTGTCAAAGTGGTGGCTCTTTAAGAGGCTTTAGAGACGGCAGGGTAATGCCACTTTAAGCGTGTGCGACGCTGGACGCAGGCTGCAGTGTTACATCAACATCTCTTATCTCTATCTAATGATTAGTCTCTTTACTTCTCAAAGCTGCACCTGGAGAAGCCCGAGGCTGCATGGTATCGCGCGTGGTCCTGCACGAACACACTTTAACAAGCCTTTAATGGGCTTAAAATGGTGATGTACACTACTCTGTCCCAGCTCTGCTCCTTTAATTGTCTCGACACGAGGCATTTTAGAGCTTTAACAAGCCTCGTAACCTCGTGAAGGACTTCGGGTTCGGGTGAGCTGGACGCAGGGAGAATTAAAGGAACGAGACGAGGAAACAAAGGAGGACTCGTGGTCTCGATTCGAATCTGCGCTTGAATTAGGTGTGTTAAAGTACGCAGTTTGCCTTCTCGAAATGCGTGCGATAGTATACTGTACTGTAATATTCGTGAAAAAAATCTTTCGTTTATAACTCGGACTTCTCTTGGTCTCTTTTACCTTTGATTGACGGTTTCCTGCATTACCCAGAATGCAGTTCAACCTACTGGTAGTGATCCAGTGGGATTTCACCCTTGCTTCATCTCTACCTGAAGACGGTGATGCGGCGGCGCTTTAGTACTTTTGTCTGTCTAGCTCTCTCACCTCCTCATCTGTACACTTGAACATCAACGCCGTCGTGCTCGCCATCTTGTAGCTCGCTAATCTCCGCTGTAACTCCTATAACAGCTGCACTGCATTCTGGGAATTTGAGTCCAGCGCTTGCACCACTCATTCTACATTTCTATTTCTCGTTAATTTGACGTTTAGCATCACTGGAACATGAGCGAGAAAAGAAGCTCTTTTGTTTGTTTTGTTTGGAGTTAGCAGCAAAACCTGATGTTTGAGATGTCTGAGATCTTTCCGATTTTTTTTCTATCTCCTGCACTGTAACTGCGCTAGCAATAACAATGACACCGGCACGACACAACCTCTAACTTCTCTCAGGAGCAATGGAAACGCGACGTTAACCCAGAACGCACCACAATCACTAAAAATAGTACTGAAGTAAGTCTCAGTAAATCCAGGTATTGTGATCGTTTTCAGACGAACTCAGAAACTCACCGGAGAGCTTCATGAGGAGGTCGGTGGCCGTCTTGGTGCTGATGTCGGGGCTGAAGAGCGAGGCGGCCGGGGTGCCCGTGCCTGGACCGGGTGGACTGGCGCTGATCCTGGGCAGATCCAGCGAGCTGCTGCTGCTGCCCGGTCGCTCTCTGACCGGTGGGAAGGGCGGCGTCAGAGCGACGTCCTGAGGCTCCTCTTTGATGTGTGCGTGATTGGAAGAGGGTTCGCCCGGGGCCTGGCACAGCCCGGGAGACGGCGAGGTGCCCGTCCCTGACGCCCGCTCGGCCTCGGCCTCCTCGGCGTCGGTGCACGGCTCGTCTTTGACCTTCAGCTCGGACCGGGGGAAGTGCTGGTGGCAGCGCATGTGCAGCTTCAAGCTGAAGTGGCGCGATGAGGTGAAGGGACACAGCTCACACTGGAACGTCTCGCCCCGGTCCTGGTGCTGGTGCACCTGAAATGATGAATTCATTCACTACTACAATTCAGACACGTCTTAAAATGTTATTATTATGCATTATAAAGAATACAAACATCCTGCTAACTGGAAAAAGTTTTTCATTCTCTTAAAGCTAACAGGAGTTACCTTTTTTTTTTTTTTTTTTTTTAAGAATCCACATTTGCTTGTTGAAGACCTCATGTAGTTTTACTGAGGCACGTTTACTCACCTTTCGACTCAACAATACAGGAAGATGTTTTGACATCTTTTGGCTTTATTTCCATTGCACTACATCTTTAAACCGTGTATTAATTGCTTCGTTAGAGTTCCAGCGTGATGTACTACTCTATGTACTGAGCACACGTACGGACAGGAAACCATTTCGGATTCAAACGCGTTCATGAAACACCTTCTTGAAATTCGCCTTGTTTAAATGTGCTGTATACTGCTGCACTACTCCTAACATTCGCTTTGCAGAAACATAAAACCAGATGAAAAAATTCACGTCACTGAATAATAAGAAAGACATTCTCACGGTAAATAAAAGTACACTCGAATATAGATGCAATTTTTAAAAAGCTGTCAAAAATAAACCTAAAAAGGTGAATAAATAAAAAAAATATTTTTTTTTTTAAAAAAAAAAAGGTTATTAATATTGAAGTAAATTCTCATAATAAATCCCAGGGAATTAAAAACATAAACGCATAAATTTTCAAAGTAAACTGACAGAAATAAACGACAGAATTTATTTTTATTCATCTGAAACCTTTGCTTGTTTTTTGAACGTTGATGTGTTTTCATTTTAAAACACAGTACACTGTAAATTAAAAAAAAAAAGAAAAAAGAAAAAAAAGAAAGCCCTACTAAAGTTCGAATTATGACAGTTTGTGCATCGTGGCAATATTCAATATGACTTCAAATATACTTAAATATCAACTACAAATAAATACATAAAAAAAAAATATTTCATATTGTAATAAACGATAGATTTCAACAGAAATGTCTGACGATGTTGATGCCTTTTAATCAAATAAAATAATAATAAAATTAAATTCTAAGTATGACAATGAACAATGAACTTAATAATAAATATGCATATGTTAATACGGAAATAAATAAATAAATAAATAAATAAATGAATAAATTATACAGCTTCGATTTATTTAATTAATTTTTTAATTTAATAATAAATGTTTGGTAATACGGAAATGTTGAATTAAAAAATTTAATTAAATTCTGTGCATGACTTCCTGTGCACTGATGCAGTATTACTCAAAATAAACTTTGAAAAATAATCAAATAAATACTAAAAAAATTTATTCATTTAATCAATATTAAAATACATTCAATTAAAATGTAAAACATGAAAAATGAATAACAAATCATAAATAAATAGTAGAAGAAAAAAAAGAAGTAATAAGACAGCCCAAAATCCTACAGTATTTATTTTTTGTCTGAATAATAATAATAATAATAATAATAATAATAATAATAATTCACATCACTGATGACCTGACACTAATCTCACCTTCATGTGCGACTTGAGATTGTCTTTGCGAGCGCAGCG
Source organism: Stegophilus panzeri (assembly GCA_024331685.1). NCBI lineage: Eukaryota > Metazoa > Chordata > Actinopteri > Siluriformes > Trichomycteridae > Stegophilus > Stegophilus panzeri. The sequence goes on along the minus strand of JANDJT010000169.1, from coordinate 4,913,701 downwards.
GAAGGGACACAGAGGACACTGGTGGCTTTTCAAACCCGTGTGAATCACCATGTGTCTCTTCCAGTAGCTCTTGCGTTTGATGACCAGGCCGCACACGGGGCACTGGAAGGGCTTCCCGCTGTCCTCCGGTGAACCTGCGTGTGGGGGGGAGGGGGAGAAAGAAGAAATATTACCTATCTGACCATAATCTTTACGAGTGTGACACTGCTACCTCGCGCTACGGCAGTAAAACTGCTATGTGAGATGGTATCTCGGTCAGTCAGGGGGAAACGAGGGGGAAAACGGCTGTCGATGTTGTCGAGAGTACGAGGTCGTTCGGCTTCGTCGTTAATCGTTATCGGCGATATGAGCGACTGCTGGAAATAAAGGGTGTGGTGTTAAATTGTCCTTGCGCTTTTTTGCTGCTCGACTCGATTCTCAGAGGCGTCTCCGGCGCCGATTGGTGCGATCCGAGTCTCACGGCGAGATGATTATTGCTGTTGGCTCTGTATCCGGTGCACATTAGGGCTCGATTGGTCTTATTAGAAGCTGGCAGGATTGCATTAGAGGCGGCTTCATAAGTATTCCAGTCGCGTGGCTCGGAAAACATCTGGTAATCAGTGTTTGGCGAAATTGCCGCGCTCAGCCGTTCATTGACCCGGAGTGTAAAACTTCGAGGATGCCTATTTGCGACGATAAACCGCCATCTGTGGCCCGACCTCGTGCTGCGACGAGATCGCCGTGGAAACTGAAGGTCTTCCGTGCTCGTGAGGGGGTGGGGGTGGGGGGTGGGGTTATGGAGGAGGAAAAGCCGTCTATATCGGCTATTTCTTGCTGGTTGATTGATATTGGAGAGACCTACGCTACTGTCAATCATTCCAATCTATCCTATGTTGGCAGGAAGGGATTGTTGTTAATACTTTAACATATTCATGGATAGATAAGAAAGTTTATGGAGGTTAGCACGTTTGCCTCACATAGCACCTCCAGGGTTGGGGGTTCGATTTCCGCCCCGTGTGTGTGTGTGTGTGTGTGTGTGTGTGTGTGTGTGTGTGTGTGTGTGTGTGCGCGCGGAGTATGCATGTTCTCCCCGTGTTTCACGGGTTTCCTCCAAGTACCCCAGTTTCCTCCCCCAGTGCAAAGACATGCACTGTAGATTGTTTGGCATTTCCAAACGGTCGGAAGTGTGTGAATGCGTGTGCGAGTGTGTCCTGCCACGTGTTGGCGTCCCGGCCAGGGTGTCCCCCGCGTCGTGGGATAGGCTCCAGTCTCCCCGCGACGCCGTGTAGGATAAGCGGTATGGAAAATGGATGGATGGATGAGTAACTATCATTTCAAGAGCTACAAATCTTTACAACTCGCGTTCCTCTACTTGTACATTTCCCGACAAAGCTTTTCGAAAATGTCCGTAAACGGTGTCAGTACGGTGGTTTGATGGAAGAGCGAGTCTGAAGGTTCGACGCTCTCTGGCGGCCTTCTGCTGAGCGGAAACTCGGATGGCTGCGTCGCATCTGAAGAGCCTGACCTACATTCCTGGGGAATCTGCTGAGACGGACTTGGTTAGCTTGCGCACACACACACACACACACACACACACTGCCTCTGTTTGGCAGTAGACACATCCGAGAAAGAGAGAACGTAGTGGTGATTGAACAAAACCTCAGCGAGCTAATATTTCCACAAATATCTTTCTAACAAAGACCCCCTCCCCCCCCCGTAAAACTGTCGATATGCCGGAGATTTCTACAAGCAGATGTTTATGTAAGATTCACGGAAGCAGTCTCCAGTGTAGGCACATTGTAAACGTCTGCGCTTTCTGTAACATCAAAAGCTGCGGTTTTTCTTCCCGTATTAACTTCGAGAAAAAGTTGGGGGGGGGGAACAGAGAGGCTGGCGAGGGAACTCTTTACAACGGCTTCAACGTAGACGTTCAGCGCAACTATAAACAGTTCAAATGAGGACTTTGTTCTTTAATAAATCAACAACGGTAATCATCGGCAGACGTCCCATGGTACGGGACGATTAAAACACCTCGGGACGTGCCGTTATTGGAAAATAATCAACTTCGTGCCTCGTCACGTCGTTGAATATTTCCCTCAAACAGCGCGCCTCGAAGTGTTTTTTTTTCCTTATAATATACACATACACAACGTGAGCGCTCCACGTCCCCCTCATTTTACACACACTATTCCCTCATGGCACGTCCACAGCCTCAGGTACGGTTACGGTTATGTGTAATTATGTGAGAGAGATCTCACAAGGTCACGTTTAGAACGCTAAAATGAGAGCATGCATTAGGGAAAGCGCTCAACGGAACAAAAATTGTTAAAAACGTACGCAGTCCAAATCGGCTCGCTTCGACAAAACGCTTGAAGTAATGATGTCATTTCTTGCAAGACAACAACAAAAAAAAGTCATCATATAAATGTCACTTGATCAGAGAAACATAATATACAGTGGTGCTTGAAAGTTTGTGAACCCTTTAGAATTTTCTATACCTCTGCACACAAGATCTAAAAGTAGACAAAGAGAACCCAATTAAACAAATGAGACAGAAATATTATACTTGGTCATTTATTTATTGAGGAAAATGATCCAATATTACATTTCTGTGAGGGGCAAAAGTATGTGAACCTCTAGGATTAGCAGTTTAAATTTGAAGGTGAAATTAGGGGATGACAATCGGGTCATATTTACCTCAGAAATGTAGAAAACTCTAAAGGGGTCACAAACTTTCAAGCACCGCTGTATGTCGCTTTTCTTCTTCCTGGACTTTTCTATCGCAGGATGATTGTCCTTACTGTCTGAATTCTCATCATTCTTCTGCTGCAGTGTTATTTTCTAGAGATAAACCAAGAAAGCTCCTTGTTTCCACTCTCCTGTGGCTTACTGGCTTGTTGAAGAAAGGAAGGAGCCTGTCGTGAATTCAAGTTATTCCTGGCAGAAAAGATTGATCTAATGGTGGGAAATACAACCCCGATTCCAAAAATGTTGGGACGCTGTGTAAAATGTTAACAAAAGCAGAATCTCATAAACCCACATTTATTCACAATAGAACATAGAAAACATGTCAAATGTTTAAACTGAGGAAATGTACCATTTTAAGGGAAAAATAAGGTCATTTTTTATTTGATGGCCGCAACACGTCTCAAAAAAGTTGGGACGGGGGCAACAAAAGGCTGGAAAAGCAAGTGTTAGTAAAAAAGAAACAGCTGGAGGTTAATTGGCAGCAGGTCAGTAAGATGACTGGGTATAAAAAGAGTATCTTAGAGAGGCAGAGTCTTTCAGAAGTAAAGATGGGCAGAGGTTCAACAATCTGTGAAAAACTGCATCTACAATTTGTGGAGCAATTTCAGAATAATGTTCCTCAACGTAAAATTGCGAAGGCTATGAATATCTCATCATCTACAGGACATAATATCATCAAAAGATTCCGAGAATCTGGAGAAATCTCTGTGATCAAGGGACAAGGGTGAAAATCAATATCGTATGCCCGTGATCGTCGGACCCTCAGGCGGCACTGCATTAAAAACAGGCCTGATTCTGTAATGGAAATCACTGCATGGGTTCAGAAACACCTCCAGAACTCATTGTCTGTGAAGAGAGTTCGCCGTGCCATCCACAAACACTGGTTAAAGCTCTATCATGCAAAGAAGAAGCCATATGTGAACATGATCCAGAAACGCCGCTGTGTTCTCTGTGCCAAAGCTCATTTAAAATGGACTGAGGTAAAGTGGAAAACTGTTCTGTGGTCAGACGAATCGAAATTTGAAATTCATATTGGAAACCATGGACGCTGCATCCTCTAAACTAAAGAGGACTAGAGAGCAGAGGGACCATCCGGCTTTTTATCAGCGCTCAGTTCAAAAGCCTGAATCTCTGATGGTATGGGGGTGCATTAGTGCCTATTGAATGCACATCTGGAAAGGCACCATCAATGCTGAAAGGTATATACAGGTTTTAGTGCAACATATGCTTCCATCCAGATTCCATCCCATCTTTACTTCTGACAGACTCTAAGATTAACCTAATTAGTTGCAAAATGTTCCTCCAACTGTTTCTTATCAGTAACACTTACTTTTCCAACCTTTTATTGCCCTGTCCCAACTTTTTTGACATGTGTTGTGGTCATGAAATTCAAAATTACCATTTTTTCCTCAGTTTAAACATTTGACACTATGTTCTATTGTGAATAACATATGGGTTTATGCGATTTGCAAATCATTGCATTCTGTTTTTATTTACATTCATTTACATTTCACACAGCATCCCAACTTTTTTGGAATTGGGGTTGTACGTATGGCCAAAATACTGTACGAGCTTGAAGTACTTAAAGACTTTTTCACCAACACGATATATGTAGGTTTGCCTACGTTTACATTTATTCATTTAGCAGTCACTTTTATTCAAATGACTTACAAATGAGGAAACAAAAATGCCATCCAAAAAAAAAAAAAAGCTGGCGTTCCACATTTAAAAAAAAAACAAAAAAAAAACAAAAACAAAACAAAAAAAACCCTACCATTTATTTAACTTCTAAATCAGGAATAAAACACTTGGGGGTGTTCTGTTATAGGAAATGATTCAGTGATGAAGCAGAGTTACTGTTACCGCTGATTATTATCCAATAACAGCATGCCCTGAAATAGGGCTGCACGATTATGGCCAAAATGATAATCCCGATTATTTTGATCAATATTGAGATCTGGATTATTTATCACGATTATTAATTGATTTTAGTGACAACATATTTTTATTGCACTTTCACATTTATTAAGTTCTCATGCCACAATATAACACACAAGTAGGCATGAGAACACTTGAGCTGGTCAATTATGACAGAATTTAGGAACATGGTGTGAGCCATGACACATTAATTTACCTTCTGATAAACT
>JANDJT010000169.1:4865153-4895844 GCA_024331685.1 Stegophilus panzeri | reverse complement strand
ATTCTGGAGGGAACGTCGGACGGCGTGGCGCGGGGACGTAATGACGTGTGACGTTAATCGCTCTATGTTCTATAACACGTAAAACATGAACATGAAAGGAGTATTCTAAAATCGACTCATGTAAACGCCTTAATCAGAATACTGTCTTATTCAGAATAAGGTCAGTAATTAGATTACTGCTGTCCATGTAAACGTAGTCAGTGTCCTTTAAGCCGGGTGCACACTGTGCGATTTTCAAAAGGCTTTGCGACTGTTGCTTGTCAGACTGTACGAACATGATCCCCGCTGTAAGCCACGTCACTCTGTAGGATCTCAGCTGTCATTAATGTCGGACTGTACGACAGTCAAGACGTGAAAAACGGACGCATGTAAGACGACTCGTACGGAGTAGGAGAAGCCACACTACAGGACTGAAGGTGCCAGCCATCATAAAATCAAAAGATATGAATGCCTTACACGTTAGAAAGCTGGACTTGGACTTAGATTTCATTTCACTTAGATGCGTTTTCCCAAAAACATGCACCATAAAACTTGTCATTAAATAAATACCTAATACTCTCTGGTAACTAATACTGAAATAAGCCCTTCAGTAGTGTAGTAGTATACGTTTGCGTTTTCCGTATCACCTGCGACTCGTGAAGTAATTCGAAGACTCGCAGTTAAGAGACTGTAAAATGAGTTCCGCCCACCCCCACCAAAAACCTCATCATCATGCACCTTTGAGCTCTTTATTACAAGTTTGTTAATAATACTTTATTTTGTATTTATTATTGTTGTTAGTGCCAATGGTAGAAACGTATTGTTATATGTTTATTATAATATTTTACCATGACTAGAGGGGCACACAGGGGTATGCCACTGCCTAGGTTTCTGCATATTTCTGCGCTATTTGGTGTTAAAGTATAACGGTACTATTCAAATATTCCTCCAGCTGCAGTTTTTGGTCACAGCAGGAGTCTGAAACTCGACGAAACTGTACACTTCCACGTGAAACGTACAGCAGCTGTAACTGCGCTCCGTGTGTAAGGTTTTCGCCGTGCTGGAAGGACGCCTCGCTCGCAGCACGGCCCTCGCTATATATAATGGCGGCCGTGTCGTACTGAGGTGTACTACATATTACCATCTGTGTATTTTCAGCATGGCCTCGGCGCTCGGCGGGCACGCCCGGCTCCTTGCCAGAGGTGAAAGTGCTCTTGGAAGAGAACGAGGAGCCTTTGGCCCGGAGATTTCTGAAATTCCTCTTTGCAGATGAAGCGCCTTTTCGCTCGTCCGTTTAATCCCCCCCCCCCCCCCACACACATCCATCCACCTCTGCTTTTAGAGACCACACACACATACACACACACAAAAACAAGTTGAGAATGAATCATCTCAGATTTACCTTCGGAGCTATAACTGATGAGTGCAGGGCCTGGTCTAGAGATAGAGAGCGAGGAGAGTGGATTAGGGTTTTAGATGAATCACTAGAAAACCCAAACAAAATAGAAACAGAAGGATGGCTCGGAGTGGTGCATGTGTGTGTGTGTGTGTGTGTGTGTGTGTGTGTGTGTGGCACGGAGATAAAAGTAGCAGTGTGAGCAGCGGAGAGACAGGAAGCAGGGGTGGGTAGAAGTAGGTGTTGTGACGCTCGTAGCACAACGGGCATTTGCTCCGGCGCTGTAGCCGCCTACCCGGGCAGAGACGGGTTAGCGCTGCCAGGGAAGCTGTCCAGCTACTGTAAATCACGCTCCGTCCTACTGAACCAGAACACAGACACCCAGAGAGAGAGAGAGGGGGGGGGGGGAAAGAATTTTAAAAAATAATTTAAAAAATAAAAAAAGTGCTAGCATCTTCTTTAAAAAAATTTTTAAAAAAAAAATAGTGATATTGGTTTGACAGCAGCTGGCAGTGCAGCCTGAGGCAGCAGCTTCCTGGACGTGAGCCTGTCACTCAAAACGAGGGACACTAATCAGGAAAGAGGGAGGGCGGCTTCTCAACCATTAGAGAGAAAGGACTAGGGAGGGAGGGAGAGAGAGAGAGAGAGAGAGAGAGAGACAGACACGCTCCGCTCATTTACATGCAGGTCCAGGAGGACGGTGCGCTGATTCCTTTTCCAATCTCCATGTTAAATGGTGGCCAGGGCAGCCCATGGTTACCGTCGCATTGTTCTCTCAGTCACATCGATACCCATCTCGGCTTCCGCTGAGCCCGACAGACACGTGAGCCAGATAACAGTGCTGAAATAAACCGAAAAACCTGTCGTGCCGAAGGAGAGCGCTGGAGCGAGAGTTATTTTCGTCTCCTGTACTCCACTTCATCCTTTTTTATCCTTGTGGTGTGTGTGTGTGTGTGTGTGTGTGTGTGTGTGTGTGTGTGAGAGAGAGAGCGTGTGGATAAAGCCAGGTGTGTCAAACTCGTACTGCACTATCCCCTCGACAAATCATTGGAGAAAAAAAAAAAAAAAAAAAAAAAGTAGAGTAATGATCACTATGACAACTGTGGCTGTGCCTTTGGCAGGAGGAGAAGGCTGACATTTCATGTTGACCTCGAAGCTGAATTGAGGCATCACTCAAATCGAAGGCTGCGTTTGAGCCCGAGTCGCTACGAGGCTGAAACATCCTCGCCGGGAAAAAAATAAAAAATAACTAAGCAAAGCAGGCTCGTGTCACAAAGACTTCCTGAGTCGTGGAGCTGAGGGGGGACGAGACGGAAGGCCCGAAATATGCGCACCCACACACACACACACACACACTTCTGTACACTGATCAGGTGGCAGGGAGGATTAGCAGCATCAACATGGATCTCTGGAAGTATGCAGAAGCTGAAGGACCCGAAGTGGCAGTTTGTTGAATCTGATTTCTTTTCTTTACGTCCTGCCGTAAAGTGAAACTAAACACTAGTGAACTTTCCCCTGTTCCTAAATGAGGAATTTGTGCGTAATAAAACTGAAGAGGGGGACCGACTGTTTCTTCTTTTCTTTTCAAATCCACCTAGCGGAGAGGTTTTTTTGAATAGATAAATGACGACAGCGAGTGAGCGCAGTCCGGTCTCTCCGACACCGTGCGGATTTGCATGGCGATTTATTAGATATCACATCGTATTGTTGCGCCTCTCCAGATTATCCACGTTTATATCCACCCAACGATCCGTCCTGTAAACTCTTAATAGTGTATAACGAAAAAAATATTAAATACGGCTAATTAAACATTAGCTCTCTGGGCCAAGCCTTCGGTTTGTTGTTCAGGGTTGCCAGGTTTCAACCCAAAATAACTCCTAACCCTTCAATGCATGGTGTTGCCATATGGCAACAATTAATTTATCGCCAATTTTTTTTTTTGGATAGGCAATAACTGGAAAAGGCGGGCTTTAACATTGACATAAAAAAAAAAAAAAAAAAGCCATGTCACATGACCAGGAAGTGTTTTCTGCAAATCACATGGTATGGTGAAGATGAAAATGTTCATTTATTCCCGTAATTTAATTCAAAAAGTGGAACTTTCATATATTCTAGATTCACTACACAAAGTGAAATAATTCAAGCTTTTTTTGTTTTAATTGGATTACAGCTCATGGAAATAAAAAATCCAGTATCTCAAAATATTAGAATAAAGAATTTATAATGCAGAAATGTCGACCTGATAATTTATAAACTCAATACTTGGTCAGGGCGTTAATCCTTTTGTACGAATTATTGCATCAACGTGGCGTGGAGGCAATCAGCCTGTGTCATGCTGAGGTGTTCTGGATACACACACACACACATATATATATGTAGTTTAACTCCCATTGGTTCCGGATATTTCTGGACACCCTGTAGATTTATTTTGTATATGGATCACCCTGGTTATATGCCTATAAACCACCATACTCGATAGTATTCAACATAACATAAGTTGTGTTATGAGAAAGGTTCGTATCGCAGGCTTTGCGTCGCATTTGTACGTTATAACCTGACGCTGAAATGTTCGTGGTCATTGCGATAAAACGTTAACGCAGGCGGTGTTACAGATCGAGCGGCATCCTCACTACCTGCCCGATCTGCACTGGAATTAAATGGCGGCGTGCGTGAACGCAGCAACGCAGCGTGGAATTATTGTTTTGTCATGTATCTTGTCGTCTAATTGCACTGTAACTTTCCCTAATCTGCGCTACATGCTGTCTGGTGTCATGTTATCTTGTGTTACAGTGTCATCACTTTTCTATAATATGTACAATGACAAAAGCTCTCTTCAAAAGCTGTCTTATAAAGACACTAATGATGTTCCACAAGATTCAACACCATCTAGATCAAGCTAGCTATTCTAACTAGCAGTTCATTCTCTCTCTCACACACACACACACAAATATATACTATATATGTCTCTTTAGATATCTATATATATATATATATATATATATATATATATATATACACATATACACATATACACACACACACACACACTCGGCTCAGTGGATGCAAACAGATTTATTTAACTTCGGAAATCTTTCACCTGGACCTTCTTATGAAAATAAATCTTAAATAAGTCTTCCAACATCCCCCTTTTCTCATTTTCCTGGTACTTATGTAATTCGCTGGTCTCTGAACAATTAGAAGGAAGGGGGAGGAAAAAAAAAAAAAGTGTCAGTGTCAGAAACAGACCCGTCAGGAACGCACCTTTCTTATTTATCCTTTCTTATTTTTTCTCCCTAATGCACTAATCTTCAATCCATCACATCATTTACGAACATAAACCAAGAAGGGAAGCAGGCTATCACAGTTCATAAAAAAATAAAATTAAATTTAAAAAATACATAAAAATAGAGCAACAGCTTGTTTTTCTTGTGAAATGTGTTGCTCAGTATGAAATATCTGCCTACTTACTAAACATGATCTCTTCTGGTTTTGTTTCTCTTCACTTTCAGAACACCTACAGTTCTGTACAAAGGTCTAAGGCACCCTAATCTTTTGAGGGGGGGCACAGTCAAAAGAATGAGCATCTCTGCTAATTTCTACAAGCGTGGCTTTTATTCGGAGCTCCATTTAAGAGGGAGATCTCCTCTTGTAAACGGACTCCTTCTTTAATGTCTCCTTACTGGAGATTTGCACACGATTTAGGATTCCTTTCAATCAAACCTATAAAATTAGGAACAATCCCTACAGATGATTGATTGAGGAGAAATCAGGGTTGCCAGATTGAATAAAAAAAAAACAAATATAGCTGCACTGATTGATACCAGCGCTGGTTTCAGGTATTGCTCTGAAACCAGCGTGCGTTACCATGTGACCCTGTTGTCTCGCTAACAAACAAATGTCACGAAATGACAGCGATCTGGATGTTTTCCACGATCTGTACGAAGCAGACTGCAAACTGGGTCCTGAGGAGGAACTACAGCGTCTTCATACGATAAACGTAACCTGATAAAACATCTGAGGAATGGCCTCAGCACGAGGAGCTCATTGCTAGCAGCACATGCTAACTAGACAGGAAATATAATGTCCTAGATAACAATGAGTAAAGTGAGTAACGATAACAATCTTACCCAGTATGATGTTGTTGTTGACGATCAGCTACTCTCGGTCATTCACAACATGGAATTACGCCATAATTAATATAATAAAACCTACTTTACTTCCGAAGTGGAACCAAACCTGCAGCAAGCCCTACTCGATGCAAGGTAGCTAACGTAGCTAGCTAATGCACTTAGCTTAAATGCACTAAATCAACGCAGTTTATCGCAAGGACTTTATTTCCTCACAAACGCGAGTTCTTATCGCACAATTCTGACGAAATCACATCGCACAATTCTCAATTCTGACTCCCCCCCCCCCTCGCAATTTAGACATCCGCTTGACATTTAGTGAGTTACAACGAACGCGTCAATCATTCTCTATAAATAGGCAATATACAGTAAGATCGACACTCACACAGCTAGTCAAGACGAGGAAAATCCGACGCTAGCGTGCGCTCGTTACCTGACGTTAGTCACGTTTCAGGTACTGCGTCTTAAAGCGGACGTTTAAACTGTGGGTAAAAGTGTCCGAATTGTGAGACGTTAACTAAATGTGAGAAGGTCAGAATTGTGCGATATGAACTCGCATTTGTGAGACAAAATGCCAGAATTGCGAAGATGTGAACTCAAAATCGCAAGGAGAAAAAAAGTCAGAACGGTGAGAAATAAAGTCGCTGTTACCTTTGTGAATTTTTTCCTTCGTGGCAGAAATGGGCTTCTGTAGAAGAAACTTCGATCGGCTCTTGTTTCACCCCGAGCTCCGAAACTAAAGTCTTCTTTCCTGCTTATTCGACCTCGTGAGCAAAAACTGTATCTAGTTCACATTTTAAACACTTATCTTTTTTACCCATCTTATTGGATAAAAAAGACATTATCCTCCTCAATTGAGTCCATATGTTTTTTTTTTTTATTCGCATTTTGCAGATTTTATTCGCATCTGGTGTTTATTTTATTGTATTTTTATATGCGATATCCCAAAATTCGCATAACAATACGTGGATGGAAACATAGCTAGCGTAGCTGGATGACAGAAGGAACACTGCAAACAAATTGCAATCTTAACAGATTATAAACAGGGACAAAATCCAGCACGTAAAAACGAAAGCGTTGTGGAAAGCGCCGCTGTTCCCCCCCCCCCAAGACGCTTCGTGAGCTTTTTATGTTGCCAGGGAGACACTTCTGTAATCATGATGTGGTATGACCTTCCCACAAAGACGCTTTTAGTTGTAATTCATATGAAATATTATTCTTGAATTTGTAAATGCTTATTTAATGAGATCTGCAGCATCCCAAATTATCGTGAACACTTAAAATCGTGTTGCGAGGGGCGTTAATCCAGCCCCGTCCTTGCAGAACAAGACTAGAAGAATGCCAGACTCGTGTATCAAGGGCACAGGAATGCAGAAATGGCAAGAAGTCGTCTGCGTATCTACAGGAAGGACATGGCCCATCTTGGTTTTTGGGGTTTTTTTTTTTTTTTTTTTGCAGGTGCGGTTTTAAGGCCGTAAATTAAACTCGATGGCGACGATGGCTCTCTCGGACATGACTCCACATCATCCTCGCTTTTTGTAAGGCAGCCAAGCGCCTCGGCTCTTGCCGCTTGATATATCGCCTCCCTTGAAACGTGCCGGCGCTCCGGGTCTGTTTTCGCCGCTGGCAATTTTAATCTTCTCGGTCATAAATGGACGGGAAAAAAGGGCTCGGAGCCGAGCTGCTAACGCGCTAGTTAAACTCATTAACGTGCCTCCGCTTCGCCGGGTTGGACAGTGGAGACTTTCGGCACTTGCGCATGAGATCTGACATGAGATTAGGTTTTGCTGGGGAAATCCCCACGGTTCAAAAATGAACCTCCCAGATTAGTGACAAACAAAACAAAAAACAACAAGCAGCACAATCCCGTGACGCGTAATACAGTGTGTTGTGTAATGTACAACAATGTAATTACAAAATGCCTTTTTTTTTTTCTTTTTTTTTTTTTTAACAAAATCGCTCGTATCCAATGACAGAAACAAGAACGTACTAAAGTCCCACGCACTTACACACTCCAAAAGAGCTTATATTCACCGAATATCCTTTCTTCGCTGAGAAGCAGGACAAAGGAAGTGCACTATATGGTGAAGAATGAAATATATACAGTATTTAGACACAGCTCTGGTCTTCTTCATCATTTCGCAGCACTTCCCTGTACTTGACCCGTGTTTTGTGTATTGTTGACATAACACTAGACATGAATTGTAGCGTTTGGGACGGAGCCGAGTTCTTCCACAATCCTCCAAAACGCAGCTCGTAAGTGTCTCCAAGGGTTTCTTTCACACTAGTACACTTAAGAGTGCTGGATGGATTGGCGTTTATTTGGGGGGCCCTCACGTGACGCTCGTACTGCATACGTATCGCCACGGTTACTTCTGATCGCCTCGTTTTATTAACGACACCAGGCCTCGTTTCATTCGTCGAGCTGAATACAAATGAAATGATTCGTAAAATCATTCGCAGGAGTGTGTACACAAGGAACACGCAGAAAAAGCGAAGAAAATCAAGCTGTAGGGAATCGTTGCGACCAAAAATGCTCGCCTTTATTGCGATTTTTTAAAAAAATTTAATGTGCGATGCAACTTGCAGAGTGTTTCTGTGCTTTTTTTTTTTTTTTGCGGAAAACTACTCGAATGGGCGAAATCGCAATCGCACGAAATTGTTTTTTTGTTGGTAAATGAGACCTTTTAGCTGTACTCGTGTTCGACGGACGTGAACGAAAGAGGACTTGGGCTGAATGCGTGCTGCGATGACGTCACACGTTGCGTCTCGGCCCCAATCTGCGGTAAATGTTTAAAAAATAGCAGAGCGCCTCCGAATATTGCCGGAGTTTCCTTGATTTTGCTTTCATTTCTGCGATCGCAAAATCGCAAAGTCCTGGAGGGACTGGAGAAACACGCAACTTTGCTAAATGACTGAGAACGGATGTCTCTTTGTGTTCCGTGTTGAAATGTGTCCGTTTTTACGTGTCGTGAATCTACGGCACTCCTGACGCACACAGACTAAAAATAAATAAATAATAAAATCTTGAAAATAGAAAATAAGAAAAGCTGTGTGTAATACCGTCACGTGCACGATGCCTACTTTCTATTTCTCTTTAAGGAAAAAAACACCTTGTTCAAACGGAAAACTAGCGTGTGATCAAGCAATAATTTTGTGTTCATGCAATTTTTGTAGTATGTATATATTTTTTTGTATACATCATCTTTATGAGTCATAAATCTAAAGTGCCTTTGCAAAAAGATAAAATAAAATAATCCATGGGACCTTAACAATAACAAAAAAAAAAACCTAAAGAAATTATCACATGAACAAGAGAATTTTCTTTCTCGAGATTAAAAAAAAAAAAAGATTTTCTGAAAGAACAGGATCCCACTTTCTTGTTTTCTGTTAAAAGAATTCTTGTGAGAACAGAAATGTATTTCTTTTTCTTAAAGAAAAGGACATGGTATATTAGATACTATTCTTTTTAGGTAATTATCACGTGTGCACCACTTCACAGAACTTTTTTTTTTTTTTTTTTTTTTTTTAAATCTCATGAAAACATAAAATTACCGTGTGCACAAGTGATAATCTTCTGTTTTCAAGTGATTTTTATAAATTATATGTATATATATATATATATATATATAGCATAGGTCCCTTTAGGGACTCCGTATAAATCCCTAAAGGGATAAATAAGTATTTTCTCCGTATAAATAAGTAGTTTCTTATTAACGAGACCGTCCATTTTGTTTCTGATGGAGACTACAAAGCTTTTCACTCTAAGGCATCTGCTAAATGCTATAATCATTAAAAAAAAAATGCTGGAGACAAAGAATAAAAGAAAAGCATATTATGAGCCCAGTAGCTTTTTTTTTTTTTTTAAATACTTGCACAGAATGATGGATGTGTTGGAAGCCTTTTTACCTACTGTACATCACTGTGTATTCACCGGGAGCCGTAAACCACAGAGCGATCCTGCAGACCGATTAAGCTGGCTGTGATATAAAGCCAAGCGAATTCACATATAGAGGGTACGCACTGACATGACTTTCCCGCCGGAACACGCCCACCTCGGCCGGACTGAGTGGGGTTTAATGGCTGGTTTTAATAGGGGAAGCTGCGAAAACGCTAGTACAACTAACGATTATCAGCTTAAATTAAAGGCAGGTGGACTCGACAGTGACCCTTACAACTTGCCCAAGAACCCGTGGTCCATGGACATTGGCATGTGGACAGAAATCGGTTTTCCCGACATTTATATGTACCTGATTTCGACGCTGGGGAAATACACTAAGCAAAGCCTGAAGGCATACAAAAGCCTTGACGCTTGGTCCTACTTCAAGGTGGGATTTGTTGGAGAAATTAAAGTGACAAGAACACCAATAAACATTCTGCTTATATGTACAAATATATTTATTTTATTATAATTTTATCTGGTAAACCATAAGCTACCTAGTCCTAGTTTGTTTGTAGCGAACACTGCTTCTACTTACTAACGTTATATATTTGTGAAGGTAAAACAGACAGAGAATGAATGAGCCCCCGTTATTCATCAATGGAAATAGGCAGCATTTAAAAAGAAATATGTAGAAAATTATTCATCGTTGTACAACATGATTACCACGTGCCAAAAGCACTTACACTTACACCGCTCCGCTTAGTAAAAAAGGACTGAATGGTGGTTTTTTGCCACTTTGTAAAAAGATGAAATAGCTCTGAATTCTTGTTGAATCTGTAAGCACAGTCGATCGCACAACAGCTTTTTCCCATTTTAGACGCGAAAGTAAAGTCTGGAATCATTAACGACTCTTTGCAGCTGTTCAGAATCGCTTCCTTCTTTTGGGTGTCGATAAATCCCGTTTTTGAAAATCTGCAGACGTTTTTACGTTCACAAACAGCGCTAACACACACTATATGAAAGGTAATGTTCGAAAAACCATCATGGGTGCACTTTAAATTGTTTTAATACTGACAGAAAAGCGAAGAGATGAACAAGGGGAAAAACAAGGAAAAGGGACCCTACCAGGAGAAACTTAATTTGGATGCCAAGCAACGGTATTTACAGAAAATAAAGGCAATTATCAACATCGAACTGTACGATTTAGCAGCCCAGGACTGGATTACAGCCCCGATGCACTTAGATGATCTTTTTCATTATTATTTTTTTATGAACTCATGGGCAGGGGGGTATAATCAACCGCAATATTAATTAAAAAAGAAAATCTGCTATCATCTTTGACCTTGTTTAAATTTAAACATGGTGTTTTTCAACTTTATTATATTTATATATTTTATAAATACATCTTATTATGCAACAGGTCATGCACTCCGAGCTCTAAGAGAGGTTCCTCTGAAGGTTTGGGCTATGGTGAAGTTTCCTCTGGTGAAGTTTCCTCAGCCCATTCGACACGCATGGGTCATTTTTAATCGCGTTACATTGTTTTTTCCCCTCCATGTCCTATTTTCATATTTATATACCGTATTGTTTTTACTGCACTCTATTATTTTTTGTTCTCTATGCACTGTAACACCTGTTCTGAATGTACTAAATAATGATAAGTAAGAAAGAAGTCTTTTTAAGTCTTTATTTTCTTCATATATTTAAAAAGTGTGTGCTTTACAAACAATACAAGGCATGTTAAAGATATAAAAAAAAAACAAAAAAAAAAACGAATTAATCCTGAGAGATCTGAAAACGCGTGTTTCTCTTTACGTTTTGTCCTTCCGTCCGCACCGAGACGCCGTTTTCGTACGGCGGCAACGGAGGTTTTCGAAAACGCTCTCCCAACTGGGTGGATTTGAAAAAAACGCTGTTTTCGCGTGGTAGTGTGGACTGAAACGATGACGTATTTTTAGTCACGTGACCCGTTCGACTCAAAACGGACAAGATGGAGGACGATGATGGACTGCAGCTGTTATGCCTGCTGTTCAGTTTGATAGCGTTGTTAAATATTAATGTTGCTTTGTACAACCTTCAGGTTGCGTTTTTTCAGGTCGCCGCTTTTCCTCGACATCGCCGCATCGATTCTGAAACAGACGGAAAGTAAATAAACGCCTGAGGCTGAACCTTCTTACGTTGTTACGCATGTGCGGTATCGGCATGTAAACGTTTTCAGATGTTTCATTGTGGACGAGGAATTTATCGGAAAACGTTTGAATACGCTAGTGTAGAGAAATAACTTTTTTTAAAAACGCTCCATTTTATATATTTTTTTTAAAAAGTGGACGGAGCCTAAATATCAGCACTCTTATGCCCTGTTCACACCCGGGATCCTGGGAGATCGTAAGTGGACGGCATTAAGTACACTGTGCTCGGATCGTTCGAGGAAGATGTTAATAGCGGGTGTGAACGGGGCCTTGGAAAGCTGTTTGTCAAATCAAACTAGTCAGTCCCTCCAGGATTTTGCAACTTTGCAATTTTAGAAATGAACGGAAAATCGAGCCAGCGCCGCAATATTCCGAGGAGCTCGCGATTGTTCAAAATTACCGCGGATTCGGGCCGAGACGCGCATTCGACCAAAGCCTTCTTTGATTCACGTGTGTCGGACGCGAGTATAGCGAAAAGGTCTCATTTACCAACAAACGTCACTCCGAAAGAGCGCGCGAAACAATTTCGTGCACCTGCGATTTTGCCAATTCGAGTAGTTTTCCAAAATAAAAGAATAAAACGCTAAGAAAAAATTTAAAAAGCTGCAGCAAAATCGAGTGTTTTTGGCCGCAACAAACACAAAAAACTCTGAAATCCCGTATGGACTGACTAGTGACCTGGAAATATCTAAAAAAAACAAAAAAAAAAACAAAACAACAACAACAACAATTAAGACAAACTACACTTTCAAAAAGTGGTGTACACACGCACCCAACCTCCGCGGTTTAAGTTACGCCTGTGCTACCGACAACTTGTCTTCCATGTTGGTTTTTCTCACCCAAGCTGCAACCAAATTGGCAGGTGATATATAATAATAAAAATAAATAAAATAAAAATAAAAAAGGGCCTGTCACTCAACATGTCCGTGTTGTTTTGGACGTGAACGACACAACGCTGACGCCGGTGCTTTTTCAAAACAGCTGCTTGACATAGTATTACATGTACTGGTGGTTGAGGGAGGAAAAAAAAAAACTAGTGTTTTTTTTCAATACAAGTGACAAGCAAACCTCACCACCTGCAGGCCATTTCAAAGTGTTAAAAGGGGAGGAAAAGAAAGGAAAGAAAAAAAAAACACCTCTAGGCCACACTGCTGTAAATCCATTAAGCTGTCCAGGTTGGACAGGAAGCACACGCTGTCACAGAGGAACAATCCTGAAGTAATAGCACTCTCTCTCTCTTTCCCCAGCATTCTCTTAATTCTCCTCCTCTCCTCTAAGATGTCCACAGACATGCTCACTAATAAATCATGTCCCATGTCTTTCTTGGCCGGATGGGGTCATTGGTTAGCGTTAGCGGGCCGTTAAAGGCCATACCACAGGGGCTGGACGTGCCTGTGTGGTACAACAACAGAGGAAAGCACCTCCAGACCCTCCAGCTCTCTGCTCTCGCCTTCTCTTTCTCTCTCTCCCGTTCTCTCTCGCTCTCTTCCTGTGTTCTTTATGAAGCCGTGCCAGCAGAAGCCCTGCGAGACGGTTATTACTCCGTCCGGAGCCGTCGCTCGCCAAAGGGCTGCGACTTGTCGACATGCGGAAAATCATTCCCCCATTCGGGTACTAGGCTAGGCTTTGGTGGTCTGTGTGTGTATGTGTGTGCGCGTGTGCGTGCAGCTTGTTTTTTGTTCCGTGTCAAACGCCAGGCTGTTGCGTTACATCCTGAGATAATGTGAGTCGGAGGCCGTGCTGACTCGGCTGGGCGCTTTGATGGCGAGGTGGGTGGACGACTCCTGCGAAATCTCTTGTTTTCAAAGCGGCATACTTCGAGTTATTTAAGGCGTTTTCGTCTGTCAAGTGGTTTCTATAATGCGTCGTCTATACGACCTCGCCGCTTCCTGTCTTTCAGCCGCGAAATGTTCAACAAACCGTGCTCCGAGTCTAAAATAACCTCAAGGCCCCGACTTACACAAACATGGAAAACTGCTCCGCTGTAAGCGAGAGAAACGAGAACAGATGTGAGGCGGCCGAGGGGCTCGGCGCACGCCGATCATCCGGGTGCGCGTACCGTGTGGCGAGACGGTGACGCTACGGGGTTCTGAGCTCCGGAATACGACCGAACGCTCGCACTCTACCACCTTCATCGTCACGTATTCGAGCAACACATACGCGAATAACCTGAACGATCGTATCCTATAATAACTTCTGAAGCTTTCTCTGAGGAGACTTTTATTTCACGTTCATGGAAGGAGTCTCCAGCGTTGGTGCTTTGTAAAAAAAATCGGTGGTGAAACTCTAAGTTCTCCGTCATCGTCGATCGATCGTATTAACTTCAAGAAAGAAGAAGAACAGAGAGGCTGGTGAGGGAAAGACCGTTTACAGCTGCTATAATGCAAGCGATAACAGGAGCGAACCTCTTTCACGGACGTTCCACGACGTTAAAGGTAACTATAAACGGATAAAAAGTAACCCGTTCTTCTTCAATAAATAAAAAAAAATGCCATGGTATAAGAGGAATGAAACGCTTCGGGACGTGATGTTATCGGGAAAATAATCGACTTCGCGGTGGTCACGGTGATACCGCTGGTTGTTTTTCTTGAAATAAATAAATAAATAAATAATCATTCTTTACAATTTTTTAAACTAAAGATTTACAAAAACGTTTGCCTACATGGATGTAATTAAACGTCTACTTTCACTATGAGGACGTCAAGTTTACAGTAGTGTTCATTAAGAAATGGTACGGTCCTATGTAGGGGTGTATCTTTCTGATACAGATAAAAAATAAATAAATAAATAAAGCATTTTAGTGTTGCTATGCCCCTCCTCAACCTTGTATCTGAACTTTATTGAGGGGTTCGAGTCTTGATTAAGGTCTTCAGTACACTCTCCACCGCCGCCAAACCCCTCAAATCGTCGTTAGTCCCCTGAAGCAAGCCGAATGCTGGTCATTTTGTTTTGGCGTTGTATGTAGTCGGTATTCGTGCGTCCTGAGGCCCCCCCCTCCGCCGTTCGGTTCGCCTCTCTCTTTAATTACAAGTCAGAGTGGAGCCTTTAAGACTATACCTGTGATGAAAGCCAGGCGGTCCAGCGCGCCAGATTAATCTAAACGTTCTGGTTGGCTGTGCGCGGCGCGGCTCGAGCTCTCCTGTGTGCGAGCGCCCGTTCGGAGAGAGCGTCCGCCACCCCTTTTCGCATTTGCCCTTTAATTCTTTTCTAAGTGAAAGCCTGTGTATCATTATTCGCTTGAGCTGAACCGGGAGAGAGAGACATGCTGACAGACAGAGAGAGACAGAGAGACAGAGAGAGAGAGAGAGAGAGAGAGCGAGATCAGTTTGGTGGAGGGAATGGAGGGATAAAAGGAGGAGGTAGTGGTGGTGGTGGAGGAGGAGGAGGGGGTTTCTTGGCAGATATTCCCAACAAATCGGATGCCAAGAGCGAAATGGAAACCTCCCCTCATTTTCCTCTCCTCTTAATCCAATGTTTTCGAGCCCTACCCAAGCCAAGGTCATTATAATCATAGAGGAGTGGAAGAGCGCCAGTGACCCACCATTACAGTAAGGTACCGCGCTACTCACTCACTCACTCACTCACTCACACACACACACACACACACACACTCGTTCCACTCTGCCGTCAGTTCGGTAATAATACAGCATCCCTGTAACGCTCCGTCGGTTCCTCCATTTGCAAAATGCAGATGCCCTCGAAGCTCATGAGGGCGCAGGAGAAGGGTAGAGCTCTCCCCATAGGGAGACATTTTAGCTGATGGCAAAGGTCAGGGTGTAAGAATGATACAGGCTGCAGTTTTCCACAAAATGGAGGCCTTCAACTGAGACAAAGAACAGTAGAGAGAGAGAGAGAGAGAGAGAGAGAGAGAGAGAGAGACAGGGAGAGAGTGAAAAGAAGAAGAAGAAAAAAAAAAGTAGTAACCTCATTCAACCTCTGTGGCTCGGTGCAGAGCTTTCAGAAATATCTTAATAAACGCTAAACATTGAAGACTCTTCGTTCACTTCTGAAGCACAGTGAACTCTGACCTCTCCGCCTGATCAACGGGAATGAATTATCCGACATTAATACGCGCCGAGGTTATGAAAGCCGACCGGTTTCGGTCCCTGCAGGATTCGACGTGGCCCTTGAGCTAAAGGTTTTATAGTTTTATAGTGACCTCGCCTTGGCCTCGGTGCCCTCTTGCACACTTTCCACATGGCACGGAGTCGAACATGTGTGTGCTCTCGTTTACCAAGATTTTTTTAAAAAAACTAAAAAAAAACCACACACACAGAGGAGCGAAAGAGGGCTTTATGAAACCAACTTTGGATGTAGAGGAGAAGATTTTGAATAGGAGAGAGAGAGAGAGAGTTCAACGTGATGCTCGCTCTACCATTTGACGAGCTGTAAAGCTTCTGGGACAAATTTTGGAGTTTGGGATGGACAATATGGCCAAAAACATCGTATCACGATACTTATTTTTAATGATAAATACCATTATGCATACTATGTAAGTTTGCATCCTGTTCCTCAATCCTGTGAAAAACAACAATCGTTTATTTAACGTCAACTAGAGGTGAGGCGATATGACAAAAATATCATATCATGATACGTTCCACGATACATATTGTGTATCGCACAGCCCGTACAGGATTTCGTGGAAGTTTTTTTTGTCATCGTCGTGTCCAAAAATGTCGGTTTGCTGCGGCTTTTTTCCCCCCGAAATTTGCAACGCTGAGTTTTTCGCGCTTTGGCGAAATCGCAAATCGCACGAAATTGTTCCGCACGGTCTTTCTCGGCGATGTTTGTTGGTAAACGAGACGTTTACCAAGAGCGCTTTGGCGTCTTGATGACGTCACACGACGCGTCTCGGCCCGAATCTGCGGGGAAATCAGCGGTGACTTTGAAAAATCGCAAGCTCCTCCGAATATCGCGGCGTTTGCTTGCTTTGGCGTTCATTTCTGCGATCGCACAATCGGGAAATCCCGGAGGGACCGAAACATACGAACGTGTCACGGTATTTCGGCTAGGTCTTCTGACAAACTGGCAGTAAAGCAGCAGCGTTGCTTTATTACGTCCGCGTCCATTCTTTTATTTAAAGTCTAAACAGTTCGATTATTAACAAACAAACAGGGAAAATAAAAACTCTGTAAAATACATTTCTTACAATTCACTTGCTCAACATTTCAGCAATTTTTAAAATTCGGTATAAATTTGGAGTTTGTCACTGTCGTGAAAAGATTTATTTATTTATTTATTTATTTATTTACACTCTAAAAAGATATCACGCTACCCACAATGCATCAGAATATCGACGTCATATCATCATAGCGCTCAGCCCTAATGTCAAATACGTCTTTAGAAAGGACGAATGAGCGATAAATAAATGATAAAGTTCCTCATGTTCCTCCCAAAACGTTCTGAAAACGTACATCGTGATTGTACCGTAATATTAATATCTCGTCATATCACTCCCACACCTCCGCTCTACTTTACTGGTTATCGCTCGTGGCCTGTTCTTGTCCTCTCCTCCTTGAGAAACGGTCCGAGTAAATAAACCTCCAGTTTCCGACTGCGAGTTTACACACAAGTCATTTGCGCTGGAAGACGCTCGAGAGGACGCCGAGGAAGATTATTTGTTATTATATAAGATTATTTGACGGATGAATAAACGCTCTCTGAAGTTCCGAACCGATTCCTGTGCTGACGTTTCCCGAATGGATATCGATCAGGAGCGCCACGTATCAATCACAGCTTTACGTCCGAGATGTTCTCCAGGCAGGACGGTTCCTGATGTTTTAATGAGTAACTCCACCAGCCAGCAGGTACTCTATCTCTACCGCTTCATCGCGTCTCTGGCTGCTGTGATGTCATCACGGAGGGGTCAAGCGTAGCAAGACGTTCTCTCGTCCACGTTCGGAACGAGACGTACCAAACCGTCCTCTGACTCGTCGATGACGTCGGACCGTCTGCGTGAACCGAGAATTAAACGTGTCGTTTAAAAATGAAGGCACTCGATGCACACTTCTATACAATCGGTCGCCTGGTAAAAGCTTTTAAAGTAAAAGTAAAAAGGAGCATCCGTGCTTCTTAAGGCGCAGTCATCTGTAGTACCTTTCATTATGTTTAAACATACACTACAAGACACAGACTAAAAAGGTACAAACAGTACCGAGGCAGTGACCAGGAAAAGTGCAGTATTACTGGGTTGCGTAAGAGTCAAACCAAAGTGGAGGGAGGGGGGAGGGGCTGTGTTAGCGGGTGTGTTCATGCCACCGCTGATTTGAATCTAAAGCAGCGATGCTCACGAAACAGTCCCTCTAGGATTGTGCAATGGAGGAAATGAACGCAAAAATCAAGCATATTTCCGCAATATTTCTCAAGTTTACTGCAGACTTGGGCCGAGACGGGTCATGTGACGTCGTCACGACGATCACACGATCGGCCAAAGCCCTCTTCAGGTCACGTGCGTCGAACATGAGTACAGCTAAAAGGTCTCTTATCAACGAACGTCACTGCGAAACAATTGCGTACGATTTCCGGTTTCGCCGATTCAAGTAGTTTAGCGGATTTTTTTTTTTTTTTTTGAAAAAAGACAAAAACCTCCACGAAATCCTGTAGGGACTGACAAAACTCCATAAACAGAGGTGCGCGATAAAATAACGACTAAATTGTCAAACATGGCGTGTGCTAAATCCTCCAGTAATGCAGCTCACACACACACACACACACACACACACACACCCAACCTTCAATTTAGTCCCTTTACACATCAGCATTTCAGATTCATGTGTGGATTTTCTCATATGCTGTTTTTATTGGGGAATAAAAACCAAGACTATTTTATTTATTTGTTGTTGCATGTTTTGGAATGATCATTTCTACCTCTGTTCTACGAAATCTACCAAAAACGAACCAAAAATGAACAAAAACTGCGTTAAACCAAACTCAGAACTCCGCTTTGTGTAGCTTGAAGACGGTGTAATTGTAGAAAGATAGATTTTCTGCTTTCTCCTTTAAGTGGTAAATCTTTCACAATGACCCACACCTACACACACACACACACACACACACACTCCAAGTCCTGATTTTTGCCGTTCTCTCACCAATGTGTGTCAGGTCAGTCAGACAAGGACGTTAATGCTTTCTGACAGCTTGTCAATCACATCAGCGGTGCTCTCTAGTTCACTGTGATGCCACTACACAACTTTGTTTTTTTCTTTCTGAGATACACTTGAAGTGCGTTACTATTGTCTAAATCAGGTTCATTAGAAAGCACATTTACATTTATGATGAGGTCAAAAGGTCCTTCGTAAATCACCGAGCCGTGCAGTTATAGAAAAATAATCAACGCTGGTGTGGTGTGAATGTGAAGCAGAGTTGTTGTTGTTGTTGTTGTTGTTGTCGTCGTCATCCCCGCCCCCATTGACAGCACACCCTGAAGTGTTTAATTCCTCTTATACCACAGCAATTACAATGTTTTCTACTTATTACATCTTTTTCAAGATCTTTGAGGTGGGTTCAACAGGTGAATGACTACTTGAGCTCACTCCCCCGATTCATGTTCACTAAAGCTCCGCCCCTTAGGATCTACAGTGGCCTGTAGAGTGTGTATAAAATGACTCACAGGAGGCCCACCTAAACACAAACAAGCGTTTTGGACCGGAAGTCAGTTTTCCCCAAACGGCGACTTTAGAAACGTTTGCTATGGTCACGGCTTAAAGGTGCATTAGTCAGGATTTGTAAAAAATAGTTCTCTAACGTACGTTTGCCTCACACCTCCGGGGCTGGGGGTTCGAATCCCGCCTCCGCTCTGTGTGCACGGACTTCCCTGTGCATCGAGGGTTTCTCCGGGTACTCCGGTTTCCTACCCCAGTCCAAAAGACGTGCTCTGTAGGCTGTAGGCATTCATAAATTGTCCGTAGTGTGTTAGTATGCGTGTGATTGTGCCCTGCGATGGGATGGCGCCCGGTCCGTGGTGTCCCCCGCCTTGTACCCAGAGCTCCCAGGGATAGGCTTCAGGCTCCCCTGTGTAGGATAAGCGGTACGGAAAATGGATAAACAGAGGTCTCGAACGGTTGAATGAGTAGAGCTGAATAAGATTTGAATGTTGTTTTTATTTAACTGACCCGGCCCCCATTTCCACCAAAGTACACAAAGCTCCACCCCTAAAACTTCCATTAGAGTTACCATTAGCAAGGACTGTCATGATATCATTTTCAAGTGCACTCAGATAAAGACAAGTTACAACTCATAACATATAAACATGCAAAAATAACGATTTATGAGGATGTGAAACAGAGTCGGGGGCGTGTCTATAAAATGATTGACAAGAAAAAAAAGAATCAACTGTTGCACTTTTAAAGAACGACACGTGGTACTTTTTATCCGTTAAGTTACATTTAATGCTGTGGAACGCCTGCAAAACAAGTTAGTTCCTGTTGTCACTTATGTTATAGCAGCTATAAACAGTCCTTCCCTCACCAGCATGTTACTGACAAACCCCGAAAGCACGAACCACTCTGTCCTGAAGCGAGTGACACTGGAGACTCCTTCCCTCATCGTTAAACAAACATCTCCTCCCAGCAGCAACCAACAAGGAACGAGATCCCTTAGATCACTTTCAGTGTCCGCCATACAAGCGACTTTTGCTGTTACTATAGAAACGATAACGCGTTTTCGAACAAGCGCATTAACATAAAGCTGGAACTACTCTCTGAGCCACTGTTGGAGAAAATTAATCAATGAAAATGCAACAGCGCTTACGATTTAAGTCGATTAATGCCACATGACGGCTGTTTTCATCAGGCTGGAAAGAACCCACAGAGGTCACAGAGGTGTAACCAGGTTCGGAGAGTGCATCCATTCATCTTTTAATACTACAACAAACAAAGCTTTATTAGTAGTTCATGCATAGACCACGTGTACTTTTCACTCTGGTACTGACACACACACACACACACACACAAAAAACCCACAAGTTTGAGAGCAACTTAAAAATAAATATAATACTATAAAAAACAACACAGATTGGTTATCTTGTACAAGACAGACTAAAGAGTCTAGCAGCTGCACGCGCTCTCTAGCGGCCAGCGCGCGCCACTTTTCCTCCAATTCCTCAGCTGATAAATGCACAACACAAAATCTCAACATCCCTGGTTGGACACTGGGGTCACAGGGTAACGATGCACGCATGCATGCATGCACGAGCAGTCAAGAGCATGCATGCACAATCCGTGAAGGAGAAAGAAATCCAGGTGCAAAATTGAGTGCTTTGGTCGCGTGCAATAATGCAATAACGCAATGCAAGAATGCAATGCGAAGAAGAAAAAAAAACAAAAAACTTTTTTTTTTCGAAATACAGCGCGAGGTGAAGCAAAAGTTGCGAAAAAGAAACCGAACAAAAAGTTGTGCATGTGTTTACGAAGAGAAATGTTAGTGCTAACGTTAGATAGCGCTGTAGCTCAGGGAGCAGGAGGAGGAGGAGGAAGAGGAGGAAGAGGAGGAGGGACGAGGAGCTGGAAGCCCTGAGTGTGTGGCTCGTCTGATCCGACTGACCCTTGGGTTGCTTTTTTTTTTTTTTTTTTTTTTTAATCGCGGCTCCATTTCTCGTGCACCTTCTCTTTTTTCTTCTCCTTCTTTCCCCCTTCTCTGTCTCTGTGGTGCGCGCGCAAGAAGACAACTCGCGTAGGGTTTAAATAAAAACACAAACGCCGTCGCGCGCTGCGCGTGCGTTAACGGAAAAGCGCGACACACACACACACACAGTAGAGCGTTAACGTAACGGCCGCAACCTTTAGGCGGAACGGGACCTTTATGTGGCTGTTTAAAGGCAGCCGTTAGAGCTCAACAACATGGCTGCCCTAGCACAGACCTTAAACCAGGGGGAGTGAAATAAAGCTGCGCCGCTCCCTGGGGTGGTTCTTTTTTTTTTTCTTTTTTCTTTTACCGCTTTCACCTCTTTATCCCCTCTTTAAAAAAGAAAGAAAGAAAAAACGAGAGCGAGAGGAGAGAAAAAAAAAACAAAAAACAAGCGGACTCACGCGAAGGAAGGCGCTTCGGTTGCTCCTGTTTCCTCCTTGGCATTTTTTTTTTAAAAACAAAACAAAACAGACCCTTCTTCTTCTTGTTCTAATTGGTCTTCTTCGTCTCTCACATTCTTCTTCTTCTTCTCCTTCTTGGTCTCAGGCGCGAGAAGCGAAAAGGTCCTTCGCCATGGAAATGTGGCGCGGGCGCGAGCTCGATGGCGGGGGGACTCGCCGCGTGCACCTGGCCGTCTTCGCTTCGCTCCGAGAGTGTGTGTGTGTGTGTGTGTGTGTGTGTGTGTTGGGAGCGGTACAACAGGAGGCGGTGCTGTTGTTGTAGTCGCCGCGTCTTGGCTATGACCGCTCTCCTCTCCTCTCCTCTCTCTCTCTCTGAGAGTGTGTGTATGTGTGTGTTTCGAGCCCCTAACTAACACTAATGCAGGGATCAAAGGGCAGCAACAGCAGAGAGAGAGAGAGAGAGAGAGAGCGCGCGGGCGGGCGGCCAGGCGCGCGCACGCACGCGAAACGCGCGCTCACGCGATAAACGCGAACGCGCGCGACAAAGGAACAAGGTGGCCATGAACCTGACAGAGGGCACACTTTAATCACTGGCACGGAAAGAGAGGTTTTCTTTTTGTCTTTCCTTTGTATTTCTTCAACAACAACAACAACAAAAGTTTTTAATAACATGAAATGAAACACAACAGCAAAATAACGTTTTGAGGGATCATAAAAAATTGCATTTTGCTTTTTTATTTAGTCCTGTCCCTGCTCTGAATAAGCTATAATCACATAACAGATGTTTACATATAGTCCACAAGACACAATAATAACTGAATTTACACAAATGAACCAGTTCAAAAGTTTACACGCCCTTGATTCTTAATACTGTGTGTCATTAACTTGATGATAATCGACTGTGTTTATGTTTTGTGAGAGGTCTTCATGAGTCCCTTGTTTGTCCTGAGCAGTTAAACCGCCCACTGTTCTTCAGAAAAATGCCAGGTCCTGCACATTCTTTACTTTTCCAGCATCTTCTGCATATTTTACTCCTTTCCAACAGCGGCTATATGATGTTGAGATCCATCTTTTCACACCGAGGACGACCGAGGGACTCGTACACGACTATTACAAAAGGTGCGAACGTTCACTGATGTTCAAGAAGGCAACACGGTACATTAAGAGCCAGAGGGGTGTAAACTTTTGAACAGGATGATCAGTGTAAATTGTTACACCGTAGACTTTATCTCAACTGTATGTGCAGTCATTTTAATGCCAATTACATTTTAAATATATGTGTATATATATGTATAATATATCATTTTAATTATTTTATTAAGATTGTTGCATTAAGCAACAGTCATAATCGGTGTAAATACTGTACATGTCACAAATATTGCTTTATTTTGTTCAGAAATTAATTTGCCATAGAATTATTATATTTCTATAATAGAAATGGAATTTTCTTTAATAATTTCTATACTTTATTGGACCTGAATTTATTATTTTTTTTCTTTACAAAGACATTGTAAGAGTTTATTTATTTATTTATTTATTTATTTATTTATTTATTTTATATTTCAGGTATTCTGTTTTATCCTTTTTTTTTTACTCATGCATTTGTACTCAGGGACATTTTAATATAATTGATATTTAGACAAAGTCAAAATTGATCTCGTGTGATTTTCTTAATATTTTAGGCACGAAAGGGTTAACTTTCATATATCAATTCAGAAAAAACATGTTGCAAAAAGGATCAAACACTTTTTTATGCATTAAGGAAACAAACACCATGCAAAGGAATGTAGGGACACTCCCCCTCCCCCAAACACTGGAGTAATTACACAATGAGTTATACAATTACAACCAGGTTGTAACGCCATGGAAGGAAGGATAATAACTAGTATAAATAAATCGGAGTGAAACAATCCCACAACACGAGACAAAAGGCTTTCTGTGCGTTTCCTTTTCGCGCCGGAGCCGGTTGGAGAGGAGCGAGCAGCCTGCTGCTCCCCACACGCGGCATGTCTCCATGCGTTGGCCGCTCTCGTTCTTTCACACCTCTCTGGTGTGAGCAGGCCGGCGCTGCCATGCTGCCATCCCCCTCACGCTGCCACCCGCACGTGATGCCCGCTGTTACCGTGGCAATTAGCGCAGGGCCCAAATTAGCCCACTTCGCCCCTGCACAGGTGACTGACACATTTGGTATGTACCTCATTAGAATATGGACACACACACTGGCCTATTGTCCTTCTCCAACCGGTTGACTGGTGTGTGTGTGTGTGTGTGTGTGTGCGTGTGTGTGTGATGAAAGGGACGTACTCATTGTACAAATAAACATGATTTAGATATAGATTTGCTTCACCATCTCAAGACTCGTATTGCAACTTGTGTATATCTGTTGTTTATCCAAGAAAGTGTGTGTGCGTGTGTGTGTGTATTCATGTTCATGTTTGTGTCTCTTGTTTTTGTTCAGACTTAGCCTGGTCTCCATGGCGAGGTCAGAGGCTGTGCTGTGACCCTGCCCATGCCGGGCAGCTGAGGTAATGCAATTCGGCCAGATAGTCACCATGGCAACCACAGCGTGACCTCACACTCGGGGTCGACCTAAAGGTCATCGCACAGACACGATTTCGCCATGCGACATTGTATCAACAGGACCTTGGCAATGACAAATGACTGCCAGTGGAGGATACCGTGCGTTTCCATTTGATACTTCTCTCTCTCTCTCTCTCTCTCACACACACACACACACACACACATCCTGTAGTATCATTTTACTATTCACCTCTAGACCTTTATTCGCGCATGTCACATTTGCATCTAAAAGCATTCATCTAGTTAGAACTCTAGAGCTTCACCTAGTTCGAGATCTCGTGTTTCAGATCTAGTGTTGTGGTGTTTTTTTGTTTGTTTGTTTTTTATTATACGCCTTTAATACACTGACTGTACAAATAAGTATGTAAAGTAAAGATAAAAAAAAACATTTGAAACATATTTTCCTCGTTATTTTCACTGATATTGACTCACGAGATCACTTTGAAAGTACAACCATGTTGCCCAAATTGTAAATGGTCTCCTCTTATATAGTGCTGTTTTAACCTTAGCGGTTCTACAAAGTGCTCTACACTGTGTCTCATTCACCCATTCACACACACTCACACACCAACGGTAGCAGAGCTGCCATGCAAGGCGCTAACTTGCCATCAGGAGCAACTTGGGGTTCAGTGTCTTGCCCAAGGACACTTCAGGACGTGGAGTCATGTGGGAATCGAACCGCCAACCCTACGATTAGCGGACAACCCGCTCTACCACCGAGTCACAACCGCCAGAATCTACTAAATCGTAGAGTATAGTAAATTATTAATAAGCAAAAAAAAATAATAAAAAGTAAATTGTGAAACGACTTGATTGGATATTGTACGATGGAGTATTTCCTTTTGAAACAGGACGTCAGAGTGATGGCATGTTGACAGAATTACACAACAGCCAATAGCGTCACAGATAACTTAGCAAGCTAGCTAAATGTCATGAATAGAGAAGAAGGAGCCTTTTTTGGTCCTGCCGCCTTCACCCACATCCTTTAGGACGAAATCCTGTGTGTTTTTGGAGTTTGAGCCGAAGAGATCGTCAGCAGCGTAGATGATGTTTGAGAGCCAGGAAGCATCCGAATCACAGGCTTATAATATATTTTAAATATTTCACTACTTGATAAAATATTCCTGCACTTACTGATGGAGAAGCATAACTGGTGTATAAGGAAAAAATCACATTCTCGATCAGTCTGATGTAGTGAAACTCCTCAGAAAGCCACCCCATGGTGTAAACTCCACCCATTTCCAAATGAATCAACTCCACAAAAAAAAAAATTGGGGGGGGGGCAGGGATAGCATTTAGGAAGATGCATAGAACTATATTTGCTGTTTATGAGCTGCTACTGTAGAGCAAGACACACCCTGTCATGCATCGCACACACACCCTGACACACATCGCAAACCATCGACTCCATTTCCTAGAATACGTCACAAACTACAAACATGGCCGAAGACAACTACACTTCTCATACACTCGCGTGATCACATTCACCTGCTCTGGAGTTCTAATTTGTCTCTTTGCTTTGCCTAGTTTGGACTGTTTGCCTGATTGATTGACACTTGCCTGTCTTTGTGTATTGATTTCTGGCTGATCCTTTGGACTTTTAATTTTATTTAGCTGCCATACCTGCACTTGCTTCCGTCTGTGCCTCCATTACGTGACAGTATACTTCACCGTAACATGGAAGCAGCAGGTACGCTGGACTGGCAACCAGCCGTTGATGCCCACGGACAGCTCATGGGAGAACACCACTGCCTATATGACAGAACAGGTCACTCATCTTTCCCAGAGCATGGCAGCAGTCATGCAGACCCACACCCCCTGTTTCCTCCGATACCAACGCCAGAGAAGTATGCAGGTGATCCGGCGTGATGCAAGGGTTTTCCCCTGCAATGCTCATTGTTCTTCGCCAGCTATGCAGGCATGCCTGAAGCACCCAAGATAACCTACTTCATGGAACTATTAACCGGCAATGCTCTCACCTGGGCAACGGCAGTATGGGAGCGAGGCGGAAAACCCATCTCATCATACAAACAGTTTACGGGGTTGTTCTGACGGGTCTTTGATCACCCTCCCGCGGGCAAGGAAATGGGAGAGGAGCTCCTGACCATATCTCAGGGTTCATGCTGAATAGCAGAATACGCCCTCAAATTTCTAACCATTGCCACAAGGAGTGAGTGGAATGACACGGCACTGAAAACCATGTTTCGCAATGGACTAAACCCGGAAGTAGTAAAGGAGCCTGCCGCCATGACCAACTTACCCTCGACTCGCTCATCGACCTGTCTATTCATCTCGATTGCCTGCTTCAGAGCTGCCATGCAGCCCGTAGCGAGGGAGCTCTCACGGCACTGTGTACCACTTTGGAACCCATGCAGCTGGGGTGTATGTGGCTCAACAAAGAGGAGAGGGAGAGACGCTGTCGAGAGTTTCGCTGCTTCTATTGCGGACAAAATACCCATCTCATCTGGCAGTGCCCTCTCCAGTCTTGTCCGGACACCAGGGAGAGCAAGGGCTCCCATCCCTGCTCCAGCCCAGTTATTCTCTCCTCAAGCCTTTGTTTTACCAGTCATAGTTGAATGCTCAGGGGTATCTTCTGTTCTCACAGCATTAATCAGTTCTGGAACAGTGGGGAACTTCATCGACCCTGATACAGCTCACCAGCTCAACATCCCCGTTCGTCCCCTACTTCAACCACGCAGGATTCAAGCCATAGATGGAGCTCCAATCGGGGGAGGAGTGATCACGTACTGCACAGAGCCTCTCTCTCTCTCCAGATCGGCACAATCCATAAACAATCCATCACCCTCTACGTCACAGTCTCGGCCCGACATCCAGTCATCCTAGGACTTCCTTGGCTGGACCACCACATCCTTACTATCTCTTGGACTGACAGAGAAATCACCCGCTGGTCTCTGTATTGTCAAGCACAGTGTTTCCAAGGCTCTGTCATCGCTCTAGCTACTACCACCATTGAAATTCCAGACCGACTGACCCCAGTTCACATTCCATCCGAGTACCAGGATCTCCAAGAAATATTCAGCAAGGAGAGAGCCAGCGGACTACCACCACACCACCCCTATCAAGCTTGTGCTATCAAGCTACTTCCTGGAATCAGTCCACTGTGGGGGAGGGTGTATCCACTGTCTTTGGCTGAGCAAAGAGCCATGGAGGAGTACATTCAGGTGGCACTCCAACAGGGAGTTCAGCTGGTTTCTTCTTTATGGAGAAAAAGGGAGGTGGACTGCATAGATTACTGGGACCTCAACCAAGTTTCAGTCAAGTATTGTTATCCCATACCACTGTTTTCTGCAGCCCTGGAACAACTCGGAGCAGCTAAAGTGTTCACAAAGCTGGATCTTCGCAGTGCATATAACCTGATCCGCATCCAAGATGGAGATGGGTGGAAAACAGCCTTCTGTACCACCTCCGGCCACAATGAGTGCTTGATCATGCTCTGCAGCACCCCCTCAGTGTTCCAGTGCCTCATCAACAACTTCCTAAGGGACATGTTGGGGAGGAGTGTTATCACATATATCGATGACATCTTAGTATATTCCAGTTCCCTTTAAGAAAACATCCTCCACGTATGCCAGGTGCTAAAGAAGCTTCTCCAGCATCAACTCTCCATCAAAGCAGAAAAGTGTGAAGTCCACAAACACACCATCTCATTTCTGGGCTACATCATTAGCCATGAGAGAGTTTCCATGGACCAGGACAAGGTGAAAGTGGTGGTGGATTGACCCATCCCCAACACACTCAAGGAGTTGCAATGATTTCTGGGCTTTGCCAACTTCTACAGATGTTTCATAAAAGGATTCAGCACCACAACACATCCCTTGAAGTTCCTGCTCAGAGGCAAACCTAAGCATGGAACCCAGCTGCCGAAACGGCATTCTAACTACTCAAGGAGGTATTCACCACAGCTCCCCTTCTTAAGCACCCAGATCCTACCAAACACTTCATTGTGGAAGTAGATGCTTCAGAGACAAACCTAAGCTTCAGCCAGTTGCCTTCTTCTCATGTTTCCAGTTCATGCTGTCCTATAGACCAGGGTCTAAGACTGCTAAGGCTGATGCACTCTCCCAGTTAAACGGCCCAGACTACAAGAGAACCTCGACAAGTTCATTATAGCACCTGTATGTATCCTCAGCTCCATTGAGTGGGAGTTAAATCAGACCTTGGCAAGAATACCAAGCTTGCAGATCCCAGCTGCATGTCCTCCTAGGAAACAGTTTGTGCCTGAACAGCACCGGCTGAAACTCATCTCATGGGCCCACACAGCGGTTGCCACAGGCCACCCAGGTACACAGCGCACCTACCATCTAATACGTGAGAAGTAATGGTGGCCCAACATGCTGAGGGATATGTATAGAGTGATCATGCTCCACATGTGCCCATTCCAAGGTTCATTGAACGCTGCCAGTAGGCAAACTCAATCCTCTGCCCATTCCAGAACATCCCTGGTCACACATCTCCGTTGACTTTATCACCAACCTACCAGAGTCTCAGGGAATCACAACCATTTTGGTGGTTGCTGACTGGTTCTCCAAGTCACTACGCTTAATCCCAATACCATTTCTCCCATCAGCCTTCGCCACAGCGTAATTACCGTTCCAACACATGTTCTGATACTTTGGGATCCCAGGGGAGATCGGCAGAGATCGGGGGCCACAGTTCACGTCACGAGTATGGGCTAGCTTCATGAGCAAAATGGGCACCAACATCAATCTAACCTCAGGGTACCATCCACAAGCCAACGGCCAAGTAGAACATGCCAACCAAGAGGTCGGGCGGTTCCTCCAGACATTCTGTGCAGCTAACCTAGAGGACTGGTCCAGATTTATCCCCTGGGCTGAATACACCCAGAATTTCCTACGTCACTCAGCAACACAACTCAACCTGTTCCAGTGTGTCTTAGGCTACCAGCCACCTTTGTTCCCATGGAAGGCCAACACCACAAACTCCCCAGCAGTTGACCAATGGTTCCAGCGGAGTGAGCAGGTCTGGGAAAGTACTCACCAACACCTAACACAAGCCACCCTTATCTACAAGCAGAAAGCTGACCATCATGGCAGCGAGCATCCATGTTACCAGCCAGGTGACAGAGTCTGGCTCTCAACTAAGGATCTCAGACAACCATAAACCTGTAAGAAACTCAGTCCACGATACATCAGGCCATTCAAATTGTTAAACAGATCAACAAGGTCATGTACAAGTTGGAATTACCACATCACAGAAATATGATCAGAGGATGCCTCACAGGCAGGGTCACAACACAGTCCCTGACCTCACCATGGAGACCATGCTAAACCTGAACAAAGACAAGAGACATGAGTACACACACACACACACACACACACATCAAATTGTATGTTATTGTATTGTAGCAGATTCAGTGATCTTGCCATAAACCAAATTGTTAGGTTAAGAATAAAAATCATGTCATATCACTCTGAAGCCTGAAGCCATATACACTCCTATAAGACACACTGTGCATGGAAAAAGCCAAGCTTTGATCCCTAACTGTACATCTACAAGGTGGACCAACACGGTAGGACTTTAATATAGAGTTGAATAAAAATAAAAATTATTAATAATGAATAATAATTATAAGTTGCTGCTGCTGCTGCTTTCTTCTTCTTCTTCTTCTTCTTCTTCTTCTTCTTCTTCTTCTTCATCGGGGGCAGTGGTGGCTTGGCGATTAAGGCACTGGGTTACTGATCGGAAGGTAAGGGGTTCAAGCTGCCACTGCTGGGCCCTTGAGCAAGGCCCTTAACCCTCTCTGCTCCTGGGGGTGGGTGGGGTTAACAAATAAAGAATAAATAATAATTATTATTATTATTTAAAGGGCGCTCTCAATGTATTAAAATGCAGCTCAAAATACTATAAAAGAAAACAAAAAGCCAAATAAAAATAGCATAAATCAATAAATAAGAATATAAAAATCTAATAGAAATTCTATGAATAAAAAAATGTTAATTAAATTTTTTTTTAATTTTTAAGATAATTAAAAATCAGTCCTGTAACTGTACTTTCTTCATTTCCATGTCTGATCATGGACAACTTTATTTATTTAATACTTTCATTATTTAATAACTTCTTTAAAAAAAAAAAAAAAGGAAAAGATTTTCAATAGACAGATTATTCAAACGATTCAACAAAGATGGATCAATATAAATATAAAGTGAAATAACTCTGCAGATCCATTGTACAGGATTAGGAGTTAAGCAGGACAGTAGATCAATACCACATAAATAGTGACGCATAAGCATACTCTATATTAATTAATTGACCAGATTTATAAATGAGTCCCAATATTTTTTTTCTTGGATTTGTGATTTCACATTGCTCATTTGAAACTGGATGTATAGTGTGTGTGTATATATATATATATATATATATATATATCCATCCATCCATCCATCCATCCATCTTCTATACCGCCTTATCCTTTTTCAGGGTCACGGGGAAACCTGGAGCCTATCCCAGGAAGCATCAGGCATATATATACA
>JANDJT010000169.1:4830939-4842396 GCA_024331685.1 Stegophilus panzeri | reverse complement strand
CACATGAAAAGATATAATCAAATATTTACAAAAATGTGAGGGGTGTACTCACTTTTGTGAGATACTGTATGTATAAATAGTCACGTTCTGCACTGCACGGGTTGTCTTGAGTTGTTTGGTTTTTCTTTATGCATCACGTTCAGCTATTATTTTATTAGCTTGTCTTGAATCATTGCTTGACTTTAAACAATGTTTCATAAGAAATTATTAATGGCTGAACGCCATAGTTTTGATGTAATATTTATATAAACATTAAACTTTTGAAATAAGTGTTCACAACAACATTCCCATGTTCTGTTATGAGTAAATAAACTGTGAAAAAGTAATACGATATTAAACTTTTAAAATAATATGTAGATGTGAGCCTCCACGCCCAGATCTTATACTGTATATGATATGGGTGGAGGGCGGTGGGGCCCACGTCAATATTTTTTCAGGGGGCCCAGAACTCCCTAGCTATGGCCCTGCTTCCTATAAGGTCGCCTATACAACGCCTGTGTACTAGGGGCTTTTGTGTTCAGGTATGTTCCCTGGACTGCAGTTCAGTGTGATAGAGCCTGAATTGTGACCTGACTGGGGTGCCGAACTGTGGGGGTTCAGTCAATTTGTGGCAGCAAATCAGGGACAAAGCTGCCAAGGTTACCAAGGTCAAGACCACGTGCAGGACTCTGTGGCCTAGTTGCTAAATTCTATACACCATGGGAAAAATAGTGGTAGAGGAAAAAAAGGCCAGTGCATCTCGTCCCAGTCGCTGCTCCAGAGAGACACAATTGTGTTGACTCGGCACTGGCGAATCAACATCTGCACCGTGCCAAATCTTTCCCTTATCTGGGACATTGCTTCTAGGTGCAGATGCCACTTGACAGCTGTATCATTGCATGGCCCTGGTATCTGAGTTGCTCTCCTGAACTTACATTTATTCATTTAGCACACGCTTTTATCCAAAGCGACTTACAAATGAGGAAATACAAGCAAAGCGATATATCAAGCAGAGAACAAGTAGTGCTGCTATACAAGATTTATAATTGAGTTCTAGAACAGCAAAGTACACAGAGTTGAGGTGTAAGAGCCAGAGGAAGGTTTTTTTTTAGGTTTTTTTAAAGAGAATGTGGGGTTGCTGTTTTAGGCGTTAGTTACGTGCTCACGGAAGAGATGGGTTTTTAGCTGTTTTTTAAACTTCATCCCCAGAGCTGCATATTAGCAGAAATTCAGCTAACTTACCAGAGTAAACCAAGAATATCATGTGGTAAGCAGACAGAAAACCACTCAACTATGCTAGCAGTATGTAGCCATGATGTGGAAAACTTTTTTTGGGAAGATCTTGAGGAAAAATGAGATGTGAGTGCCACTATGGTGCAATCTTGTAAAGCCAACTCAAAGCTAGCAGCCATCAGAGAGTTCCATTAGAAAACTGCTTGCAATGTATAAACAATACACTCCATGTGTTAGAACAGATGAGAGGGGGCTTTCGCTAGCTTTCGAGAAGAGATTACCTTTAGTTCCGACCATAGTCATTAAACGTTAAGCACCTGCTTAACATTTAATGACTATGGTCGGAACTAAAGTTAATCTCTTCTCGAAAGCTAGTACCATGCTAGTAGTAACATGTACCGTATGGTGTACATGTGTGCAAGGCAGGAAGAAGGAAGGGCATGAAAGTTGTATGGAAGTTGTATTTATTGCAAATACAGTGTCATACCTTAATCTGTGACTTTGTTGAAAGGTCTTGGCATACTGATTTCCAAAAGCCCACCAAAGGTATGATCTGAGCCTTAGTAGTGTAACTGTTAACACCTCGAATGGTATTTTGTTATTGAGAATATAACACACTATTAATATCTGACACCTGATTTTACCACTGTATCATTTTGTACACATAATGGTAAGGTAACAAAACTATAAGATACGTTTTGTTTTTTTATTGAAAAAAAAGAATATATTTTATGGCGGAAAAATCTATATCCATCAATGTAGACTCGTTAATACTGAAACCATTATGTTTTTGAAAAAGAGTTATATTTCACTACTGGTGAGACAGATTGAGCTAACAAGAAAATACAATGCTTTGGGTTTTATTTGCAAGGCTCTCTTACAGCACCTAACACCCTATATTATTCCTCTGACCCGTGCTTTAATACAAGTCAAATTACATGTAAGGTAGAATGCAGTACAGACACGAGAACTTGAATGTTAAAGTTTTTGTTCAGGGACCAAGACATGGCTCTGTGGTAGTGCAGGGATCTGAAATCAGAAACTTCCACTTATTTCTGCTGGAAAAGTGTTTTAAAAAATGACTGACTTGTTGTAAATGTATGATTTTACTCGATATAGTTTAGCAAGTCAGCATTTACCACTTGTAATCAGGTTTAAAAGTTAAGATTTTAAAAGATAAGATTTATTAAATACATCAAGAGCAGCACGCTGAAGTCTGTACGATTTCTATATTAAATGTATTCTATACCTTGTGTAAAGGAGGGAGCACAATAAAATGACACTATTACTGAATTTTCAATCTGTTTTCCAGCCTCAATAATACATAATATAGAATAATGCCTGCCAAGAGCAGAACCCTGAGGAACCTCTTTAACTATTTTAAGACCTGCTGTTTGTTTAAGACAAGACAAGATAAGTGTTATAGCATCATGACAGTAAGAATATAAAATGTGAGAAGGTATATATAAATATAAATATAAATATAAATAAGACAGTAGTAGTGTCAATGTTAGTGTAGTAGTAGTGTTAAAGATTGGGGGTTCACAACCTATTTTGAATGTTCTCCCAGTGCTTCAGGGGTTTCCTCCAGCTAGTCCGGTTTCCTCCCCCAGTCCAAAGACATACAGGTTTTTCCAAATTGTCCATAGTGTGTGCGACTGTGCCCTGCGATGGGTTGGTACCCCATCCAGGGTGTCCCCTGCCTTGTGCCCTGAGTCCCCTGGGATAGACTCCAGGCTCCCTGTGACCCTGTGTAGGATAAGCGGTACAGAAAATGAATGAATGGATAATGTGGATGTGTCAATATAATCTTGGTTGAATTCTATAACACACTGTGTGATAATTCAATTTGATTTGTATAGCACTTTTAACAATGGACATTGTCTCAAGGCAGCTTTACAGAAATATATAAACACAGGATAGAGATTTTAAGTGTGTGAATTTATCACTATTGAGTGAGCCGGTGGTGACGGTGGTGAGGAAAAACTCCCTAAGATGATATGAGGAAGAAACCTTGAGAGGAACCAGACTCAGAAGTGAAGCCATCATCATCTGACATAATGTGTGTTCTATATGTCAGATTATAGGATGAAGATCTTCTAACCTTCTAGACCTGTGAACAAAGAAAATTAAAGAAATAGACTGACCTGCATCCATGGAGAAATAGGGCTTGTATATGCACAAAAATTTGAGCTTAAGGAAACAATATTTTTCTGTCCATTAGCATGTTTATTTACGTTTTTGCCATTGTCCTGTGAGTTTTGCATAATCCTATACTGTCCTCTTATTGCTGGATTTTAGACGAGTCCTAACTATGGTAATACTGAGAATTTAATAACATATTTTTGTCTGTGACAGCAAAATCAGACTGGAAATCATACAGCATATAGCCGGCTTTACAGTCTTGTTGGATTGTACGATTTATTCTTGCCAACCTGATTTAAAATTTCATTTGCATTTTGTCCTCATAGGCCTACTTGTTTTATTTATTTTTTTTATTTTAGTCTATACTTATAGAATACAATGAATCAGACCTTTGTCTCAGGGTAAATGAATGGTACAATATCACAGGATGAAGGAAATGCATGATGTTTTGAACCACATAAATGAAAGATTAACACATGTCCATTTATATTCTATTATTGTTCACTATAAATGAGCTGGACTTGATCCAAACAACTGAAAAGACCTAAATTCAGGCACACACAATATCTATCTATAATGATGTAAACTACACCTAGGATTTAGCCCACACTTAGGCTAAAGGTTGTGTAGCCTTACAGAGATTTGTTTTAAGCCCTATGTCTAGAAATACATCTTGTACACTGAGACATTGCGACGTGCCAATCAGACAAAAGGTCACGGTTTGGGATTTTCCCTAATGAGGTCCAGGTGGAACAATGCCTAATCAGGTCACCTTTAAAAAACCTTTAACAAAGAGTTTAAGCCACGGCAAGAAAAAGGCCTCACTTTGTCAGTTTCTCTGCATCTCATAATGTCTTGCTCATAGTGTGATGCTGTTGGCACACTTCACACAGGCTATTCTGTGCCAACGTGCCACTCACTGTGGGTTAAAGCCGCTCCAGACTGGCAAGACAAATAATCTTCGGAGGTCTGGTCACCCTCAAGTGAGAGCTTGTTTCAGATGCTGTGTTCATCTCATGTTCATAGACATCACACCTACAAGTCTGTGGTGAACTTGTTCTGGCATCGGGTCCTCTTCACAGATGAACAGACGCAGATGGGAGGACCAAAGGAGAGGAAAGAGACGTGCTGATGGCTTAGTTCAGGAAGGCGACCCCTGGGGTGGCACCTGGGGAGCTGTCTGTGGGCTGATCCTCACCATTCAGGCAGAACACAGCTCCACTTAAATGTCAGCAGGCTGGACATTATGGCTAAGCGATGGCGTGGACTGTAAGATCAGGTGATGATGAGACTCTTTTCCTGCAAACGGACACCAAATTCATTGGTCTGTCCAACAGAAACTTAGAGAGGGATAACGCAACTGCATATTCAGAGCCTCATTAGCACTACAAACCAGACAGATGAAGCATAGCCTAAAAAAACAAAACAAAGACCAAGCTAGTCAAACTGGAAGACCTTATTTGCCAGTTGGTAATTGCTGGTACAAAGGAAACCATTTCTGAAAAGTTAGAACAATAATTCTGGATAATATCAAACATTTATTTATTTATGCACTCTCTGTGTGGAATTTCGCATGTACTCCCAGTGTCCATGTGGGATTCCTCCAGGATCTATGGTTTCCTTCTACATCCCAAAAACATGCCAGAAGGTGGATTAGCTATGATAAATTGCCCATAGATGTTAATATTTGTGTGTGCATGGTGCTCTGTGATGGACTGGAGTCCCATCCAGGTGTATTCCCGCCTCACTCAGTGTTCCCAAGATTGGCTCCAGATCCCTAACCTGGAAAAGGCGGTTACTAAAAGATGCATGAAAAATTTAGTGAAGTCTCAGGGAAGCTGGAGAATATCTTATCCACTGGCAAAGACAGTCGACCAGTTTAACCAGCTCGGACTGTGTTTTGGCACCTGGTAGCCAACCAGACCAAGCTGGATTTTTTTTTCAGCAGGAAATTCTGCTCCCAAGATTGAAATATACCCAGAAAAAAATTATAACACTACTCCTTGAGGTCCTATTATGTACCATGGTTAGAAAGGTACGCTACATCCTTTAGATCCTCTAATTAATGGTAAAAAATAAAAATGTAGCTTATGATGGAACTACCTCATCGACAAGCACTTACATTGAGAATTATATTGTTTTCCTGACGTGAATGTATCTCGTTACATTTAGTGAACAAAAGACAGTTAAGGTAAACTAACAACACCTTTTGCACAATCATGAATGCATAAAAATACATAAAATGTAATACAGTATGTAAAAATGAATTTGAGCTTTTATTTCCTGTGGAAGTTGACTCCACAATTGGGACTGATATTATATTTACTGTACAGTTATGGAAGTAAAAAACAGTAGATCAGTGGTTCTCAACTGATTTTGCTTCAGGACCCAAGTTTTACATTGGACATCAAAACCCAACACTATACTAACGTTGTTTATCATATGGAAGTAAATGAAGGAGTGTGTATTAATATTGCATACGAATGTTCTTAATACTACTAATAATTATCCATTCTACTAATATTACTAATAATACTACTAATATCCCCCCCACACCTGAGATGCCAGCAAATAAATCAACTTACATACTGAGTTGTTAAGGTTGTATATCATAAGTATTTAAAATGGAAAATATCAATTTATTAAATGCAGTGCATATGCGTAGTACAGTGCGAAATTAATGCTTCACATAACATTAATGTGAAAAGGGGCCACTTTAAACATAAATTTATGCACAAACATAGTGCTCAGTAGGCGCAAGTTACCTAGCCTAACAAATAAAACAAATACTGAGCCAAATATTGAATTACAAATTGTACACTCAATATGAAAAATGCACAATTATTAAAATTAATAAACATAATGAGATTTAACAAGAACAGAGTTGAAATCGTAGCCTGTGCAAATCAATGGGAAACCTGCAGATTCTTCTGCATTTTTTTTTCATTTTGCAGTGTGATGCACCAGTTGTACAAAGTGCTTTCTCCTGAACAGTGCACACGTTTTTGAAAATTTTTTTTGAGACGTGTCCAGATCCTGTTGCTTTCTTTTGAAAACCTCGACAGGCTTTATGTCTTTATGGCTTGAGGGTTTTGTCTCAAAATGCCTTTTGAATCTGCGGTCTCCACAAACCATGCTTAACTGCTGTGCATAGTAATGCTATATTTTATGTAATCCGGGTCATATTTTTGTTTACCTTGAGTCTTTTTTTCCCATATTTTTGAGGAAGAGGGAATTTCACTCTGTTTATCTATGTTAGCATCAATTGTTTATAGATGAATTAGCGCCAACATTTTATCAACTGCACAGCATGACAGCATGACAAAAGCTACTCTTCAGGACTGTTCTTTGGAGTGTTTTTTCTTCTTTCTAGCAGTCCATGACCCAATCATAAAGGGCCCACTACCCACTTTTATGTCGAGATCCCCCAATTGAGTACCACTGAAGTAAAGTAACTGTAAAAGACTTTTTAAACACAGCCTATGTTCATGTTTCATATAAATAACAAAATTTATAGCACATAGACTTAAAACAGGCCACTATAACTAGAAATCACAAATAATCACTTTCATCCATCCATCCATACATACCGCTTATCCTACACAGGGTCATGGGGAGTCTGGAGCCTATCCCAGGGAAGTCGGGGCACAAGTTGTGGGACACCCTGGACGGGGTCCCAACCCATCACAGGGCACAATCACACACACGTTCACACATTACGGACAATTTAGAGATGCCAATCAGCCTACAGCGCATGTCTTTGGACTGATGGAGGAAACCACAGTAACTGGGGGAAACCCCCGAAGCACAGGAAGAAAACTCTGCGTACACACAGGGCGGAGACGGGAATCAAACCCCACAATGCATTTTAAATCTTATTACTTGTGCATTTATGTGTGAATCCATTTAACATAACATACTTTAGACATCCTTTCCCCATGCACCATACATTGTAGGTTATGAAAAACTTACATTTTAATAAATATTTACTGTTAACAGATGCTAGTTAAACAGTAAATATATGCTAAAAAAATGCACTCTAAACTGTTACATATTTAAGAGCAGAGAGCAGTTGATGTACAAAAATGTTAAAAAGATATTGAGTTTGTTGCATGATATGGGGTAGTACATTTTTGAATTGTTAAATGTGTGTTTTCATAGATTCACTGATGAAAACTGATAAAAACTAAAGTTTAATTAAGAGTTACAAGGGCACAACCCTGAAATCAACCTTTACAACCTTTAATTATTTAGTATATATATACTGAATAACAAGGACAGTTTGAGTGAATAATTTATGTCAACAAGCACAAGCACACAGCAAATAACGCGAAGATGTTGCATTATAGTCCTTAACAAGAAAGAAATACTTCTCCAGCCATGTTTAATGAAATGCGTTTTGCATTGTCCCGTGACGGCATCCGTACTCTATTTTAATCCTCAAAGCCGATTGGCTGAACACCGTCAACGCTATATTTCACCAAGACGTGCAGTAAACGTTGGAGCTAGCATAGCAACAGACGTAAGTATTAACAAACCTTACAGCATAGTTAGCTTTTATTATGTTTGGGTTTTAGCAGAACTATATTTAGAGCTATAGTTCAGCCGCATTTACACATATTCTATCATTATATCAGATTCAATTTGTCGCATTCATTTTTGGGGAGAACGTTTTTTTTCTTCTCCTACCTGTATTCCGACAAAACGCCGCTTCCGGTATTAAGACTATCTGGCATATGATTG
Organism: Stegophilus panzeri; assembly: GCA_024331685.1. Lineage (NCBI taxonomy): Eukaryota > Metazoa > Chordata > Actinopteri > Siluriformes > Trichomycteridae > Stegophilus > Stegophilus panzeri. Next base: position 4,834,296 of record JANDJT010000169.1, on the reverse strand, counting down.
GCGGTATGCTAGTTGCGTTTGAAAAACTAGCCAATTACGTGACTGAAGGCTAGATTTGTCGGAATACAGGTGAGGATAAAGGGTGTTAGCGTGCTAAATTGAACAAAACAGCTAACTGTTGTTGTTATTCTAAAACATCCATTACGTTACAGTTATAATTAGCGTGAAGTTAAGGAACAAATAATTGCATTGCAAAGCTAGATTATGTAGAATTTTTTTTCTTTCTCCACACACTGTAATGTGAATGTACAGTATGTAAAGGACATTTGCTGAGTTTATGCATTGTGTAATGCACCATAACTCACTATGTATTGGCATCTTGATTTTATGATTATGATCATATTTTGCTTTCTCCTTTAGTAAAAATGAGCGTACGCAAGCAGACCCCAAGTGACTTCCTGAAGCAGATCATTGGACGGCCAGTAGTGGTGAAGCTCAACTCTGGAGTGGATTACAGAGGTGAAGATCACCTGTGGATGTTCTACAGGTGCATCTCAAAAAATTAGAATGTCATAGAAAAGTAAATTTTTTTTCCCCAGTAATTTAATTCAAAAAGTGGAACTTTCATATGTTCTAGATTCATTACGCATAAAGTGAAACATTTCAAGCTTTTGTTTGTTTAAATCTTGATTATGGTTTACAGCTCATGGAAATCAAAAATCCAGTATCTCAAAAATATTAGAATAAAGAATTTATAATACAGAAATAAATGTCGACCTTCTGAAAAGTATGTTAATTTATGCACTCAATACTCAGTCGGGGCTTTAATCCTTTTGCACGAATTACTGCATCAATGCGGCGTGGCATGGAGGCGATCAACCTGTGGCACTGCTGAGGTGTTCTGGAAGCCCAGGTTGCTTTAACATACTTTTCAGAAGGTCGACATTTCTATATTATAAATTCTTTTATTCTAATATTTTGAGATAATGGATTTACTGTAAGCCGTAATCACCAAGATTAAAACGGAAAAAAAAAAGGCCTGAAATATTTCAATTTATGTGTAATGAATCTAGATTATATGAAAGTTCCACTTTTTTAATTAAATTACGGGGAAAAAACTAACTTTTCTACAATATTCACATTTTTTGAGATGCATCTGTAAGGGGATATTTATAGCCATTACAATCCCTGGCAAAAATGATGGAATCACCAAACTTAGAGGATGTTCACCTGACTTTTTTTACTTTGTAGCAATTAAAAAAAAAAAAAAAAAATCACAGATATGATACAAACCAATTTTTGTTTAATAGCAGAACTTTGTCTTCATAAAATATACCTCAAACAAGTTAAGTGAAATTATTTTAATTAATGGCATATTTTTTCCAGGTCAAGTAGAGGTAAAAAATGATGGATTCGGTTTGTAATTTGCATTTCTTAAACAAATACCAGCACAAGTCTAAAAATGCTAATTAGTCTGCAGTTTAAAGAGGGTGCTTACAGAACTTTACCTTGGACTTTTTGAAAGGAAACGTCGCCCCAACAAGAGAGTTGTCAGTTGAAACAAAGGAAAGGATTATAAAACTCCTTCAAGAAGGAAATCCAACACGGAGTCTGGTAAAAGATGTTCCCAGGTTGTTCCCAGTCAGCTGCGTCTAACATTTGGTGCGAGTATAAACAAAATAGGAAGGTTATAAAAGGAAAACATACGAGTCGACCAAGGAAGACGTCAGAGCGTCAGGATAGAAAAGGCAAAGCGATACGCCTTGAAAATAGAAAATGCACAACAAAAAACAAATGAAAAACAAATGGGAGGAAACAAGAGTCAGTGCTTGTGACTGTAAGATATCAGCTGAATGAACGTATAGAAAAGCCAAACAAAAACCAGCACTTACACCTAAACAGAAGAAAACAAGGTCACAGTGAGCTAAAGAGAAGCAGTCATGGAGTGTGGATGATTGGATGGAAGTGATATTCAGTGATGAATCACGAATCTTATATAAAGAAACATATAAAGACGACTGTCTGAAGAAAACAATCAAATTTCCCCACTCATTTATGATACGGGGTTTCATGTCAGGTAAAGGACCAGGGGAGACCTCAACAGTCAATGCACAGGTGTACACTGAAATTTTGGACACTTTTACTCATTCCATCGATAGTAAATAGTTTTGATGATGATGAAGTCATTTTTCAGGATGATAATGCATCTTACCACAGAGCAAAGAGTCTTAAAGATTTTCTTAAGGAAAGGCAGATCAACGCGATGACCTGGCCAGCAAACAGTCCGGATCTCAATCCCAGTGAAAATTTATGGTGGAAATTTTAAAAATTGGTCCATGACGAGGACCATCCTGCAAAGCTGATCTGTCAACCGTTGTTTGAGAAAGTTGGAACCAGCTTGAATATTGGCGAATATTGTTTTTCATTAGTGAAGTCCACGCCTCAAAGATCTCCAGCCAACATAAAAGCCTGAGGAGGAGCAACAAAGTACTAATTGAGATTTAAATTTTTTTATTGATTCCATAATTTTTTCCTCTACTTAATCTGGGAAAAAAAACGTGTCATTAATTAAAACAATTTAATTTGTTTGAGGTATGTTTCACGAAGCCAGAATGTTCAGCTATTAAAGAAAAATTATGTGTCATGTCATATCTGTAATTTGTTTATTTGCTACGAAGTAAAAAAGCCAGGCGAGCGTCCTCTAAGTGTGGTGATTTCCATAATGTTTGACAGGGGTTGTCCAACTGACTCAGTGGAATGAAATGTCGTTTCTCTCCAGGATCATGATGCAGCATGATAATCCTGACTACGTAAAATCCAAATTCAGTGCAGTACGATACAGTAAACGAGTGGCAGGGTGACACAGAGTGCAACTGTAGAGGATGACGTTATAATAAACATAACGGCCATAAGGACTTGAGTACGGACCGGACGACAACTCGAACACGGTGTTTAAGAAGAAAGATTGATCTCAGATGAAAATGTTTTACTTCAGTGCCAGGAGTGTCAGGTTTATTAAAAAATAGCATCACAAAAAAACAGGAAAGAATAAATTACCGCTTTAATTATGTAAATTGAACACGCCTAAATCTGAGAGGCAGCCGTGTGCAGAATCGGTCTGGTTTGTGTCAGGTTGGTGTAGCTATGTGTGGGTGCTGTTGTCAATGCTTTAAGCCCCTAATGATAATAAGTAAGGAGTACACTTGTATACACTGGACTGGTTGTTTCTAAAGCCAAACATTCAGTTCAGCCAATATGGTTGTTGTGCTCCTCGCTTATATGAATGCAGTTACATTTATATAGCGCTTTTCTAGACACTCAAAAAAAAAAAAAGGGGGGGGGGGGGCTTCTTAACCACTACTAGTGGATGATGTGTTGGCAGCCACCACACACCAGCTATTAGTGGAGAGGAGAGAG
>JANDJT010000169.1:4809603-4829017 GCA_024331685.1 Stegophilus panzeri | reverse complement strand
TTTCTTTACATTCTGTTTCTTTACATTCTGTTTCTTTCCTTTCCGTTTCATTCCATTTCTTTCCATTCTGTTTCTTTACATTCTGTTCCATTCCTTTACATTCTGTTCCATTCCTTTACATTCTGTTTTTCATTCTGTTCCTTTGTTCCATTCCTTTACATTCTATTCCTTTACATTCTGTTCCATTTCTTTACATTCTTTTTCTTTACATTCTGTTCCATTCCTTTACATTCTGTTTCTTTACATTGTTACATTCCTTTACATTCTGTTTCTTTACATTCTGTTCCATTCCTTTACATTCTATTCTTTTACTTTCAGTTCCATTCCTTTACATTCTGTTTTTCTTTTAGTTCTGTTCCATTCCTTTACATTCTGTTCCATTCCTTTACATTCTGTCTCTTTACATTCTGTTTCTTTACATTCTGTTCTATTCCTTTACCTTCAGTTCCATTCCTTTACGTTCTGTTTCTTTGTTCCATTCCTTTACGTTCTGTTCCATTCCTTTACGTTCTGTTTCTTTGTTCCATTCCATTACATTCTATTCCTTTACATTCTATTTCTTTACCTTTTGTTCATTTACATTGTTTCTTTCCATACTGCTCTTTAACAATCTGTTCTACTCCTTTACATTCCGTTCTGTTCCTTTACAATACATTCCTTTACATTTTGTTCTTTTATGTTCAATTCATTTACATTGTTTCTTTCCTTTACAGGACTAATATGATCTGTTCCTTTATGTTCTATACCTTTCCTGTTTCTTTTTGTTCTGTTTCTTTACATTCTGATCTACCCCTTTACATTTCCATTCCGTTCCTTTGCATTCTGTTTCTTTAAATTCCATTCCCTTACATTATATAACTTTCCTTTACATTCCTTGTGATAGCTAGATGACTAAGTCAGAGCATCTCCAAAAATGGCAGATTTTGTGGGGTGTTCCCGGTGTGTAGTGGTTAGTACCTACCAAAAGTGGTCCAAGGAAGGACAACCGGTGAACCGGCGACAGGGTCATGTGTGCCCAAGGCTCATTGATGCGCGTGGGGAGCGAAGGCCAGCCCGACTGGTCCGATCCCACAGAAGAGCTACTGTAGCACAAATTGCTGAAAAAGTTCATGCTGGCTATGATAGAAAGGTGTCAGAACATGCAGTGTGTCACAGCTTGCTGCATATGGAGCTGTGTAGCTGCAGACAGGTCAGAGTGCCCATCCTGACCCCTGTCCACCACCGAAAGCACCTACACTAGGCACATGAGCATCAGAACTGGACCATGGAGTAATGAAAGAAGGTGGCCTGGTTTTGTGGATGTCCAGGTGCGTGTGTGTCGCTTACCTGGGGAAGAGATGGCACCAGGATGCACTATGGGAAGAAGGCAAGCCGGCAGAGGCAATGTGATGCTCTGGGCAATGTTCTGTTGGGAAACCTTGGGTCTTGGCATTCATGTGGATGTTACATTGACACGTACTGTGCAACCTACCTAAACATTGTTCACCAAGTACAGTACACCAGATTAAGTACACCTCTTCATGGCAACGGTATTCCCTAATGGCTGTGGCCTCTTTCAGCTGGATAATGTACCCTACTACACTGCAAAAATTGTTCAGGAATGGTTTGGCAAAGAGTTCAAGGTGTTGAATTGGCCTCCAAATTCCCCAGATCTCAATCCGATCAAGCATCTGTGGGATGTGCTGGACAAACAAGTCCTATCCATGGAGGCTCCAACTCACAACTTAAGGATCTGCTGCTAACGTCTCTGTGCCAGATACCATAGCACACCTTCAGAGCTCTTGTGGAGTCCATGCCTCAACGGGTAAGAGCTGTTTTGGTGGCACATGGGGGACCTATACAATATTAGGCAAGTAGATTTAATGTTATGGCTGATTGGTGTACATTCTGCTCCATTACGTTCCTTACCTTCACGTTCTGTTCCTTTTCCATGTCATTTCCTATTACTTTCCCTTTTTCCTTCTCCTGAAATCTGCCACCTTCTTTGTGATTGGTAAAAAAGGAAGTTCTGTGTTTTCCCTGCAGTGACCTAAGCTCTGAACGAGGAGCTTTTTAAAGGTGACCTGATTAGCCGCCGTTCCACCTGGACCTCATTAGGGAAAAGTCCAGCCAACGACCTTTCGTGTGATTGGCAAGTCGCAGTGTCTCAGTGCACAAGCTGAATCATTGCTCATAGGGTTTAAAACTAATCAAACACTCTCTGCGAAGGAGCGCAACCTCTGGGTGTGAAAATGTTTTTTGTTTTTTTTTGTTCCCTCATTATTAATATTAACACGCGATATGATCTTGTTGCCATTTGATACGAGGGCATGTAGGTCAGAGCGAGTTTATCTGATGACCCACATCTTTAATAGACCTGCGTATGCTGAACGTCGGAAACACTGATTAATTACTGCAGCTCATATCAAAGCGCTCTTGGATTCTTGATTCTGATTGGTCAGAAGGTGTTGATTAATTTTCTATCACAGCAGCTCTGACGGTAGTTCTGGCTACAAGGGAAATCACAGGTCGCACAGGAATGCATTCGTTCTAGTGTGTTATCGTTTCTATGGTAACAACTTACACAGGGACTTGTATGGCGGACTCTCCACGTAAAAATAAAACGGTTTCTGTTTATTTAACGTTTTTTCTTTGTCTCCAGTGTCAGTAAAGCTGTAAGTTTTTGGGACACTTTGCGCTCTTCATTTTTTTTTTTTTTTTTGTCTTATTAATATTAAGAGGAAATAAAAGAGGCTGGTGAGAACGTGAGTGTTTATAACTGCTTTAACGTAAGTGATGACAGGAACTAACTTGTGTCACGGACTCTACACAACATTAAAGTAACTATAAATGGATAAAAATTACAATGTGTCATTTTATGTTGGCAAATTTCTGTGGCGTGTGTGTGTGTGTGTGTGAAATGTGAAATTGCTGTGGTGTGTATGGTTGTGTTTGCACTGCTTTTCATCCTGAAATGGCTTTCGTATAAATCAAAACTGCTTCTGTCTGATGTTCGTGTTTCGTCCACGTCAGGTTTTGACATCGCGGTCCGTCCTATGTGTCCCTGGTTAATTTAGCGAACGAGCCTGAGCTCTGTGTCAGTTCATTCGGCTAAGATAAGGAAACCCAATAAACATATGACTCATTAGGCTCTTAATGAGCTACTTTTGAAACGCTTTGAGTTTTCTAAGCATGGAGAGGCTTTACTAGGACCCATGTTTTCTTTTTGCTGTATGCGCACGCTCTCTGCCCCCGAAAGGGAGACAAAAGGCTGCCAAGGTCAGGCCTGAGCGCAGGATGAAGGACGCTGTATTGATTCAGCTCTGTCTGTAACAGGAGAGAGAGAGAGAGAGAGAGAGAGCTCGAAGGATCATTATGGCATCTGTGGCGCAAATGTTGATCCTACTGTAATCAAAGACCTCAAGCTCCCCCTGTGCCCTTCCCTGCAAACAACCTCGTTGCTTTGCTTGAAGCCTAATTAGCACTATTTGCAGCAATGGTCTTACGGCTAAATGGACACTGTCTTATTAGGGCGACTCTAATGACCCTGCAGAGTGCGTCTCAGATGCAATCTGTTGTCCTGGTTCATTCGGTCTGTGCTTCTTTATCATTTACATGCAGCTTTAATTAGCCTGCATGCCTAAGGTGAATGGATTAAACAGAGTCTCTTCGTGCTGTGGAGCCGATTGGGTTTTTTCTTTTTGTTTTGTTTTGTCGTTTCAGGTGTTTGTTTAGTGAAGCTCTTTTGCATTAACACAGCAGGAGTGTTGGAGATGCACAGTGCATGGACAACTTGTGGGAAGTTTAAGGTCTACAGCTCCACCAGCAGGTAAACTCGTGGTACCGCAGGGTCTTTTATGGCCAGAGGTCGACCTGAACGGCCCCACTGCAGTGCAGTGTGTCGTATATTTAACCCTGTTTCGCACGCCTCCAGCTCTTACAAGCAGTGCTGTGTACAGTGTTCAGTCTGGAATCCAAATGAGTATTGATCCTTATCCAGTGGATATGATTAACTTATTATGTGCTGAAGATGTTGATGATTCGAAGTTTATACTTTAATCAGTAAACAGACATTTTCTACTCAGAAAATGTCATATAAATAAAGACCATTATTATTATTATTATTATTATTATTATTATTATTATTATTATTAGTAGTAGTAGTAGTAATATTTGTAGTAGTAGTACAAATGAAAAATTATTATTATTACTATTAATAATAATTATAGCAGTAATAGTTTAAATAAACACATTATTATTATTATTATTATTATTATTATTATTATTATTAGTAGTAGTAGTATTAATATTTGTAGCAGTAGTACAAATTAAGAATTATTATTATTCATAATAATAGTAATAATAGTAGTAATAGTTTAAATAAACACATTATTAATTATTATTATTATTATTATTATTATTAGTAGTAGTAGTAGTAGTAGTAGTAGTAGTATTAATATTTGTAGCAGTAGTACAAATTAAGAATTATTATTATTCATAATAATAATAATAATAATAGTTGTAATAGTTTAAATAAACACATTATTAATTATTATTATTATTATTATTAGTAGTAGTAGTAGTAGTATTAATATTTGTAGTAGTACAAATTAAGAATTATTATTATTCATAATAATAATAATAATAATAATAATAATAATAGTTTAAATAAACACGATTAATTATTATTATTATTATTATTATTATTATTATTATTAGTAGTAGTAGTAGTAGTAGTAGAATTCTTAGTATTATTATTAAATGTTCTCAAGCATGAGATGATGGATGTTAATATATATATATATATATATATATATATATATAATTATAAAAATTCATGATGTATTTTCATTTTTAAATTCTCAACTGAAAGCCTGCAAGGAAGAAACTGAGAGAGAAAGAGAGAGAAAGAGAGAGAAAGAGAGAGAAAGAGAGAGATTGTGGCCTAGAAATACTTTTAACCATTTACAAATCTTACATATAAACATTTAATGTAAGTTTTTACAGTTATTAATAACTTAATCATAATGCTTAGTTAATTACTGCTGTGTCAGCATCATATGTATTATTTTGGATAATGTTTCTGAGATGAAAATATGCAGCTTTAAACATGTTTCATACTGTATATGAGATTCAAATAACAGCATCAATAATCAGCATCTAGACTTACATCAAAGTCCTCATCTGTATCTTTTGGTTTCACTAAATTGTCAAATTCAGTGTTTTAGTTAATAGATTAATAATAAAAAAGTATATTTCAGAAGCATGTAGAAGGATGAAAGATGAGAAATGTCTTTTACATCAGCTGGGGATGTCACGATACAGTTTTTTGAGATATTGCGTTCAACAGATCGTGATTTATATTTATAAATGTTTGATATTTTTTGTAAACAACAATTGCAAACTCTGGAAGCAGATTTGATGAACAGGTTTTCTGCTGTTTTCATCTTTAAACTTGTTTTTAACTTTCCTTGTTTTCAGTTTTGTTCACGTTAAATAAAAGTGGCATCAAACAAATTATTTTGGAGGTTTTTAAATTTTGATTATTATTATTATTATTATTATTATTTTTTTTTTTTAAACTATAAATCCAACACTATTTTACTGCTAGTTTGTTATAAAGCCTATACAGTACATCATTATCCATACTGTGTATTGTAGTAATATCCTGAAGTATTGTGATATGATATTTTTTGTCATATTGCCCACCCCTAGTGTGCTGTTCTAGGAAATGAATCAACGACAGGGTGGTGTGATGTGGCGTGATGTGAAGCTGAAGTGAGTTCCTGTTACCACCCTGGAGTTTATATTCCTATAACAATGTTTTATTCCTCTTATTTATCCACCACAACTTGGCAATGATTTCTATTTTTTATTTATTCAAGAATGACGCATCATACTTTTGATCAGTTTATATTTTTTATATATAGGATTTATAGGTTTATAGGATTATCACTTATACATTATAGCAGCTATAAACATCCATTCCCTTGTTCCTGATGAAATAAAAACAATTCTTGATATTTTTTTGGTAACAGTATATGTACAGTATCAGAATTTGATTCTTATTTTATGTTTTAAATGTTTACATAAAACTACAAATTCATTATCACTGGGAGATTGTGAGTTCGAATCCCAACGATGCCACAGCCATTCATGCCCGCAAGCCAAAGGAGCGAAATTGGGTGGGAGGTACGACATATGATATACCTTTTCTCACCTGTCAATCACAGAAACAGCAGCCAATCATATGGCATCTGTAAGCTCATGTATTTGGAAGAGGGCAGATAGCGCTGTCCTTGGAGTGTGTTAGGCTGCCTTGTGACCAAGTAAGCACAGATCAGGAGATCCCAGTTGGTAGCTATCATATAATAGTGGAGAGGTAGCTAGTGGGTGTGAATTGGCCAAGACCAAATTAAGAATTGAGGAGAAAATGTGGAAAAAAAACAACAAAACATCTGTTGTATATTTTTAAAGGACATAACAAATCCATTTAAATCAAACTTAATTATTTATGTGTGTGCATTTTTGAAAACCATCTTGGCCTTTGACCCATAAATAAATATGAATTTTTTTTTTCCTTGCCTGTTTTTGATATTTTGAGCACTAACAAAGGTTCCAGGCCCCGACTGAAGCCTTCTAGCTAAAAAGGAATGAAATGTTCCGCTCCACATCTTCAGCATCAACAGACTTCGCCTCTATTTACATAGCAAAGCCAGAAGAAGGGCTGTGTGTGTGTGTGTGCATCCATACAGGGTAAAGCCTCGGATCTGTGCCCCTGCGTATGAACTTGAACTGACGTGACCCGGCGATGATGAATGAAAAAGATCACCTTTCACTCGCTAACTCTTTCTCCTTACCAGGGCCAGGCCTTGGCGCTTCATAGCTCTTTCCTTTTCCATTAGCTGTATAAACACATGAGGACATGGCAGTAAGTCACGTCCTGCGGTGTCATGCTGCATTTCTCCGTGTTTTCTTCCTTAAGCTGAAAGAGAAAAGCTGTGCATTCAGACCGGAGATTGTACCACCGCTGAGCTCTTAATTTAGACCACACCACTGTCCCCCATGGCCTGGAATGTCCCCTCTGACCTTCCTATCTGAAAGGAGCTATTCCGGACGCAGACGAGGGGCCTTGCATGATTTATCGGAAGTACAAATGGGCCGGCGAAACGGCTTGGCTCGAAGGAGTGCCATTAGTTTTGAGGATAAAGAAGCCACAGGGGGATATTTTACCTCGATGGGAACCCTTTACCTGACTACATCAACCTCTCGTGCTCGTTGTAAATTACACCTCTTCAGCGGTGAGGGGTTTGCTTTAGCTTGTGGGGTTGTGTTTAGCAGAGAGATTTGTGCATTTTGTAGAGTAATTAAATAGAATCATTAATGAACTTAATGAGTTAATGTGTCTAGTACAATGCCTAAAATGGGCTCTGTTATAAAATGTTTGCCATTGCCAGGCTTATGTAAAGCTGTATTTAAATTGAGATTTTTCTCATAGGTTGTCGAGTTTATGGGGCAATTTAGCCAAAACCAAATTGATATATTTTTCCCGTTTTGAGAAATGTGCTCGAACAGCCAAAACATTTTTTTGGAATAAGGTAAGCAAATAGCTACCAATTATTTTTCTTGGATTCCTCCCCTCACACCCCCCATTTTCTCTGCAATATGGTCTTGCCCAATTCCCAGACCACCAACTAACCCTGCTCTGATTCAGGTAAAACCAATTTCCATATCCATTCAAACTGCTGCTCTTCCTACATCACAGCACAATGTAACACACCCAGAGGAAAGCACTATCTACCTTCTTCCACATACATGACTTCACAGATGCTCACGATTGGCTAGCATCACTGCGATTGACCCACAGTGCATCTTCAAAGTTCAAACTCTCAATCTGAGTTTCAAGATTCAAACTCTCAATCTGAGTTTCAAGAAATATGGTGAATTCCTTGTGAATGCTTTGTGATCCAAGGTGTATTCCCACCTCACGCTTAGCTATCCCAGGATAAACTCCGAAATCATGGCGACAATGACCAGGAAGGTTGTTGTGCAGATCTGCCAATCCTAGACACTGAAAACCAAGAATTAAGTGGCGATCACACTAGACTTTCAGCATGCGAAATTTCTTCGGCGACCACTACGAATATGGGCGGTAACCAGATATGACATCACGCACCAAGACCTTGTTTTTTTATCCACGCATCACGGATTCCGACATGTTTGCACTGTTATTGCTGTGATGGAAAAGGAAGGCTGTGGGTTCACCTTAACTCTTTTGATGTTGATTTTATATTCTTTTTAAACGGTGGTGTATAAAACGTGACGTTGCGTCACCACTATAATCAGTGCTTCCTCCATCTTGGATTTTCTGAACAGGTCACGTGTCGATCTTCTATCGGTCACACGTCTTCACGTGGTACGAATTCGCAGGTCAGAGTTCACCAAACTTGAACTTTGGAACATGTTAAACTTCTTCGCATGAGCTTGCGTTTCCAGTCTCCGGCATTCGCAATGCATATGAATGGAAGTCAATGGAACGAAAACTGTAGCGTGACCGCCCCTTTAAAGAGTTTAGCTGACACATGCACACGCACAGCATGTTTTTTTTTTTTTTTTATATCAGACGTCTCCATTTGTATTCCACGCAATTGATTTGTTTGAACACAAGCACTGCTGTGCGATAATTTACCCAGCATCAATAAGAAGGTGGAAAAAGCCCATAAAACACGAAGAAAAACAAAACAAGATATGCGACGTTGTTATAGCGGTTTGTGAATTAAAACGTTGGCTTGTAAGTGGAAAACTGAATCCAAATGTTAATACAAACCCCTCGGATCAAGCGGTACATCGCTGCAGTGTGTTGTAAAGCCGTCGTGTCAGAGAGCAGCTCGGTTTTAGTAGGTAAATCTGTAACGCAGACTCGTCTCTCTCTGTGATTGAGCCTCGCGTGAAAACCAGAATAACCCTGCACTCAAGCAATTAGCCCCCTTCACCGCATCACTCTGACTGCCAATTTGTCCGCCATAGAACATGACGCAGAGCGCTGCTGGCACGCGCCCAAAATGCTAATGGAATTGCCAGAGCATTTTGTTTCCCTTCGAGTAACTGTGGACGGTGTGCACCGGCAAAAACCCTGTTAGGCCCCGGTAATTGAGTGTATTTTGTTGCTAGTGCAGCGATGAATAACTGGCATCCTCACAGCAGAGGAAAAAAGTAGTCGACTGAGTATCTGTGTGCGAGAGATGGACGTGTAATAAATGTACAGTACAACTAAATATCACGGTTTTAACACATCACCGTATCTGCTATCAGCTTTAAATTGTAAAGACGATCATTATTGTTAATGCTGCTGAATTCTTGATTCTGATTGGTCGCGTGGTGTTGATTCGTTTTCAGCAGCTCTGTCATTAGTCCTGGCTGCAAAGTTTACATTAATGCGCTCGTCCTAAATCTTTAAGAAGTGCATACATGTCGATATGGCGACTTTTCTGTTAGGAGATGTGTAGTTAACATTTTCAGATGGTTAAAGTTGCTCAGTTTTCAGGATGGCTGCAGTTTCTCGACAAACCAGTGTTAGCAAACTATAACTATGCTATAATATGAATGAAACACTTAGTAATCTGCTGTAATAGGAAAAGAATCCATTTCAGGGTGGTTGCAGTAACTCTTGCATCACCTGTTGTTGGGTATTTTCCTATAATACGTCCCAACGTGTTTTATTCCTTACAGATGTAACATCCAGCATAGGCAATCCTATGTCATTCCTCCAGAAGGTGCCGTCCCTTGAATTTTTAAATTTCTTCTTCAGTTGTCATTCTCATTTCCTACCTGAACAATATATAAGCAAACGCACTCTTAGGCACTTTGCGAAGCCTTACGCCCGGTTCACACATACTCCGTTTGCAGTAGGTATTGCGGTGCGGAAGCAGCATGCACCGTTGTGCTTTCTCGTAAGACGCGTTTGCAGTGCGCTACTGATCTGCGGCGGAACACATTCAGAAAAAAGACGTGAAGGTGGAGGGTGACAAGACTTTGAATGAAGTTTAGAGCAACACAGTACAGTAATACAATCTTTCATAGACGTTATTTCATTTTTAAACGCAATAAATATTATCAACATAAGCTTCCATTCAATGAGATGAGAGTGTTTCCCCTCCCCTCCCCCACACACAGTATAACATGCTGTGTAGTGTATTTCACATTTAAATATATACTTTAGATATCATTTTGACCGCTTTAGTCCTGATGAGTGTTTTGGTTTTCTTTGCTTTACCACAGGCTTAAAGTAATTGGATGACTATGAAAAACAGTAGTACGTATACTTTAATTATATGCATTTTTGCTGAAATTACTACATTTTCGTGTCAATCCTCGTTCATTTTAACCACGAATTATGTGCTATCGCTTTAATTCAGCGCATGTAGCATAGAAAAAATACACTTGGTGCGAAACGATCGCTCCTGTAATGCACTGCAGTGTGAATGCTCTAACCTGTTAACATGGGCACTGCAAATGGAGTATGTGTGAACCTGGCCTTACATTTTAAGTACTAAGTATTAAGTTCTGAACTGTTGAGATCTGGATTGTTTACCTATGTATGAATCTATCTTGTCTTGTCTGATTTTTGCCTTTGTCTCACCTTCTGGATTTTTCTCTGGCTCTGATTTCTGGATTGTTGACCTTGCCTGTTTCTTTGACCAGGTTTTTTGGACTGTGTGTGCTCTAGGATTGCATTGGTACTCAGGATACCCTCCGGAATCATGGCGACAATGACCCCATGTGGAAAGGGGGGTTGGTTATGCAGATCTGGCAACCCTGGACACTGAAAAGGGTGAAAGTTTATCTGACACATGCACACAAAAAAAGATTCTGAATCATATTTGAAGCGCTTTTATCCTTCAGTAGCGTATTAGTATTAGTGTTGAAAAGCCCTATGACACTGTGGACATCACTGAAGCCCCGCCCACTGTTGAGAGCTTGTTATGACTCCAATTAGTGGTCTTTGAGAAGGGCTGCTTTAGTAGAGCAGTTTACTCTCTATTCTTGGCTTTGCTGCTCAGGAACTTTCATATGGTGTTGTGGCTGTGTATAAATGTAAGTTATCTTAATTTGGATTGACTTTATTGTTGATTTCATTGATCTTTGTTTATCCATTTTCCTTATGTATTTGTTTAGAAACCAGTCTGATGCACCTATGGGTTGATTTATGTACTGGCACTGGTGAAATAAAACTATAAAATGTATGTTGGCTCAAGGTGTTTTAACTGATGCCCCATTGTGACGCTCCCCCTGCATAGCAGCAGTATCCTATGAATCTTTTACAATTAGTATTAGTAAAGTTCTCTCCAATTTGCACTCATAAATATTCATATTAAAGCCCTGGTGCAACCTCCCTGGGGATTCGTAGACGTTCAGCCGAGCGCAACATGTGATTAATAGATTAATATAATGTGCTTCGAGTCCATAACATACTGCATCCTTGTAAATTTGATCCGTCACCTTCTAAATACTAGCATACTAATATACTAGCTAGTGGTAATGAAAAAACGGCTAGCTAACAGTTTATTTTCTTCTAGATTGTTTGAGTAATGCTAGGTGACGTATGCGCAAGCAGATGTCAGTTACTCTTCTAACTTTTAAAATGAATTAATGAACACTTTTACACTCTTTACGAAGTGTTTTATCCTGGTCATGGTTTCAGTGGATTTGGAGCCTATCGCAGAAACATTGTGTGCTGGACAGGAATACCAGGACACCAGTCTGTCCCAGAATGTTGAAATGTCTTGTAGGTAATGCCTGATTTAGCGATGCATTACTTGTAGCTCTTCACACTGAAGATGTGAAACTTAGACACCAAATACCGTATGTCGTAGCTGATCATTTGCTTTATTGGGCGGCTGTGGCTCAGGTGTTATTGTGGGTTGTCCACTAATCGTAGGGTTGGCGGTTCGATTCCCAGCGCACATGACTCCACATATAGGCGAAGTGTCCTTGAACCCCAAGTTGCTCCCGATGGCAAGTTAGCGCCTTGCATGACAGCTCTGCTACCATTAGTGTGTGAGTGTGTGTGTGAATGAGACACAGTGTAAAGCGCTTTGTAGAACCTCTAAGGTTAAAAAAGTGCTATATAAGTGCAGACCATTTATTCAGAGTTAGCAACATCTAGACCTGCAATCCAGACTAAAGCATCAGCTTGCATCTTTTTTTCTTGAAATACAATGCGACACCAAAACACATAAACAGAAGATGGCAAACACTGCAATAAACATCTAATAGGAGTCTAGTACTATATATTGTTAATATACTGCACATGTAATTATCACAGGAATCATAGCGAATTTGATTAAATTCTGCAACATCGCTTCCCTCGTCATTCAACAGCTTATAAAATAGCACTTGATCCAGCACATCCTATAATTCTGCATTTTATTGTTTGTTTATTATAATTTTTTTATGGCACACTAGCAGTTAAAATATGCAAAAACTAATGAAAACACTGGACGTTATAAACAATAATGTTTTGCAAATGATGCATTCGATCATGCTTTTAATTCATAATTTTGATTTGTCAAATTAATAAAACTTTATCGATATTTTAGTTAATTTGGTATGTAATGTTTACAAAACACCTGTGTGCGCAATTTCAGTATTAAGTCCTCACTATGCACAACTGAGTCTCATCAGATTCCGGCCCAAAGTGTCTGTAAAAGTGAATTCAGTGCTCAGGCTTTTTCCTTTGCAGTGTGATATTGGTCAAGGATAAAACACAGACAGTACAGTTATGACTTTGAATTGCATGTGGCACATCAGGACACACACACACACACACACACACACAAACGTAGTGTAATCAGTGTGATTAGGCCCAGCTCCCTCTCTCTTTGCCTCTCTCTTTGTCTCTCTCATGTCAGTCGTAGGACTCGCACTCTGCCTTTCAGCCCGAGCTGCGATTCTAATAAAGTAGAGTACAGACACGGAGAGGCTGTTAAACTGAAAGTGACATGGTAGGCTGAGCAGTTACACCGCACAGGCCACGCAGTGTCACTCTGAGAATTTTATCGAGCAGCTCTGCTCTTATTCAGATGAACACTGCTGGTGTGATATGATTACAAAACACACTCCTGCTGCCGCCGAGTCGCTTCAGGTAGACGGGTGATCACGAATATGAATCCTCTCGTCGCTGCTTGCCGTAATTATCGCGTATAAATATTTTGATTACGTCTGGAAAGTAATGGCAAGCATCTTAATCTTAACTCAGCAGATGCAGGGTAAGAACTGTAAATATATGACCAAAATAAAAACCGCTTAATACATGATACATTCACTTTAAAGCGAAATAAATCAATTCGCATTGTATCGCATCGACACAAGGTAAATATACTGTGTGTGTCTGATAATCATTTTCTCTAAATGTATAACGTATAAATTTTGACGTCAGACTATTTTTCATGCATATTTTTCTAAAGGTTGTAAATATGTGCTCATGATTTCATCATACACTACACTTTGTGAATTAAATTATTGATTAGCCGAATTTCCACAGAAATCTTTAATGACTGCGTTTCCTCGTGTAGTTAAGCAGCGTTTCAGACATGTCGCGTTCACGATTAGAGCTGTGAGATTGAATTGCATTGCATCCAGAGTACTCTACTGTGATGAATCCTGATTATCTTCTGATTTGGATTCAGCCTGGGACATCAGAAATGATCACATCCACAGTATTGCTGTTTTAAACTGGTTTTGACAGTCAGCCTACAAGGATTCTAGTTCTGATGATATTTTAGATGCCGTAATTGCTCCCTGTCGACTCTTTAACCCTGTGCACGCTGTGTTGTGCTTTAGGAGATGCTTTTCTGCTCACCATGGTTGTAAAGAGTGGCTATTTGAGTTACCGTAGCGTTTTGAACCAGTGTGGCCATTCTCCTCTGATTCTCTTCTTTCATCAACAAGGTGTTTCCGTCCGCAGAATTGTTGCTCACTGGATTATTATTATTTATTTATTTTTAAATAATTTTTTTTAATTATCTTGTGCTGTTCTTGGACATTTACTCCAAACATCTAAAAATATAATTAGTGATTTTATTACAAAACAAGTCATTTGTTGGTCTCTTTATTCACTGCCCAGAGATGCAGATGCTATTTTGTTGTCTAACATTTTTTATTTGATTTGATTGTGATGAATGAGAATGTTTTATTTATTTATTTATTTATTTATTTTTATGAGAAGGTTTTATAAAACTGGAACAATTTTCACTAATGCTCTAGTGTTCTAGCTCTAACGGTGATGGTGAAACACACATGTTGCTACTTAAAATTTTATTAGTCTAAATAATAGCTTTAGGCTGCCAATCTGTTCCTTTTTAGCGTTATGCAATACATGGTGGCTTTTTACTTCAGATTATAGAGATTATATCTGATTTAAGATACGTGAGTGTTCATGAAACCACACACATGGATGCTGGCAACACGATTACACCTTAGTGCTTAATGAGAAAAACAATTAACACACACATACAGTATAATATAAACCATATTAATCAACAAAGGCTCAACATTAGGGGTTTAGTGTCTACCTTTTCTCATGACTTGATTTGTGTCAAATACATCTTGAAATCTTGTCATGCATCTAAGATATATGAATAACCTTTTGTCTTCTTATTGTCACATAACTTCTCATTATAACATTATTATTATTATTTTTTTACAAATATAAAAATGATAGTACTGATATGAAACTTTGTGTTTTGGTAGTTAAAGTCATGAGAACACTGTTTCTAATGAAAAGGGAAATACAGACGCTTGAGTAATGGTTGAGGTGAACTATTTAGCTAGCGAAGCACACCTTATAATACAAACAATGTAATAACAGACACGAAGGAAGACTGTCAGAAATAGCAACCTTTTCCTCATATGTGTCGGTCAATGTCTAAGAAAAGACAGTACATCTAAAATGACACTGTAACTACACATAATATTGACTGCTAACTCAACTCCCATGGGTGCTAGCATATCGAGAACCATCAACAGTGTGTTCTTATGCGTCGTGTGCTAATTCATGTGAAAACATCTTGTTAATAGGGTGAAAACATGACACTGTTTGAACAATGCATGCATTGCAAGGTATTGTCATTTCAACCATGTAGAGCTGGTACGGTACACAGTGAAACGAAACAGCGTTCCTCCAGGACCACGGTGCTACATAAAACAACACACTAACCACATGAGACGACACAGAACTAAATAATACCTACACATTTTTACATAAAGTGCACGTGCAAATGTGTGCTAACAACACAAGACAGTACAGTAAGTACTACAACAGGACAATAGGTACAGTAAGTGACAGAGTAGTGCCGAACAGTACACAGTCCTAGTATGGAAGTGTCCGATATAACAGGTAGTGCAAAAGAATAACAATGTAATAAAATAAAAATGCTGTGAATATAAACATAACATACTATGATACAGTATTCAGTAGATTCTCTTATACCAGGGGTGTCCAATCTTATCCAGAAAGGGCCGGTGTGGGTGCAGGTTTTCATTCCAACCAAGCAGGAGCCACACCTGAGTCTATTGAAAGCCAAGATCAAGTGATTAAACAGGTGGAATCAGGTGTGGCTCCTGCTTGGTTGGAATGAAAACCTGCACCCACATCGGCTCTTTCCGGATAAGATTGGACACCCCTGGCTTATACCATATGTGGACATAGCAGTTATTCTGGTGGCAACCAGGTAAAGAGTATAATAATGACAACGCCATTTTGGATCCGTAGAGGCCGCTGCGTGCTACTGCCGAACCGCCATCTTGGATTAATTTAAACTAGATTTGTGATCTAGTAATCATTCAATCATTTATGTCTTTTGTTTGAATGTAGTCTTCCATTTTGTCAAATTGCACTGCTGAATTGAGGAGAACTGATAAATATACTGTAGTTGTGTATCATCAGCATGGAAGTGAACGCCAATATTACAGCTGCATTCTCATATCCAAGGATCAGGACCTAAAGGTAGAATAATACGGGGTCTAAAACAGAACCTTGTGGTACTTTTCAGGCTCTGATGAATCTCCATTTAGGCAAACAAACTGGTAATGCTCTGTCAATTAAAATCAGACCCCTGTCTAAGCCAGGGGTCCCATTTTTGCCAGCCCTTGAACAGCCATAATGTAAGACTATTCATTAAAAACAAAAACCAAAACCAAACTAACGTATTCTGTAGATTAACACCAACAACTTTTCGATCAAACTAGAATGGGATGTTTCTAGGATAAAGGAGGGCTAACACAAATTGTTCAACTGTGTAGGCCTAGGTGATAACATTTATTAAACTAAGCAGTTAGTACTTTTGCCAGGGTTGGGGGTTTGGATCCCACCTCCGCCCTGTGTGCATAGAGTTTGGATGTTCTCCCCGTGCTTCGGGGGTTTCCTCCAGGAATTTCCTCCTCCAGTCCAAGGACATGTGTTGTAGGCTGATTGGCATCTCTAAATTGTCCATAGTGTGTGAATGTGTGTGTGAGCGACTGTGCTCTGTGATGGGTTGGCCCTCCTGTCCAGGGTGTCCCCTGCCTTGTACCCCGAGTCCCCTGGGATAGGCTCTAGGCTCCCCGTGACCCTGTGTAGGATAAGCAGTACAGAAAATGGATGAATGGATGTATTTAGGTCTCTACACTGGATAATCGATTTGGAATTTGTTAGCACTTCCAGTTAACGCTTCCGGTCCGTAAATACCACAAGATCCACAAAACACCCAAACAGCTTCTTTCTAAGAGCTATAGCAGCTAGCAATGGACTCTTACTTCTCATTCAACATACACACTTCTAACTGTTTTGCACCTGCTATATTTTGCACTCACAGCACCTTAACATTAAACACCACCTTTGTGCATTGCACATGTTTTTAAACCTTATTTACTCTTCAAACTTATTCTGTTGTTGTGCATATGCTGTTTAACGCTCTATGTTGATCTTTTATGTATGACAAATCCCTTGTATGAACACATTTGCTTGGTGAAATAAATCACTGAATCATTGAATTACACTAAAGACCACACTGATTATCCTACACAGGGTTACAGGGAGCCTTGAGCTTATCCCTGGGAACTCTGGGTACAGGGTGTTGGACACCCTGGATGGGGTGCCAACCCATCACAGGGCACAATTACACATAGATGCACACACTATGGACAATTTGGAAAAGCCAATCAGCCTACAATGCATGTCTTTGGGCTGGGGGAGGAAGCCAGAGTACCTGGATACTAACTTGATGCATGGGGAGAACATACAAACTCTGTGGGATTCGAGCCCCCAAACCTGGCGGTACGAGGCAAACTTGTCCCCCGACACTAAAGAGCATCACTCAAAAAAACAAACAGCTGCAAGATGTACTAGAATAAGACATATTGCATGATATTTTGTGCAGATGTTTCTTGTAAGGGATCTTGTGCTTGGTTACACCTGTTACATTTTTTTTGTAGCAATACTCAAAACACGCTTCAGTCTGTGTTTGTATGAAAAGTAATGTACTGAAAACAACCTTTTCATGGCATTCCACCTAGATCTCGAAAATCTGATACTTTTACCACATACACGGAGAAGGGAGCATGTACTGAAACACATACCGTACTATCTTGCCAACTCTCCACCATTTGTTGTTGGCTTTCCTCCAAAAGCCTTCACTGTAAATCTACTCCGTGCAGCCGAGGCCTCTTATCCAAACAGGCCCTGCTCGCCCTGAAAGACGTGAAGCGATGGGCCTTGATGGAGCGTCTCTAGGCGACCCAGAACCCCATGACCTGAACTTGATCCCTGCATCGCCTGCAGCCTGGCGGAAAGGGAGGCCCCGGGGCCTGAGAGAGGTGCATTGAATGAGGTTTGGATGAAAATATGCTAAGGGGACAAGGGGTCTATGAAGGTGGGAGGAGAGGCTGAGGGGTCGTTCTCTCTTCGATGCCCACACCAGCGGGCATCCTGCCAGTCTGCCTGAGGCACTGCTCCAGGAAGCAGGGGTCTGTAGGGACATATGGGGACTGAGTGTGTGTGTGTGTGTGTGTGTGCACTCCTGTTGTGTGTTTTTAATGGAAGAACAAAGCTGAGAGGTTTTTTGTTCATACATATGTCCACACAGTCAAAAAGTGTGCTTCTCTTACAACAGATCTCTCTCTCTCTCTCTCTCTCTCTCTCTCTCTCTCACTCTCTCTCTTGAAATTAATTTCACGTCTCTTGTATTATATATGTATAGCAATTTCTATACATCTTTCTGCTCCTTAATTATCTGTTCTGTCTTTTATATGATTTATTTTACACTGGACTCTTTCAACGATGGACTCATTAGTAAAGCTGTATATTTCGGAACTGGTCAGCTTTGTGTTTAAGACATTATTACCCATCAAATTACTAATATGTAGACAGTGGCTCTTAACCCTTCAATGCACAGAATATCTGCATTTGCAGACAGTTAATATAGGGCTCTTTTTTTATATATATATATATATATATATATATTGAGACAATATAATGAGTCTTTATTGATCACATATACATTACAGCACAGTGAAATTCGTTTTTCTTCACATACATGTTAGGAGGTTGGGGTCAGAGCACCAGGTCAGCCATGATACAGTGCCCCCTGGAGCAGAGAAGGTTAAGGGCCTTGCTCAAGGGCCCAAGAGTGGCAACTTGGCAGTGCTGGGGCTTGAACCCCCGACCTCTGATCAATAACCCAGAGGCTTAACCGCCAAGCCACCACTGCCCCGATACCCTGATATACAATATAAATCACCTCCCAATCGTTTGAGACCATTAATATAATTTAACCTAAATCATTATCTGACTTTTTGTTGCAATCTATATTGCTACTTTACTGTCTTTTTTTCCCCCTCTCTTGAAGTTAATAAGTTAAAAAATTTCCTCTGTCCTGAAGACTTTCCCTTGTAGGAAAACGTAAAGTTACAGCTTTACGTCTGACCGCTACAAAGCACTGACATTGGAGACTCCTCCCATAAATGCTTAGTAAACGTCTCCTAACAGAAACGTTCACCACATCAATGATTGTACACATTGTTTAATCCTTTAATTGTTAGTCTTAGATGGGGAGCATCCGCCGTACAAGTCTCAGTGAGCGATATGTTACTATAGAAACGATAACATATAAACCTGTGATTTAAATTCCAGCTAGATGCGTCAGAGCTGCTGCTATGTCATTGAAATAACACCAAATCTGTGCGTCATTAAAATACTCAATCTGAATTTGACTAACTTCGACACACTTTTTCCTTTTCATTTTGTACATCGGATCGTAATTGGCTTAGTGGTTAGCACGTTCGCCTCACACCTCCAGGGTTGGGGATTCGATTTCCACCGTGGCCCTGTGTGTGCGGAGTTTGCATGTTCTCCCCGTGCTGCGGGGGTTTCCTCCAGGTACTCCAGTTTCCTCCCCCA
>JANDJT010000169.1:4770832-4784011 GCA_024331685.1 Stegophilus panzeri | reverse complement strand
ACTGGAAGTTCAACATGGCACCTCATGGCAAAGAACTCTCTGAGGATCTGAAAAAAAGAATTGTTGCTCTACATAAGGAAACACTTGCAAAAGTTTTTTTCTGTTAGTTTTTCAGCTAAAATCAGCCCAAATCATGATGCAATTTCAAAAGGCAATACACAGAAGGTGAATAGACAGGACACTCATTTTCTTCTGATAGCAGTTACTTTTGCTTCAACTTTAAGGTGAACTTTAACCTGTGAATTCACAAGCCTCGGTTCTGTAAGCCAATAGCAATAAAGTGGGTGGGGCTGTGTAAAAAAGAATCGAGGAGCTGCTAATTATTAAGTAGCAGTGACACCGAACTATGTTCTTACTGTTTCTTGGCACACATCTAAAAATAAAAACAAAAACAAACAAACAACAACAAAAACATCATATGCTAGGGTAACTTTTTGTCATAAATTTTTTTGTGTTTGCTTAGTAGGATTTTCTTGTTAGCAATGTTGGCAGCTCTGGGAAACCTTCTGTTGTAGGGTTTTAGACCAAATTAGCATAAAGCAGTGAAATATAGAAGAAATCAGAATGACCCAAATACTTTCCTGCTCTGCCTAATGGATGAAAATAGATTACATCTTTATCGTAAAAAAAAAAAAAAAAGCAATTTAAAATGCTAATCTAGGCAGTGCTAAGGATTCGTTTTCCTCTCTTGTGCTTGTCTTCTTTGCATAATGTATGCCATAAAAGCACAATCTAATATATTTATAATCTACTTTAACCTTCTACATGCCTCAGTAAAGCTTTAGCAAAGAGGACACCAAATTAGCCCATATTGACCATCAAAGAAAAATCCCACCAAGAGTTGCAAGCTATTTGTGCAGCTGCTTTGAGGGACATGTCCAATTTTTCGGACTCCACTTGAGACAGTTGAGCTTTAGAGTTTAATATGGGCTGACGACTGGCACAGTGAAGAAAGCATAAAGCCTCTGGTGTAAATATTTAAAAGCAGGCTGACTCCTAACAGGTCCAGACCCAGAATGATCCCACATTAAGGAAGAAAATCTGGTCATAGACCTCTTTAAGAGGTTTAAAAATGAACCCTGGTGTGTATAACGTGGTGTGTGTGTTGTATAGAGAGAGTGCCATGCTGTACAGAATGCCTTCTTTTCAGCTTGGAAATTTCCAACCATGCTCATCAGAGAGTGAAATAAATGGAGCAGCATTTAAGAGGGCACATTGCTAACAGGGTCACGCTGCAATACCTGAAAACACTGCTAAAATATTAAAGATAATACACAAATTCAATTAGAGGGAAATCATTGAAAGGGAGCTGGAATAGCAGGCTGCGGTGGTTCACCACATCTCGAGAAAGACCATCAACTCAGCAGCTTTTTTCTGTAACAGTGCTATTTTCTCTGAGATCTTGTGAAGCATCTGCACACGCTAGGATTTTTTAACAACAGTTCAGATAATGATAATCACGCACGTGGTGGTTGGTATTGCAGTGAAATGAGAAGGCCATATAACAAAATCAGTAACTGGGTAAAGAGTGAATTTGTGAGAGAAACAACCAAGAAACCAAGGGAAACACACCACATGATGCTACCACCACCATGCTGCACTCTAGGGATGGTTTTCTCTGTGATTTGCACTTTTGGATTTCCGCCAAATGAAGCTGTAAAATGAACTCATGTCATTTCCTTACCCTGCCATGAGGAACTGAAATGGCCTTAATTGGGTTTTAATTATATGTCATGAATATACACAAAATTGTCACTAATTTTGAAGTGTGCATTTGTGTGTGGTGGGTTGGGGTCTGGTAATCCCAAACAGCATCAAGAAGACCAAGGAGCTTTATAAAAAGTCCTGGACAAGACACTGAGGAAAAAAATCTGTTTTTTTTTTTTTTTTTAGAAATGGTTTCAAACCTTGAACATCCCATGGAGCATCATTAAATCCATTATTAAAAATTTTGTGAAATATGCCACAACCATGACTCTGGCTAGAGGAAGTTGTGTAACAAAAAACAGTGACTAGGCAAAAAAAAGGGGTTTGTGAAAGAAGCAATCAAGACGCCAAGGGTCATACACAACACAACATGACGCTACCACCACCATGCTTCCATACAGATGGTAATGCTTCCATTCCTTACCATACAGATGGTAAGTAGTGTTGGTTTTCCACCAAATTAAGCTGTAACATGAACCTAGGACAATTCTCCTTCCTGGCACCTGGACCTGAAATGGTGTTAATTTGGATTATATGTCATGAATCTACACTAAATCACCGATAAAATTGAGGTGACTGATGGTGGAGGGGTGCAGGGTCATCACAAACAGTATCATGAATCCCAAAGAGCTATCAAAAAATTCCGGGACAAAAGTCTGACAAAGAAATCAGGGTTTGGTATTAAAAAAAAATCCTAACCTTTAAACATCCCATACAGCACCAATAAATTCATTAATGAAAAAAACTGCAAAAATACCTGCCTAGGGGAGACCATTTAACAAATGGTGCACTTATATAGTGCTTTTATCCAAAGCGCTTTACACTGTGTCTCATTCACCCATTCACACACACACACCAATGGTAGCAGAGCTGCCATGCAAGGCACTAACTTGCCATCGGGAGCAACTTGGGGTTCAGTGTCTTGCCCAAAGACACTTCGGCATGTGGAGTCATGTGGGCCGGGAATCGAACCGCTCTACCACCTGAGCCACAACCGCCCCATGAATGTTAACAAACATCAATGACTCTGCAAAGAGAGAATTCATGAGAGAAATAACCAAGAGACCAACGGTAACTTGCAACATGATGCTACTACCACCATGCTTCATTGTAGGGATGATGAGCAGTGATGGGTTTCCACCAAATGAAGCTGTAACACAGACTCGGACATTTCCCCTACCTGCCAGGAGACAACACATTCACCTTTATCACCCTTGCCTACATACTTAGATTGCAAATTCACTTTGTGTGCCCTTATCTACATTGAAATATATTTTACATCTTCATTTGGTTCTATACAAGAACCAGATATTTGCTGAAGGTGCTTGGACCCCAGTAATCGCTGCTTGTCGTTTAGCAGTTGGTCATTATGATTTAATGATATAGTATTTAATGACACAATATATTGAAAATTCCTAGTTTGATGCCATCTGTGCAATTGTTGTAGGTATCTAAAACTTGATATTGACTCACGTACCACTCATCTATTCGCACTTTAAAAAAATATAAATTTATAACTGATGGAATAACAATAGTGCTGGACTTGAAAGAATCTTAGGAAAACCAGATGTCATTATCCCAGGAATGAGAGAACTATAGTACTGCGGTCTGATAAATGCCAAATACTGAATCTTCAATCCCACATTGTCCTCCTTCAACCTTTCTCTCTTTCTATCACTATCCCAGTTGGAGAGTATAATCCTTGGCTGTTGGTGTTCTATAATGAGCTAACACACTCAGCTCCACCCTTTAGTCATCTCCTAATGAGGCCACTCATCCTGACGCTGCAGCCGTGGCCCCATTAAACCTCCCAGGAGCCTCGGCTCTTCTGTTGATTCTAAATGGAGACGTGCAATTACTGGAGTATCCCTTTTTTGTGTGAACAAACAAGGAGAGAGAAAGAGAAAGTGAGAGCGATAGAGAGTAAGAGCGAGGGAGGAAACACCAGTTCTGACATCTCAGGGAATTTCACAGACATGGCTAATCGAAAGTGATCAGCGGAAGAGTTTAATATTTAACTAGCCGGTGACGCGGCCCGAAGTTTCTAATGAAATTATAACTCATGCTTGAAAAGCAAAAGTGTATGTGTTGTGGGTGCGTGAATAATTCAGGCGGCCCATATCTCCTAGCTTTTTTGTTCAGCCGGAGACAAGCAGCACTCGTGAGCTTTTAAAAGAGGAGGAGGAAGTGGAAAGATGGGAGGCTGTGACAAAACATGAACAACAGCTTCCAAATTAAAGAGACGCTCCATCTGAAGCGTCTTAATTAATTTATTCACTTAAAAAACAACCAAAGTGGATTGCTAAAGCATGAACTAACTAACTAACTAACTAACTAACTAACTAACACAGCTCCTTTAGCTAAAACCCAGGCTACCAGTTCCTTTTTTTTTTCTTTGCATATGTTTAGTATTCAATTACCCCAAAATCAATTAATTAGCTCTTTTTTCTGAGAGGTCAGGATGATGAGTCCACTATCCATGAGGGCTGGTGAAATATTTAGGCTGACGGCATTCATATTAATGGTAACATTACACATACGTCTCCTCGCCCCAAAATTCAATTAGAATTCAACTCAACACTGATGTCAGTGCCACGTCAGGCATATAAATGTACCATGGCTTCGGGTGATAGTGTCTATTTTCATACATTATTTTTCAGATAGCTTAGCTTTTGGCTTTAGCTTTTTGACCTTCCTTGCGGCATTATTCCAACAGAGAGAAAAGAAGAATTACATATTTGATGGGAACTAATTAGACTGGCCCTTTACCTGTGGGGGGCTTCAGGTGGCTCTGTGCTGAGTTATTGGAGATTCAACTTGATGGGGAGAATTTTTTCAGTTTTACACTGGAGAGAGAGAGAGCGAGAGAGAGAGAGAGAGAGAGAGAGCGACCATTTCGGATAAACTTCTTCCGATATGGAATAACGTGCACAAGCAATGAAGAGCAGTCCTCTTTATTCTCTTCCACAGGCTTAGGGATAAGTGTTTGCTTTTTCACCGTTCATTGATACTAATGCAGAGTGTGTAGACTTGCATTATGTCTGTGACAAATAATATTCAATTATAGATGTAAACTAGCTGATCTTAGATTTGCTAACTGTGTGATAAATTCATCAATTCACACTTAAAAATTTAGCCCACATAATGATGAACTGATACCGTACGTCAGTATTCAGACCTCAAATATAATTATGTGATTCTCGGAGAGTTGCCTCAAACAGTTGCCTATTTTTAATGCACAAATGAAATGCAGTCCAGCACTACGAGGAGATCGGAGGAGACGGCTTCGGAATTGGTTGCAGTGCTGGTCTTGATAATAGATATGAATACATATATATGAATAAAATTATGAACTACACTTACTTAAAGTGAGCTGTAACATAGCAAATGAGTGTTTGTCCTTTAATGGTATAAACTGTCCTTTATACATCATGTAATTATTTTTTACTAATTCAAAAATTAACTGTTGGTGCATGGATTTAAATGGTCCTCCTAACCAGTTGTGGAACAGAGAGAAAGAAATATCAATGCCATGGTGCAGAAGTGGCTTGGTGTGCCAAGGAACCTGTCTAGTATCACTCTGTATGAACAAAACCGACTTAGACTGCCACTGGTTTTCATTACAGAAGGGTACAAGCTAGGCAAAGTCAGGTTGATGATGGAGATGGAGAACTCAAATGATATCTCTGTCAGGTTAGGAAACCAACTACCCAAGACAGGCGAATGGAATGCCCAGTGGGTAGTCAATGAGGGTATTATAGTAGGGACTGTACAGACTGCAAGAACATGCCTGAGTTGGGGAAAATGGACCCAGAGGTGGGGGAAGGCATTCCTGAAATGGAAGAAGATAGTAGTGGGTAAAGTGAAGCAGATGGAGGGTAGTGGAAGAGGGTAGTGGAAGATGGATAGTGGAAGTGGGTAGGAAGGCTGATGTAACCGTATTTCCCCAGACACAACAGGGGGCTTGGCTGAACTGGGATAGAACAGTAGATAGGCAACTGACAAGGAGCAATCTGTGAAGTATTCCAGGAGCCAAATTGAGCTTCTTGATGCATGCAGTCTAATATGTTCTCCCTAGTCCTAGTAATATCAGTAAGTAGTTTGAGAAGGAAGAACGTTACCACCTCTGTGGACTTCCAGATGCCAACCTCAAGCATATTCTTTCTAGATGCAGGGTGGCTCTCCAGCAAGGTATGGTGACACAACCAAGTTTTCACATGTTTGTAGTAGTACTGGAAGTTAGATGGAAGGAGGCCAGGGGTTAGCAATACCCCTGGGCCTACAAACTTCATTCACTTTGTTAAGAAGGATCAGAAGTTGGAGGGAAGGAAGGTGGAAGAAGGTTTCAAAGAAATATACCAAACAAACCTGAAGCCTGACTTGGTGCTGTGGTGTTGGGACAACAGGATAGTTTTAGTTGCCAAGTTGACAGTACCATAGGAAGAACACTTAAAAGAAGCATACAAGCGGAATAGGCTTGTAGGGCAGCAAAATGCAAGGAGTTGGGGAGAAGGGCACTTGTTTATCCAGTGGAAATAGGAAGAAGGGGGTTGGCTGGGACATCATTAATAAGACTGTTTAGGGACCTCTGTTTCACCTCTGTTAAACAGCTAACGGAAGAAAGTTGAGAAATCCAGTTAGTGCAGAGGAGAGGAGAGAAGTTGTAGGGCAAAAGCACCAACCAGTGATGCTGCCAGGAGAGATAAAGTAAAGCAGAATGCTGCCTGGAGACTTCCAACCTGCTGTCTCACCATTCTGAGACATCTTGGCCTAGGGAACGAAATGTCTGGGTAAAATGAGCTCAACTGAGGATTCTGTGGCTCTGCATCTCTGTTGAAGGCATAACAAGTTGGGCAGGTACCTACAAATACAACTCCAATCACTTGCTGCAACTCTCAACAATAAATACAGCATTTACTAAAATTTATTTTAGTTTATTTCAATGCTTGCCTTCTCATTCATATATCATCATATTATTCTTTATTTGTTTATTTTTTTTTATTCTAACTTGATTGAATACTATACTATGTTAAAAAGTATTTTTAAAAAAAACATGGAAAAAAGCAAGCTTCTTCTTTGGTCCATATTTTTTATCCTTGATTTTGATCTAAACACTATTACAGAGGAAATCTTAATAATATGAATGGGGAGCCCCGGAAAATTGACTTAAGTGGTCACATAACCCGAGTCTGAATACATAGAACTTTCCCCACATAAATGTTGACATATATTTGCACTTAAGTCAGCATCTTTGAATACAACCACTTACTCTAAGGGTCCCCTCCCCCCAACATTTGTTTCTGGTCTTCCGGTGGAGATTTATTATTGTAGTACTTGTATTGCTCCTTAAACAAGCTCTGTGCTTGGACTGGATCAAATAAAGAAATGTCTTGCTACAATCTTTATTTCCATTTCTTGAGTTCTTTACAAAACTTACATTTGATCATACAAGAAAGATCACAAAGACGTCAGGGTCACATACACACACTTGCATGAGTGTCAGTCCTGTCTAAAGTTTCTAATTGTTCTGATACTGGGGAAAAAATAGAATACCTTTCAAGAAACTTCTGATTTTGGGCGTGCTGATTAAAGAGCACAAGTGATACTTCAGTGACAAGGCGGCCATAATTAATTCATTGCAAATACTGAAATTTGGGGGTTACTTTGAAAACTGTTGAAAACTGGCATCCCGTAATAAAAAAAAAAGCAGCAGGGGGAGTCTAATTCATTAACATTTCATTGGCAAATCCACTTTCATATGAACTATCTGCAATATACGGCTGTCACAATCAAACAGGTGTCCAGAAAAGAGAGTGTGACAAGTGAATAAAGGGATGGGGAATATGTCAGCAGTGGCGCTCACTGTTTCTTCTCTCTGTCATGTTGCCAAAGCCCAGTGTTAAGCAGAAACCGTCACCAAAGGAACAGCAATGCTTGAGGCAATGACATGAAAAAGGAAAGGAAAAAAAGTTCATGTCCTCCTTCCTGTGACAGAAGTCTCTGAGTAATCTTGTAAGGCGTGAGAGGATTGTTCAAAGGAGAACATTTCTCCAGTTTCGGGATCTTTCGGGAGCAGAAGATGTGCCCAGCTCATAATTGTGTAATCGTGCGCTCGACTCTGTCCCTCGTTCAAATTCTTTTACTTTCACCTTGAAAGTAAGCATCAACACTTGAAAGGTTGAGTGTGGATGCGAAAGGAACAGGAGTGAGACACTTGGAGCGAGAGATCGTGATGCTGTAAGGCAGGATTTTATCAAAAGCGGATTCAAAGTCTCAAGAGTTTCACCGGAAAGTTTTCCTAATTAACCTTGTTAATTTTCACGTTTGGAACTTATTTTGTTAAAGGTAAAATTTGAAGTAAACGGTGCATCTTTTTGTGAAATTAACTTCCAGGAAGCCACATGGTCCTAATGTGGTTAATGGTAGGCTCCTAACTGTTAACTGTTTCAGACATTCACAGCATTTCTGAGGAAAATAATGAAAAGTATTTCTTCCAATCCCTTATCTGAGCCATGTAAGTAATAACATCCCATTGCTAATTATTTTCCTAATTATTTTATTAGTACAGTAAAGTATTATATTCCTCTTATACCACAACATTCCTACTTTGCATAGTCTCTTTCCCACTTCCTTCAGATCTTTTTCCACTTCCGACAGGCTCTTTCCCTCAGACCCTTTCCCACATGCTCTTCCCTTTCCCACTTCCCACAGACTCTTCCCTTTCCCACATGCTCTTCCCTTTCCCACTTCCCACAGACTCTTCCCTTTCCCACAGACTCTTTTCCTCAGACCCTTTCCCACTTCCCACAGACTCTTCCGTTTCCCACAGACTCTTTTCCTCAGACCCTTTCCCACTTCCCACAGGCTCTTTCCCTCAGACCCTTTCCCATTTCCCACAGGCTCTTCCCTTTCCCTCTTCCCACAGGCTCCTTCACTCAGACCCTTTCCCACTTCCCACAGGCTCTTTCCCTCAGACCCTTTCCCACTTCCCACAGGCTCTTCCCTTTTCCTCTTCCAACAGGCTCTTCCCTTTCCCTCTTCCCACAGGCTCTTTCCCTCACACCCTTTCCCACTTCCCACAGGCTCTTCCCTTTCCCTCTTCCCACAGGCTCTTCCCTTTTCCTCTTCCCACAGGCTCTTCCCTTTCCCTCTTCCCACAGGCTCTTCCCTTTCCCTCTTCCCACAGGCTCTTTCCCTCAGACCCTTTCCCACTTCCCACAGGCTCTTCCCTTTTCCTCTTCCCACAGGCTCTTCCCTTTCCCTCTTCCCACAGGCTCTTCCATTTCCCTCTTCCCACAGGCTCTTTCACTCAGACCCTTTCCCACTTCCCACAGGCTCGTCCCTTTTCCTCTTCCCACAGGCTTTTCTCTTTTCCTCTTCCCACAGGCTCTTTCCCACTTCCCACAGGCTCTTCCCTTTTCTACTTCCCACAGGCTCTTCCCTTTTCTACTTCCCATAGGCTCTTTCATTCTGAGTCTTTCCCACTTTCCACAGGCCCTTCCCTTTCCTGCTTCCTAGAGGTCCTTTCCCACTTCCCAGAGGCCCTTTCCCACTTCCCACAAGCTCAGTCCTGCTTCCTTCTGCCTCTTTCCCACATCCCACAAGCTCTTTCATGTTTTCCTCAAGACCTTTCTATAAATATTACATAAATCTCCCCAGAGAAAACATCACCATATCAACAATTACATGTTTTTATTTTTATTTATTTATTTTTTTTAAATCCGTCTATTAAAATTTGCAATATGTTTATTAAAAAAGCAGAATAAAATGACCAATTCATTTATATTTGTTTTCCTCCACTGACTTTGTAAGTGATGTAATCCAAACAAGGAGGTTTTTTTTTTTTTTTAGAGCTTGTTATTTGGACTCATGCAGTAAAAGTACATTGACACTCACAGCTCACATGTCACTTGTGTTGCTTGTAATTTGTCTTCTGGTTATGCAATCACTGCTACTCTTGCTAACTTGTGGGTGTGGCCTGTCCAGAATTTTTTTTGTTGCAACAAGATATAGTCTACAGCCCACTAGATGGTTTATAGACTGTACATCACTATTGTTTTTGATTTGTAATAGCGTAGATGGAAGATTAGCAAAGCAAGGTAATTGTACCAACTATGTATATTCATGTACATTCTGCTACTTCCTTCTTCACATATTTTTTCTTCATAATATATTCATACACAATTAATGAGGTTGAAAGTAAAGTAGTGAGTGGGGAACTGAAGAAACGTCGGACCACAAGCAAAATAGGATTGGTCCGAGGAATCATTTAAACCGATTAATTGGATTTCTTGTAAGATAAACAGGTCTGTTGGAGAACCATCATGATGATAATTTTCCAAAGTGTTGGAAAAACTTACCAGCCAAAGTGTAACTAAAAGAACGGATACAATCATAGAAGCAAATAGTGTTCACACCTGTTTCAGGTTTCAATGTTTACTGCTCTTAATCGTACGTTTTTGACAATTCGGATCGTTTAATTTTTAAAAGCATCATTGCTGTACAAATCTTTATATATAGCCACTAATCCTAATTTCTTCCTCCATCGTTCTCTCGGTTCTAGGCTGGTTCTCAGGTGGGTAACACGGATGCATCAGCAGGAAGCCGATACGCTCTCATGCCTGTTGGGCAGGAATTATTCTGACTGTATGTCATTAGCGTCTGGGTTTTTTTCCTAATTAGCACAAGGCCAGAATAATGAATCCAGCTACATTAATCAAAAGGTAATATATGTAAAAGCATTGTATTTAGCCTTCGGTGAGACCGCAGAAGGTAGATGGGAGAAAAATCAAAGAAGAAGAAAGAAAGAAAAATAGGGAGAGACAGAGAGAGAGAGAGAGAGAGAGAGAGAGAGAGAGAGAGAGAGAGTACATTTAGCTCTGAGAGCATTGCTTTAATATTCATTTATACACATCACTTTCTTTTATTGAACATACAGAGCTTGTACTTTTGCACTCGTATAGGTGGAAGGCGAAATAGGAAAAGTAAATGGAGCTGAAATCGAGATGATTTGCCTTTAATGAGTTGAATTTCGAGTTTCTTTTTGTGATATTAAAGCTTTTTTGAGCTTCTTGCTTTTGCAAGAATCTTTATATCCAGAGTTAAAGTAGGCCATCATATGACACAGACTGCGAATTTAACACACAAGAGGTTGTGTTGCAAAAAAAATGACGCCATTCCAAACAACATGGCCAACTTCTCTCAATCGACTCTCAAACTCTCAAAGTGAAGTGTGAGCTTCTCGGCGCTCAGGACTAGTTCACTGTTCTGCGCTTGTGAATAACTTGTGATTAAATCATGGCACCTCGTGCTCCCTGTTAACAGCCATGCTTGCTGACACTGTTCTACGCACCGAGGTCGGCCATCCTCATACTTCATACTCTCTATTAAGAATACTGTATAATCACCATAGCTATAGAAAAAAATGTGTTTGCCTGTGCTGCCTACAGAAAACATAGACAGAATTGTGGCCTGAAGGTCTGCTTTATCTAACTATATCTTTTAACCAAGTGAAGGTAGGCTAGCAAAACGCCCCAGTGCACACAAAGGCATGAGTTAACATTCTCTGAATGGGGCACTAAACTAAAAAGGCTGGCTTTCATGACATTAGCCATTACTACATTGCTTCCTAGCTAACGTTTCATCATCGTTTCTATGTAATTAAGCTAGCTTAGATAGCTTAACTGAATTTATCACACAGCGACGGTGATTAGACATTCTAATCATACTTGACGCCTAGCAGAAGCATACCCAGTAGCTAAAATGAGCTAGCTAACCTAATTGGCTTGCTATTTAAAGGAGCTGGCTAAACCCTGAGCCCCAGAAGCTAGTACAACAAACGTACTATTAGCTATTTCACTTGAAACATCCACTTTTCTTCAGAAAGAAAATGATCAACCTCTGAACCCATCTCGTCTGCTCCTACTTTTCTCTCTCTCTCATATATTTCTGCCATTTTTTTGGTCAGATCTTTTAAACTGGCAATGGCAACTCAACTAGGCTAATCACACTCAAATTACACAAGCCATAGGCAATGGAATAAACCATTTTTTTTTTTTGGAGGAAGGGTTACAGTTTGGGAAACGTATTTCATCAATATTGCATTATTTTATAGTTTTGCTTAAATTATGTGTCAATTAGAATGATTTAGTTTATTATGCATGCAACAGAAAGGGGACTACCTGAATTTTGTGTGGCCCACAAAAATAATTGTCACCACCTTTCACTCCACCAGCGATGGCCCTGTATGTACAGTATTTATATATAATACATACTTTGAGGCTTACAGTTTTCATGTAAATTTACTTTAAAATCGCACTCAGATAGACATCATCTTCATGGTAAGAAATGTTTTGGGGGATAATGAAGAAATTGCCCTTTTAAGAAAATTGTCAGAAAATTAAAACTTCCATATAAAGTTAACATAGCGTAAGGTGATGCAAAAATAAACAGGAAATGTATGCATTTATCGGTGATAATGGTGCTAACTGGAAGAGATGCTTGCGCTACGATTTAATGATGATATTTGTGGTGCAATGCTTTTACGGAAACTTGGTCCAGACACAGGGAGAACATGCAGAACTTCACTCTGACAGGATCAAATGGAAGAGCATGGATCTGCCCACTATTCTATCAATTAACAAGTTACCGGTTTCTTTCTAAGTCCTAGTAATTAGGGCTTTCAAGGATAATTTTAGACATATTTAATGAAACACTTATACATATACAAGAAAAGTCTTTCTGTCTGGGTTACAAAACAGCACAGGTTTTTATGTAGGTCACAGAGTGCAGATGGAGCGAGATCACGGCGCTGGTGTGCCACAGAAACATTTGTGGAGGCTTTCAGGTGACGTAGCGTTCCAGAGCTGCCACAACAATCATGACTTCTGACTGCTGATCTCGGGCTTTTTTCATACATTTGCACCTTGGGGTCTGAAGTGAACATAATTGCGATCTCCTTGTGTATCTCTCGATTCCTCACTCACACATTCATGCCTGTCTCTGCTGTGACTTGTAAGATGGTGCCACATTGGGTTTGAAATGCTTTCATGGATGTAAAAATAAAGTTTTTGAAAGCTGCGAATGCATTTATCAGAAGACAGGATGAGAGCGTGGTCACCGAGGCCGAATTTCACTTAGCTTCATGGTGAAGTTTCGCGTGTCTATTTTTAGAAAGGATAAATACATTCATAACATGGTATAATGCATTCTTTAGGTATAATTTATAAAAATACATTAAGGTTTGTAGAAATAGTTATAATGCTTTCTAAGCAGTGTATGTAACACATTATAAAGCCAGTACTAAAGAAATTCAGCCCAGTTGCTTAGAACATGTATACAAGTTTTGTAAAGTGTGATTTCTTGAAACGCTCTCTGATATAATTCACTTCTTAAAAAAAAAAAAAAAACAACCCACCAAGGCAGATCTTGTGATGCATTATACAAAAGTAAACTCTTTCTTATATTTGTGAT
>JANDJT010000169.1:4696477-4711240 GCA_024331685.1 Stegophilus panzeri | reverse complement strand
TATCCTATATTATTATTATTATTATTATTATTATTATTATTATTATTATTATTATATTATACACACACATATATATCTATCCAAAAGTACTGGAACAGCAAGGCCAATTCTATTATTTTTGCACTACACGGAAGATATTTGGGTTTGAGATCAAAAGATGAATATGAGAAGATAAATCATCATTTCAGCTTTGATATTACCATTTCTATATTTGTGAGTGTGTGTGTGTGTGTGTGTGTGTGTGTGTGTGTGTGTGTGTTACCAATGTAATTAAAGTCCATGCCAGGATGCATCTTGTGTATTGATGTCAATTTCAGGTCTTTATGAAATGTTATCTAATGATTAAGCTGAATTAGAAACCCTGCTTCCTGACACATTGTAACGGATGACCGAGACGTAGACACCTCCTCTCATCCTCTCTACCTTCTCTCCCTCCATCCTCTCCCCTCCTCTCTTCTCCCATCCGTCAGCACTGGAGTTTTCCCTCAGGACACACCCCCCTGATCCCCATAATGGCTGTTTGATGGGCCTCATAAAAGGAGTCAATGTATCGACGGGAGTCCTTTGAGGACAAACCTAATTTGTATGTGGATCAATCCACTCAATTCATAGGAAGTGACCATAAGGACGTGGAACGTGGTGCGTCCGTGATAGCATTACACCTGTGACCTCACGGCACCAAGCGAACTGACAGACACGATCTGTTTTCATGATAGTGTAATGCATTTTTATTAAATAATCCAATCGGGTTGAATCAGATTACGGTGGAGGAGATTGAATTGCGCAGTCTATTACATGTCTGTGCGACGCAGAAATGCTTCATCATCCTCGTATTCTAGCCTACGCATTTGCATCTTGAGCACATTAATATTTTCATTCAGATGGTGACATTTAAAATGAAAAGGATCGAATCAGTGTAGCAGGGAAAGATATAGAAAACAGTTAGAGTGGATTTCAAGGATAATATTAGGGAAAATAATGAATATGGCTTAAACCACATCCTGGATTTGAACAGGCCCACTTTCAAATAAACATGTAGAAAAATTTATTTACATCAACAAATGAATCATGTAGAAAAAAAAAAAGAATCATGTGGGAGTGAGGGATATCACACATGAAAATAAATGAATCGTGTAAAAGTTCACGCCCGAAAATAAGTGAATCAGGTGGGGGGGAAATCACAGGTGACAGTTTATTGTGTAAAAACGGCATGGGACAAATTAATCATGTGAAAAACGGAATCAAACATGATGATACATGAATCTTGGGTTAGGGAATCAATAAATAAATGAATCGTAAAAAAATAATGTGAAAATAAATGTTATACAAAAATTATACATGAAAAATTAATGAATCAGATGTAAATAAATTAATCATGTGGGGGGAAAAAATCACGTGAAAAATTAATCATGTCAAAAAGTAACCTCCAAATAAATGAATCATGTTTACGTCACATGTGATAAGATAATATAATATAAGATAAGATGTACCTTTATTGATCCCCCATAGGGGAAATACATCAAAGAAAGAAAGAAAGAAAGAAAGAAAGAAAATCATTTCCATAAATACCTATACAATAGAAATAATAGAAACAATACAGCAGATATGTGTGTATGTACACATGCTAGAGTTCTATTTGTATAGGTACATGTGCAATATCCTCAGTATTTATATACATGTGCAAGATGTGTGAAATGGTAATTACTTGTTGAGTGTGTGTATCTGTAAGACTCAATCAGTGATGTGGGAGGTACTGGGTATTCCTGCATTGTGGAGTCTGATGGCTGATGGTACGAAAGAGCCCACCAGATGTTTTGAGGCATGTGGCTGGATGAATCTGTGGCTGAAGGTGCTCCTGAGCCTCCTCAGCTCAGCGTAGAGAGGATGAGAAGGATTGTCCATGATAGCTTTCAGCTTCCCTCTCATCCTCTTCTCAGTCACTTCCTCCAGCCTGTCCTGTTCCATCCCTACCACAGAGCTGGCCTTCCTTACCAACTTGCTCAGTTTGTTGGCACCACAAGTCCCAATGCCACCTCCCCAGCACACCACAGACTGGTAAAACATCTGTAGCAGCCTAGTGCACACATTAAAGGATCTGAGCCTCCTCAGAAAGAACATCCTGCTCTGTCTTTTCTTATAGAGGGCCTCAGTGTTGTTATTGAATTGCACCCCTAGGAGCTTGTAGGTGTCTACTATCTCCACTCCCTCCTCCCTTATGGTGACAGGGGTGGGGGGTTGCTTGCTGCACCGGAAGTCCACTACCAGCTCCTTGGTTTCCCGATGTTGAGCTAGAGATGGTTGATGTCACACCATCTTATAAAGCTTTCGATAAGCTCTCTGTACTCCTCCTCCTTATTATCTGTGATACAGCCATCAATTGAGGAGTCATCCGAAATCTTCCGTAGGTGGCACGTTCCCGAATTGAAGCAGAAGTCAGAGGTGTAGAGGGTGAATAAAAATTTGAGACTGTGCAGTTCCCTAGCGTGCTTCAGTGTTGCTAGTCACCACGTCTGTGACGTTAAGACCACAGGCCTGAAGTCGTTGAGAACATTGGGATGTCCTTTGATGGGCACAGGGACTTTCCAGGATGTCTTCCAGATCTTAGGTACCTTCTTCAGCCTCAGGGAGAGGTTCAAAACATGCCGGAACACTCCTGCCAGCTGCTCCGCACACACTTTAAGCACCCTTGGGTTGATGTTGTCAGGTCCTCTGAGACAACGAGAAGGTAAATCATTATGAAATCAATTTTTTTGAAATAAATTCAACAATAACAATAATAAATAAATAAATAAATCGTGTGCTATAATCACACCTGAAAAAGTCACACATGCAAATAAATGAATCATGCGGGAAAAAAAAAACACATGAAAATAAAAATACATGTCCTGAATGTGAAAAACTTAACATGTGAAAGTAAATAATCATGTAAAGACAGTTACATGTGGAAATAAAAATACATGCACTACATGTGAAAATATGTGAAACATCATGTGACTAAAAACCATGTCTTAATTTCACACGTGAATCATGTGATTATTCAGACGTGAAGTTCGTGTGACTTTTCTAAACTGTAATCAACGATTTTGATGCAGTGTGTGTGTGTGTGTGTGTGTGTGTGTGTGTGTGTGTGTCTTGGGTGTGCACAGTCCAGAAAGTTTGTGTAGAAGTCCATGACGTTGAAGTCCATGACGAGGTCCTGTATTCAAGGAAGAAGGAAGCTGAGTGTGTGCCTGCTTCAGAAGAACGTGGACCTTATAAGTCTGTGCCTAATGAGCTGACTTTTCTTATTCTCGTTTACCATTAACTCAAAAACGTTGATAATTTCATAACAATTTCTTCCCTTCTCAATAACAAATGGGTTCAGCATGTAGAATGGTGTGTATTTTCTCTGTATCAGTGATTTAGGGGTGTAACACGCTGGCACCATCTGTATTTCTATCCGCTTAGTGCTCCTAAAATTCCTATTATATATTAATATATATTCTTATCCTATAGCCAATAAAATATAAAACAAACTACTAACCTTATTTAAACCAAGTAGTTACTAAGGATGAACGAACGAACGGTGTAAATACATCACTGTTTATGCATTGTTCATGTTCATGTTAATGAACACGGTCTTTCTTTGTCTCGTGAGCTTCATATCTCACCTCTGAAAGTCTTGTCTCAACCAGATGCCAAGTGAAAAAAAATAAAATAGTCCAGCTCCTATTCGTGTCTGTATTCGTATCTGTTTACAACACATTATCTGTTCATTGGAAATGATATATTAATATTCTGATTTAATATCACGTCACTAGGAACTCCCAGAATTCCTCGTCACAGCCAAACTCCACATCTCCTGAGAGACAGGTGAGAAGGCTTGAGACATGTGACATGCTGGGGCTGATGGGTAGTGTAGTTCTGTGCGTTTTTGGCACTACCATGACACCCAGTACTACAAGAGACTACAAGCTCAAACCAAATTTTATATTTACACGTAAATGAAAGAGAGTTCTAGTTAAAGAAAGGCACGCAGATGGCACACACCTGCTCTTCTTGCTCTCAGATTTTTGCAATTTAGAGTGACATGAATTGTGGAACGCAAGCACATGCAAATCGATGAAATAAGACACATCAGGTAAATAAAACCGCACCTGGGGAGCGCTTCTATCTGGAACAGGCATGAGAATGAAAAAAAAAAAAAAAACACTCACAGCCAACCAGACATCCAGCCAGCCGATCTTCCCGCTAGCTTTCAAACGGCCATGCTGTGGGATTTAACCTAATCGCGTTTATTTATTAAGACTCAATTAAGAATGGAAGTGGTGCGGCTCGTGCAAGCTCGGGGAGTCGAGAGAGAACATACAAAGGGCTTTAATTGACAGGCAGGGCTTCTTCCTTAATTCAAACCATTTTGGCTTATTAAAATATGAAGCCTTTCATCTGTGGATACAATTCTATTAATTAAATCATTAAAACAATTATTCACACGCAAGGCAAGGGATTAAAAAAAAAAAAAAAAAAATCAAATGAGAATCCGTCTTGCAATAACCTTCTGAAATATTCATTAATAAAAAAAAAAAGAAAAAAAAAAGAAAAATTGAGTAAATGTAATGACAGGGAGTACATGTGTAGAGACTGGCTTCTCCTCGGTGAGCCTGCCCCTTCCCAATCTCATTACACAATCAAGAGATCAAATAGAGGCACAAGATGCAAGATACACACACACACACACACACACACACACACACACACACATACACACACACACACACACACGCATACACATACAGTACATGCAGATTATATGTTCACTGCCTCCATGATGAAATGTATATAAATCCGTGTATGTGTTGCACTATTATTGACACACTCGAACTCACCATATACATAAAGAGAGCAACACAAACACACTCACTTTTAAATGTCAGTCATCGTTTGGATCTCCTCTCACACACTGACACACACAATATTCGGACGTGTCAATCACACGGGACGCATATTGTTTTTCCAAAACTACAGGCGCTGTTGAATTCTCGATTCTGGTTGGTCAAAAGGTGTTGATTTGATTTCAGCAGCTCTGACAATACTTTTATTATTCAAATTAACAGTATTGTTTCTATAGTAACAATTTACACTGGGATGTTTGTAATGAACTATGAACACATTTATATCATGTTATAATGTATAACAATTTATGCAAATGGATTACAGTTTATAGCAGTCGTTATTATGTAATGGATTGTTAACATGTTGAATTATAAGTAATGTTCATAATACATTATTATCACCAATTAGTGTACAATGCAGTACGACAGAATGAGACTGGCC
The DNA here is from genome assembly GCA_024331685.1 of Stegophilus panzeri. NCBI lineage: Eukaryota > Metazoa > Chordata > Actinopteri > Siluriformes > Trichomycteridae > Stegophilus > Stegophilus panzeri. Next base: position 4,705,927 of record JANDJT010000169.1, on the reverse strand, counting down.
TTGGTGGGTTTTTTTTCTTCTACCAGAGTAATCACCATCATGAAATAGTACTACAGAACTTCACGACATACTAAAAAATCTTACTAGGTACTACAAAACTTTACAACTTTTCTATGTGCTAGAAAACTTTACAACATACAAAACTTCAAACCATTACAACAGACTATAAACATGTACACATTTACACCAAACTACAAAATTTTACAGCATTTTGACATACTACAAAACTTTACAATTTAACAACATACTACAAAACTGCAAACAGTACTACAAAACACCATTACAACATACTACAAACATGTACGTATTTACAACATACTACAAAACTTTACAATTTAACAACATAAGGCAAAATTGCAAAAAGTACTGCAATTTTTTTTTACAGCTTTACACATACTACAAAAATATGTAAACAGCAACATACTACAAAAGTTTACATTATTACAATATAATACAAAACGTTATAACTTTATGACATACTACAAAACTTTACAATCTAGCAACATACTACAAAACTGCAAACAGTACTACAAAACTTTACAACTTTACAAGGTACTACAAAACTTCACACCATTACAACATACTACAAAACTTTATAATTTAACAACATACTGCAGAACTGCAAATGGTACTGCAAAACTTTACAAGGTACTACAAAACTTTATAATTTAACAACATACTACAAAACTGCAAATGGTACTGCAAAACTTTCCAACTTTACAAGGTACTACAAAACTTCACACCATTACAACATAATACAAAATGTTATAACTTTGACATACTACAAAACTTTACAATCTAACAACAAACTACAAAACTGCAAACAGTATTACAAAACTTTACAACTTTACAAGGTACTACAAAACTTCACACCATTACAACATACTACAAACTTGTACACCTTTTCAACATACTACAAAACTTTGTAATTTAACAACATACTACAAATGGTACTGCAAAATTTTACGACTTTACACACACTACAAACATATACACCATGACAACTTACTGCAAAACTTTACATCATTACAACATATTACAAAACCTTTACATGGATGTATTACAGTGTTATGAATGTATTTATAGGTCATTATACATATGGCCTCCAGAATGTTTCAACCTTACAACATAACAGACAAATTGACAACAACTTGAGACACAGCTCTAAATGTACACTATTGTAACCATATTGTAACTGCAATGTAGTTTTGGGCTTGAAAATATTATGAGAAAAGAATTTAGAGAAGCTATTATAATAATATGTCTGTTAATAATCCACACTCACTTTGGTATTGGCAATTCTAAGTGTTATAAACACCGCTTATAATGCATTTATTAACAATTTATAATTGTTAACAATTTTATCTATGTCTGTAATGCCTCATGAATGCATTATAAAGTTATGAATGTATTTATAGGTCAGTAAACATATGGCCTGCAAAACTACAAAACTTTACAACTTTAAAAGCTACTACAAAACTTCACACCATTACCACATACTACAAACATGCACACCTTTACAACATACTACAAAACTGCCAAAGGTACTGCAAATTTTTTACAGCTTTACACATACTATACAACTACAAAACCCCTAGTACACACATTCTCAGTAGTTCCATAACTGCATATATATTTTGTGCAACTACACAGTTATCAAAAAATACCTAACAGAAAGCAGCCCCAAATTCCTGCTCTAGCACACACATAGGCAGTCCGGTACTGGCTGAAAAGTGATGAACCAGTCAGCAGAAGCAACCAGATTTTCTGACCCAACACAGTCGACCCGAACGCAGAGCGCAGTATTCCCAAAGTGGCACAAATCTAAGAAAATTGTCATGGCTGCTGGTGTATGTTTTGCGGATGAGACAGAATGTATTGGTGGCTCCTGGTGATTGACAGCTGCGTGCTAAACCAGAGGAGACGTACTCCGCCCATGATATAGTCGAGTGTCTGAGTGAGTGCTATAACCCACCCACAAGGGGAGCTCACAAGGCTCTCTTCAAAAAGTCTGTGTGTGTGTGTGTGTGTGTGTGTGTGTGTGTGTGTGTGTGTGTTCTTCTGTTTGATCCCGCTGAACATAGTGATGGCGTTGAGACAGAAATGTTGATCATTTGATGCTGCATTTGATGTCGTTAGTAGATCGTGAATTTGAGTCCCTAACAATGCCTCAACCATCTGTGGCTGGGAGTCTAAAGGAGCAAAATTGGCCAAGCTTCCTGTGTGGGAGGGGCATACGCTCTCTCTCTCTCTCCACTGTCAATCATAACAACACTAGCCAATCACCGGTGTCTGTGAGCTCCTGTGTGCAGAAGGTGGTAGATAACACTTTCCTCTAACGGTTTCACATTTTGTTTTCCACGTGTATGTGGGTTTCCTTTACGTTGTCCTGTTTCCTCCAACCTCAAAAAAAGTGACTTGTTTTAAAAATAAATTGATTTGTATTATATTGTTTACTTCATTTGATTTCATTTTCTTATTTTGTTTTATCGCTGTTATGTAGGCATTTTGTTACGTAGTAATTTGAATAAGTTTTATCATTATATAGATTTAAAATTTATTTTATTCTTTAATTTATTATTTTTGTAATATTTTGTTGTTTCCTTTTATATAGGCTTTGTTTGTTTTATTTAATTACATTTTATTACTGTTCCACAGGCTTACTGTTACACAGACTTTTATTTATTTAATTTAATTACTGTTAGCTAGGCCTATGTTAATTTTATCATAGTTAGATAGATTTTTTATTTAATTTTATTTTATTTAGAAATTTATGCTAACAAATATGCATGCTAAAACATATAGGTACTAGTCTAGCTAAATTGTACAAAAATCTGAGGTTTCCACAGCCCTGCTTTTGCAGTGTAGGCGTTTTTTTTTTTTTTTTTCTTTTCTTCAAATTCAACTTGGGACATCAAACCCAAAACTTCACAAAGGATAACTTTTGAGATAATTCATATTGTACTCACTGGAAAAAAAACCCCACTCCATCAACAACAAAAGCCCCGAAAGGCATAAATAAATGAACAGATATGCCTTTTATATATATTGTTTTCATCTGGTGTCAAATAGATTTCTAGCATACAGATAAAAGCTATGATGGAGTAATTACATGTGTTGTTAGGATTTTTCTCTGATTTTATTTACATCTCTGACAGGTGCATTTGGTCAGATATACTCTTTACCCGGTGTGTATTAGGTTCAGTAGATTTTCTACACAGTCATCTTTGTTTCATCTTTATCATTAGAATCGCTGCTGTTCACTTGCGATTTTCACTGATTTTTGAAGACATTATATTTTCTCTTTTTGAGTGAAACAGAATTTTTTTTCTCGATGATAGCACAGACTGAGAGAAAGAAGAAGTGACATAATTGGTTAATTTTTTTTTTTTTTTTTTTTTTTTTTTTTAACAAACTCTTACATACATATGTAGTCAAAAATCACCAGATGAAAGATCATGGAAAAAGACATGAAATTTGTCTTTTTGTGATTGATACCAATGAAACACTTATCACACTGTGCAAACCTCCTAACATAGGGCTTTAACTTGATAGTGTTCTTATCCTGCGATCCATTGTACTGGGAACGCAGAAAGTTCAATTTTTCAGAGTTCAGATCTAAAACGGTTTGACTCGGAAAAACATGGATGCCCAGAGCAAGGTCAAATTTGTATAGCCAGTCTCTGAAATTGATAAACAAGATCTACGTGAATTATTTCTGCATTATTTATGATGAGTAACGGCGTATAAGCAAAGTCAGCTGTCTTTAGGTCGTAAAAATAATCTGTCATATCGTGTTAGTAGATTTGGGCTGAAATCAACAGAATTATGTTATAAATATAAACTTACAAAGCTACATATCAAGTAAAATCAAGTTTTATCAATTAGAAAATGATGCAAATGGAAATATGTTTATTGTTGACGGTGTGCCGCCATAATGTTAATGTTATTTAATGTGATGAATTTGAATGTTTTGTACAGCACTTTGCATCAACTGCTGTTGTCTTTAAACGTGCTTTATAGATAAAGTTGACTTGACTTGACTAGAGTCTTGATGTCAGGTTGTCTTTAAACTGGAGTCAAACTTGAGTATGATAAAGACTGATAATGTACTGAAAGATACTACTACAGATACCACATGAGTACAACAAACAACATGAAATTAAATTCTACAGTGAGACTGTTTTTCAGCTATACACCAATCAGCCATAACTTTCAAACCACTGAAAGGTGAAGTGAATAACATTGATTATCTCGTTACCTGTCAAGGGGTGGGATATATTTATTAAGCAGCAAGTGATCAGTCAGTTCTTGAAGTTGATGTGTTGGAAGCAGGAAAATGGGCAAGCATAAGGATCTGAGAGACTCTGACAAGGGCTGAATTGCAATGGCTAGACAACTGGGGAAGAGCATCTCCAAAACAGCAGGTCTTGTGGGGTGTTCCCGATACTTGGCCTCAAAGAGTTTGTTCCTTAATAAGCGACGATCCATTTGTATTTGAATGTGTTATGTAATAGTTGCCCTAGTGTTTTATTATGTAGCTGTATTATATAAATCTAAACGCATTGTAGTGCTGTGTGCTGTCTGTGTGTAACACTGAGCATGTCTGGACACTAATGCTAGCCAGAATCCAGGAACTCTCCACGGACTCTATGAGAGAAATGGATCACCTCAGCTCTCGGGCGTGCATCTCTCATCCATCCCGGCGGAGACAAGCTGAATGCTACCGAATGAGCCTGGAGATGAGGCAAACAGCAGGTGAGCCGAGTTAACAGCGCTAACTCCACCACAGCCCTGAGGGGGGAGAGCCGAGGTCGCCAGCCATGAATCACCCATCGGGAAATTATGCCCACAACATTTAATAGAGCGAATTGCTACCTGCGTCACAGCACGAGCACGTGATCATTCATCTCGGACTTCTCTACGCCCCTCCTTTCTGCAGCGCTGGAGCAATTGAATCAGGCGTCTGGTCTTCTTAAGGAAATTAAGTCACAGCTTGCCAGTGGCCACTTAATGAGAGACCGGCCCTGGGACATTGACGAATTGCAGGGTAACACTCGGACGCTGTAATATCTGCATTCGGTCACCGTGACTATTTTTCAGCCTCCTACCTCCCTGCTAAATGCACCCCTCTACCATACACACATTCTCCCGAGAGAGACATATCACTTTCTCACATGGTTATTACCTCTTATTTGAACATAGATTCACCTCCACGATGACAGCTAATAACAGAGATTGTAGTTCAGAAGCGGTATTTTTACATACGCCTCTTGATAATGATGGTCATTACGTGCCATTGGCTCTGCAGGTGCTTACACGTGTTTCAAACCATAGCTCAGGATAAGAGGGGGGCATGTGGAAATGATTTAATAATGCAAGACAGTGGGAAAACCAACTTGCCTGCTCACATTTTAGATAGATATGACAGGCCTCCTTCATAACACACCAGTCAAATGGAACAGAGCTCAGACGGATAGAAATGTCTCCATAAATGCCATTTTCCCCTCATAACCCCATTTAGCATATCCATTATTAAACCAAAAAGCGAAGAGCCGCATGATATTCTGATTTCGCTTGAAAATTGTCTGTTATTATTCCTTCTTTCATATTCACATTTAGACTCATAGCATTGTTCATACCTGATTGGAAAAGTCAAACAGAGTACTCACTAATTAAAAAATTTCAGATAAATTCATTATATTTAGAGTGATTTCTATTAGACCATAGAATAATATAATATAATATAATATAATATAATATAATATAATACATTTTCCGGAGGTTTATTCTCCAAAAGTTTTAGCTCTAACCTAACACTCCTGAAGTGTGTCACGTAAAGCGGTGTGGAGGTGGATGCAAGTGTAGTTAAAGGCTTTTATTAAAAGGCAGGCTGACAAAATCCAAAACGTGAAGGCAATATCAAAATCCAAAAACAGGCATGGGTCAGGAAATCTGCAAACAGAGGTAACAGGGCAAAGGCGAAAACCAAAAACCGAGAAACATAGCAGATTCAAAAAACCAGGACAACAAACACAGAACTAAGGTTTGGTATGGCTCAGGCGACAAAACAATGAAGCTCAATACTACACGACGTAACAGTGTAACAAGGGTATAAATACTCAAACTAATCAAAGGAGGAAACAGAAACAGCTGTGGACAATGATGACACATTAGGGAAAGAACCAATAACATGATAAGGGTGGAGACAGGACAGAAAACAAAACAAAACAAAAACACACGTGGAAGAAGTCTGAAACTCAGCAAAGGGGAAATACCTGACAAAGTACATAAACGCATTTAGGCTTCTTAAAGATAGTGACAAAGCAAATGTTCTAGATTACGGTGCATTCATATAAGAAGTATTTGAAAATATATCTATATATATATATCTTTAACTTTTAAGCTACACTACTGGTCTAAACTTGAACTGTCATAACCTCAGTAGTAGATCCTCTGTTTCAGCTTAAGCAATCACATGCCTTTATGTAAATTATTTAGCTAAAGGCGACTCATCAGAGCAGAGACCAGCTACAGTACAGGGCCAGAAATATTATGTCACAAAGGAATGTTTAAACAAACTTTTATAGATTTTTTTTTTTGCATTTTATTTTGATCTAATTTGTAACTAATGACGTGGCGCATGAAAATAGTTAGTCAGACAGTTAGTCAGAGAAATATGTGTTTATCAACTTCAAATTTAAAATAGATGCATACAGAGTCGGCAGGCTAGAAAAAAGTGGTAATGTAAAGCTCTACTTCAATTTAACCATTTTATAGCATTAACTAATCACTAATAAGTAAGCATCAGAAGCATTGGTCACATTGACATGGCGTCAAACATTTATTTTGTAATGAAGTTTTGAGTTGAATGTTTTTATTTAGTTTAAACTACTTTAATGGACTACTTTAATTATGACGTTGGACTTCTGCTCTGAAGGTCAAGAGTTCAAATCCCAGCTGCTAATGCTGGGCCCTTGAGCAAGGTCCTTAACCGTATATGTACTTTCATGTTGGTTAACAGTTTCCCTTATTACCCACAATACCGTTCTACCTGCTGATAGTGGTGCAGTGGGATTTAGCCCTCTCTTTATCTTTACCTAAAGACAGTGATGCAGCGGCACTTTATTCCTTTAGTCTGTCCAGCTCACTTGTTTACACTCTGTTCAAACAGATCAGCTTCAAATTTCATGTTAATACCGCCATCAATGCCATCACACTCATCACGTCATCTTGGAGATCACTAATTAGCTGAGTCAGGTCTCTGCTCTAACTGCGATGCATACTGTAGTGGCATTGCATCCTGGGACCAGCATATGCACTGGCGTTTTCATTACTTTTACACTGGACTTTTCATTAATTTGTTTGTTGAAAAATGCTGAGCGAGAAAAGAAGCAGTTGTTCTTTTGTTTTTTAGGAGCAAAACCTGACACTTATGTTTAAGATGTTTGAAATGTATTCTCCTATCAAACTCTCATCGGAACAGTGAAAATACAGAACCAACACAGCAAAATCACCAGTGTTGAATTTACACCTTACAGTGTTTATATGAGTCCATTGGACTCATATAAACACTCTGGGTGTTATTTTAACACTAGGGATTTTACTGTGAACCAAGAGATTCGCAGCAGATTGGCTAAACTCATTGGAAATATTTCAATATTAACATACAAGTGTTTCAGGATGGAAATTTCCATGAACTTTAATTTAGAATACTTTTCATCTATCTTATCATTTCTGACATGTGGAAGATGTTGATTTTCTTCATGTTTCATTGTATTGTTTCACCACACTCCACACGGTACCACTCCACAGCAGCGCACCGCATTATTCTCATTCCGACCACACATTGAGTTCAACATTGACAACTTTCCTGTCAGAACAGACCAGTTGCTTTGCTATGACTCGGATCACCACCAGCTAAGCCGTACTATCAATAACCATGACTGGATTCAATGACAGGTACACCGAGAGATGATCAGAGCGGCCGTGCAGAATGGACAAGCAGCCCATGGATTGGCAGCATGGATGAACTCTGTTTAATAAAGCAGTAGGGCAGACAGATGGACTTGCATTGAGTCAGATTTCATGGTGGTCTTGACACTGCGGCTGTAGAAAAAGATCAGTGGGTGAGCAGTGGAGGACCCTGTCTTACCCAGTGCTGGCTTTCCCTACCGAATTGCACTCGATATGAATTATTGACCCTGTAGTCTGGACCCTGCTCATTACTAGCAGAGTATCAAGCCTGGGTTTTGGATGCTGAGAGTGAGCTATGGATGGCTGACCACACCAAAGTGCTCCATCTTTTATGGCCTGAGCAAACCGGGCTGACTAAGAGTTTCATCAGGCAAGCCAACGGGCAGGACCTTCCTGTTCAGACCCGACCCAATCGGAGACACGCTCCAGAAAGTAGCATAAGAGTTCTACATAGATTGAAGACAAGGCTGTAAAACATGTATAAAACTTCCACAGAACCGGATTCCTGGTTGTTACGATATTAGTAGTGAAACCTTTTTGACAGTAATACTCTATGAGATTATGTTATTTATTTATTCATGACACAGCAAATCATATTTTGCTTTTATTATGCTACCAAAAGAATTTATCTTTAGTGATCTGCATAAACAGGAATTCTATTGGTTCATTCAGTAAATGAACCTTACATTGTGCATGAATGATAAGTAAATATTTACTGTTAAGTAAACACGGGTGGCTGTGGCTCAAGTGGTAGAGTGGGTTGTCCACTAATCACAGGGTTGGCGGTTCGATTCCCGGTCCACGTGACTCCACATGCCGAAGTGTCCTTGGGCAAGACACTGAACCCCAAGCTGCCCGATGGCAAGTTAGCGCCTCGCATGGCAGCTCTGCTACCATTGGTGTGTGAGTGTGTGTGTGTGAATGGGTGAATGAGACACAGTGTAAAGCGCTTTGGAACCGCTAAGGTTAAAAAAGCGCTATATAAGCCATTTACCAAATATTTGATTTGGTAACATTGTTATAGTATAGTTAACATTGTGTTAACTATATTGGGATCAAATATTTACTTTTCATTTTCATTCATTAGTAATTTTAAATAATGCATTATGCATCTCAAATAATTATTACATAGTACATGATCTCTTTCTGGTTGCTTTCCTGTATTTACATTAATCTACCTGTTAAAGTGTAATTGTATCCTATCTGCATAAATTATTCCTTCTCACGTTCAGTTATCAGTAACAATGCATAATGTATTATTAGTTTGAAATAAATAGTATATTTGTCCATGATTTGTTTTTAAATAGTTACTAGAATACTAAAGAAAAACCCTCATTGTACACAATTATAAATTTTTATTCATTTTACATTACATTTACAGCATTTGGCAGATGCGCTTAACCAGAGCGACTTACATTTATCTCATTTATACAACTGAGCAGTTGAGGGTTAAGGGCCTTGCTCAAGGGCCCA
>JANDJT010000169.1:4683739-4695294 GCA_024331685.1 Stegophilus panzeri | reverse complement strand
TTTATTGTCGTGTTTTTTTTTTGTTTTATTGGGGTGTTTTTTGGTTTATTGGGGTGTTTTTGGCTTTTATTGTCGTGGTTTTTTTTTTGTTTTATCGGGGTGTTTTTTTGTTTTATCGGGGTGTTTTTTGGTTTATTGGGGTGTTTTTGGCTTTTATTGTCGTGTTTTTTTTTTGTTTTATTGGGGTGTTTTTTGGTTTATTGGGGTGTTTTTGGCTTTTATTGTCGTGTTTTTTTTTGTTTGTTTTACTGGGGTGTTTTTTGGTTTTATTGTTGTTTTTTTGTTTTATTGGGGTGTTATCGGTTTTATAAGGATTTTTTTTGTTTTATTGGGGTGTTTTTTTGTTTTATTGGGGTATTTTTTTTGTTTGTTTTATTGGGGTGTTTATTGGTTTTATTGGGGTATTTTTTTTGTTTGTTTTATTGGGGTGTTTATTGGTTTTATTGGGGTGTTTTCTAGTTTCATTGTGGTGTTTTCTAGTTGGGGTGTTTTTTGCTTTTATTTTGGCAAATTTTGGTTTCATTCGGGGTGTTTTATAGTTTCATTTGGGTGTTTTTTTAATTTTATTGTTTTTTTTTTATTATTTGTTTGTTTATTGTGGTGTTGTTGGTTTTATGTTCCATTTTTGGCTTTGCTGGGGTGTTTAAGATTTGTTAATGGAGTTTGCATTTACAGGTCACTGTAAGGTCCCCAGTGGTTAGTCTTGCATAAACCCAAGGAATTGCCAACTCTCATACATTTCATTCATTAGTGCATGCACATTATCACTTTATCAGTGCATGTGACTATGGAGATATGTTCAACCCAACACATTTCACACTAGACAACAAGATTATTCTAACCAAACATATCCTTAGATACAATTCTATAATTTGTATGTATAATGGCTGGCTCAACTTAAGTAAAACACTTTAATGCCCTATGCTTTTTTTTTCCTCTGCAGTCTCAGGAAAGCTTGGTTCAGATGGTAAATTGCAAGGCCGAGTGTTTCACAGCAGAACACGCAACTCACAAGATGCAATTACAAAGCACAGCTGCACTTTCTGTGTTTGCAACTACGCTTGGTTCATGACCTGCTTGAGCTGCAACCTTTTCTTATTTCTTCTCGAAGTCAGTGCTAAGTGTTTACTTTGGCAATTACCCACTGACTCCCTTCATCTTCAGCATGGCACTGTGGCTGCCTGAAAAAAAAAAGTAATAATCCCATAAACAAGGTCTTTCACTGAAGATGCTTGTTGTAAGATGAAAAGAGAACAGTGCACCTTCAACTCTTAGATTTCAAGGGGAAAAAATAGCAGAGAATGCAAGCAGTAATAAAATCAGTTCAGTTAATTAAATAGATGCGATGACTTCAGTCAAGCCACACACACACACACACACACACACACACACACACACACACACACACACAAATTCACATGTTTCACCTCCTACAGCTTTAGAAGCATTTTGCTCACACAGGAATTCTGTCCATAACATAATGTTTTTCTAAAACATTCTGTATTAATTAAATATTGTATTAATTACATTCAATGTATTTAATATATGAATTAAATATTGTTTATATTAAAACTTTAATGATGAATGATTTCAATAACAGTTTTATTGATTTATTTGTTTGTTTGTTTTGTTTTATTTATTTAAACATCCTGCATAGATCTATATATTCTAAATTGAAACAATCCCATTCCTTACATATGAAGAATGTGTAGATTTTGGGAAAAAATAACAATATAATAAAAAAGATATGAATCTATTAAAATTAAAAAAGATACATGCATTTTGTTAGAAAGAAAGAAAGAAAGAAAGAAAGAAAGAAAGAAAGGTCACAGTGTAGCTTGTACCTTTAGATGATGCAACAATTTTTAAACAATCTTTTACTATAATATTTACTAAAATATACTTTACACTTGAAAGATTTTTGAACAACTAACCAGACCATTAATGTGATAAAAACAATGCAGCTTAAGCCGTTAAAAATCTAATGCACAACAGTAAACTGTATAAAGTACATTTTCAAAAAATACACTTTTCCAAACTGATGATCAGATCATTAACAGGATAAAAATAAAATATGTTTAAAGATAAAAATCCAACGCAAAACAGCATTTAAAAAAAATAAAAATAAACAAACAAACAGTATGTTAAAAAAGATAAAAATGAATGAACAAACAGAACAAAAAGCTACATGTAGAAATTGTATTTCAGAAAGAATGAAAGAATCACTGAAGTCCTTGAAATTTTGAAGTCATTTTTAACTAGATATATTTACTACCGAGATCAGGCTGATCAGGTAACTCACAGGACAAGAAAAAGGTACATTAAGATCATGAAAATACAATGCACATCAACATCAATGTATATTTTAATACAAAAAACAAAACAAAACAAAAAAACAAACAAACACAAAAATAACGAAAATAAAGAGCTACATCCATTCATCCATCCATTTTCTATACTACTTATTCTATACAGGGTCGCGGGGGAGCCTGGAGCCTATCCCAGAGTTGTTTTTTTTTTTTTTTTTTTCAAGTACAATAGTACTATGAAAGAAAGAAAGATAGAAAGAAAGAAAGAAAGAAAGAAAGAAAGAAAGAAAGAAAGAAAGAAAGAAAGAACTTCTATAGTCATTAAAATGGATCAATCTCAATGATAAGGCAATTAAAAATAAACAACAAAAAGATAGCTGTAGAAAATGTATTTCAGGAAAAGAAAGAAAGAAAGTATGAACCCCAGTGGTCACTGAGATGGATCAAGAACTTATGTCAATTTTAAGTCAATTAAAAAAAAAAAAATACAAAAAACTAGATGTAGAAAATTTATTTGAGGAAAACAAAGAAAGAAAGAAAGAAAGAAAGAAAGAAAGAAAGAAAGAAAGAAAGAACCCCAGTACTCATAGAGATGGATCAAAAACTTCTGTCAATGTTAAGACAATTTAAAAAACAAAAAAAAACAAAAAAGCTAGATGTTGAAAATGTATCTGAGGAAAAGAAAGAAAGACAAAAAGAAAGAAAGAAAGGTCACAGTGTAAGTCTGCAGTCAGTGAGTTTTTTTAGTAAGTTATATTTAGTAGAAATATTGTAAACACCTGATCAGATAATTATAGATAAATACAAGGTACATTAACAGGATAAAAGATGTGTATAATGTATCCAGGCTCTACAATAAAGTGCAGTGAAGAGACAGACACATGCCATACCATAGGTTGAGCTCCATTTCAATGGAATGGATAATTAAATCTTGCGAGCCTCCAGCCTCACACCCCTAATACATATTCACTCCTGCAGATCCACAGGAATCAGAGCCTCGTCCAGCTCTCAGAGGAACCGGGGCAATAATAGCACTTTTATCATATGCTTATCAGACCGACCTCTACGTCTCGCTTTTTAGTGCTCGATCTTTTCGCCCTTTCAATCAGAGAGCATATTACTCCTCTGTCGGAGCAAAGCAGTTCCTCCCGACAGCAGAGGCAGCTGGGAGAGGGGGTCGAGGCCAGCAGGACCTCCACATTAACATAATAATCCAGCCGTGCTCCTGCAGGCCCTGGGGCCAGACAGCATATTAGCTAGGTCTCCTTTGTGAGGGTCCTTGCAAAAGGAGAAAAAGTGGCCTTATTACTCGCCTGTCAACCTGTGGAACCCCGTTTTTTCCCTTTAGGAGAATGAGCTAGGTTCTCAGAGCGGAGGAGAAATTGGTTTTGCTAGTGAGGTGCTCTAATAAAGGAACTTTTCGGCAGAAGGTATTTATTATTTTTAAAAAGAAATACACCCCTTATGCAGTAAGAGCTTCTTTGAGATGTAACTTTGTCATTAGTTAATAAATATGTAATAAATCTTTGTGTCATTAAAAGGTTCAAGTTTCATATACAGTATGTACAGTAAGGAATAAAACACAATGTGGCATGCTCTTACAGGAAAATAATCAGCAGCGGTGACGTTTGATGTGGTCACCACCTCAAAGTGAATTATTTTCCAATAAATGTACACCCTTAAGTGTTTTAATCCTCTTATACCACATGAACTGTCCATCACCTACATTTTTGATTTATTAATGAACAACATGTTGTGATTTTTATCCATTTATGGTTACATTAAATGTCGGGACATTTCATAGTAATTTCATTATTATCACATTACATAGTCATTCGTTCTTTTTTTTTTCCTTCTCTTGAAGTTAATATGACAAAAAAAAAAATAAAAATGGCAGCTTGGTATATTACCAAGAAAACAGAACTTGTACACTGACACTGGAGACTCCTTCCATTAATATTAAATGAATGCCTCCATACAAAATGCATCACCATATCAACGTTGAGACATTTTTCTTTGTTAAATATTTTTTTTTAAACATGTTTTTACTATAGAATCCATGGTGTTAATATAAAAACCATAGCATATTAGAATAAGTCCATTAATATCAACCTGTGATTTTCAGACAGAACTATTGTTGAGTTGCTGTAATCACGGCCTTTTGACCAATCAGAATCGTTTAAGCATGGTGTAATAAATGGAATAATCCACAGCAGTGCCATTCACACATTAATTAATGAATGACATTCTTGCATTGCAAGGGATCACACAAATTCAGTGTAACACACAAGGCAGTGCATATTTCCTCCTCCCTAAACCGCATCCTCCTCCATCTTATTTACAGAGAGATGGAGTGAGACAGAGGCTTTGAGAGTGAGCGTGAAACAGAGGAAAGATGAGCAGCTGCGCCTCCGCTCTGTCCCGAAGGCCTTCGTTGAGGCCTGGCTTTAGCATGAACGGGACCTGTGATCCTCTCCACCGGGAGCCTCATCATGCCCCATGGCTAGCTCTCTTTATTCTCCGCTAGCCCCGGCTAGGCTAGCGTGGTGTCAAATGAGGAGGCGTCCGCTTCAAACTCCACTACAGCTCTTCTAACGTTCGAGTTGTGCATCCGAGGCCTGAGATAAACTCTGTTGTAGAGAGTTTGGATGCATGAGGATATCTAAATGTAAGCTAAAACAGTGTGATTCAATCTATTTTTTGCACACAGTTGAATTAATTTTTATTTATGTTTTTTTTTTGTAGTAATTTGCGTGTAGGTTTAGTTGTGGTGCAGCTGGTGAACATTACTGCCTCACGGCTCCAAGGTCCCTGGTTTGATTCCTGAGCTCGGGAGTTTTATATGTTCTCCTCGTGTCCATGTGGGTTTCCTCTGGATTATTAGGTTTCCTCCCACTTCACAAAAACATGGAATGGCTACTGTGTGTACATAGTGCTGGCTTCTCTGGTGTCTTATCCAAGATATATTCCCACCTCACTCCCAGTGTTCCTGGGATAGATAGATCTCTGGATCCATCATCACCCTGGTTCACTAGGACACAGACTAAGAATACCATCAGCCGAAAAACTTTAGGATGTTTGGGAGGTAATATAGTAAGAAAAGTACAGGAAGAGGTAGATTTTTAGACGTCATTTGAAGACTGTCAGTGACTCAGGTGTTCGGACATCTATGCAAAGTCCATTCCACCACCTAGGTGCCAGAACAGAGAGGAGTCTTGATGCATGCCTTCCTTGAAACCTGAGACATGGTGGGACTAGTCGAACAGCGCTTGAAGATCTGAGGGAGCGTGGCTCAAAAACATGCCAGTAGTTGGATCAGCTACTGTATATTAAATTCCTCTACATGTTCATGTACTGTATATGTGCAATGGACTGCTGTTTTATTTACGGTGTATTTCCACCTCACGGCCAGTGTTCCTGGGACAGGGTCCGGATCCATCTTGACCCAGGATAAAGCGGTTACTGGAAATGAATGATTGAATATTATAAGAGTAGGCTGCCTAGCTAGCCTAGCTAACAATTTTTCATGTTTTTTTTTCCTGATAGAAAACAATAAAAACCGACTTATTTCTGTATAAAAAGTAATGTACAGAATAATCACATCATCACGGAAACCCACAGTCCTCATTCGTAATATTTTACACTCAGACCAGGAGGCATATTGACTGACTGGGGCGTGTAAAGTGCAGCTATGGACTGTTGAGTGTGACTGTGGAGTGTAAAGTGCACGCGGCTGTTCAGTTTGAGGAGACGGTTAAAAAGCAGTGGTGATGGAGAACCATGACTGACAGTGTGTTAAGCACGGAGGCTCCTCCACTGAGCGCTCAGGAGCAAGAGGAAGATGCTGGGGGATGGACAGAGATGGAAGGATGGAGGGATGAAGGAAGCATATGAAGGTGTGTGGTAGTTCCCCAGCAGCCCCGCCCCCCTGCCTGCTACTCTCCCTGTCTAATTGGCGGAAAGGGCAGTGTGTATGCGCTCACACTCAGATCTCTCCGAGGACGTCCGAGGAAGCGTGCCAATTACTGCCAATTGTGGGTCTCTGCACTGAGATATGGACAGACCTCTGCATGGAATATGACTAGGGCACTAAGAGTATTTCGGCTTTGCTTTTAGAAGAAAGAGGAATGGAAATAATTCAGCAAAAGATAAGTCTGCTTGATGACTACAGTTAGATAGCTCTTTCCACTGAGTGCAAATAAAATGCACACGTGTCTAAGACTTATTAGATATAATAATAATAATAATTAAATATAAGTATGCAACCTATAGCATATCATACTATGTATTGTATATCCCAGGTCTTAGCAAATGCACAGTTTCATGCAATGAGGTCTATCTAAAGAGAGACAATCCTAACTGATAAACCCTATGCTTTTCAAGCCCTCAAGTTCAGACTGTGTTTAAAGAAGGAATTGCTCATTATGCACAGCTTGCAGGGAGGTGAACGTGTATCGCTTCATCACCGCTCGTGGTGCTTAGGGTCAGCGCTCGACCACGGCCCTCCCCGGCAGGCACAGAGAGTCGACGAGGAAGGGCTGCACTTCATGAGGCCCAACTACATGAGAGATAGGTAAAAAATACAAAAAGAGAAGAACGAGTAAAAAGTAAAGAGGTGAAAATAATTCAGCTTCCACTGAAGTATGTGTAATGCTTTTTAATTGTGCTGGCAAAAGTCTTTGCAGGGAAAAAAGAATCAAAAGAACCATGGTAATTTTATACTGATAAATTATTCAGCACACATTAATAACAGTCCAAGCGCGACGGTAGGCAGGAGAGGAAGCTCTTCTAGGAGTGATGAACTTCTCTAGTTATACTCAAAGGAATGTATCTCGAAGGTTAAGGTTTCATTTTCTTAAAGTGTTAGCATATACGGTTAGAAATAGACACCAAATAATAACAATCTCAAAAATTCTTTGTCTCTAGGTATTTATTTGGTACAACTTAATATGCTCTTCGAAATAAAGGATTCGTCAAGAGTGCTTTGGATAGCTAAAGGTTGGGCTCATTACAAAATATATTCTACTCAGAACTCTTTGAAAGAGAAAATATTCTACATCGAACCTTCAAGGGTTCCACCAGAGGATAGTGTGATAAATTTAACCTTCTTCTAAGCTTCATATAGGACTTCCTATACGCATTCATTCATTTATGTCACGGTCACTGTTGATCCGGAGCCTATCCCGGGAACACTGAACGACCTGGATGGGTGGCCAATAATTTGCAGAGCCAGTTCACCTACTGGCATGTTTTTGGGGGTTGGGACAAAACCGGAGAACACCAAGGAAACCCCACGTGGACACAGGGAACATCTGAAACTCCACACAGAAAGTAACCTGAGCTCAGGATAGAACTGGGGAGCCTGGAGCTCTAGGCGGCAGCTCTACCTGCTGTACTGCTGGGCACAGTATATTTCCCATCATTACATTTGTTATCCTTATTCAATTTGTTATCCTCTACATTACTGCACATATATGATTCACAAATCTGCACATAGGCATCAATGTACTTCTCACCATTTTCTCAGCATTTCTACTGGTGACTTGTAGTAAGAGACAGAACCCAAGTGTGTATACTCAGAAAGGGCTTTATTGTAGGGTAATGCGAGCGTACATAAGCAATATCCATGCAGGCATTATCAAAGAAAGATAACCCATACTGAAAAACAACAACAATTGCACTAGTTAGAAAAAAAGGAAAACAATATAATTGGCCAGACTTCATAAAGGGGAATGGAGAAAATAGGGTTTAAATAATCAGACTAATTATGTGCTGAACACAGAGCAGGTGCTCACACATGGAAACCAAGCCAATGAAAAGATTGTGGCAGGAAAAGGAAAAGAACAAACAAGACACATTGCCAATATTATAAAGCATTACTGGGGCAGTGTTGGCTCAGTGGTTAAGGCTCTGGGTGACTGATCATAAGTCTGGGGTTTCAAGCTCAAGCATCCTCAAGCTGCCACGATTGGGCCCTTGAGCTCCAAGGGGTGCTATATTATGGCTGGTTCTGCACTTTGACCCCAAATTATGTACCCCTTGGTACATAATGTCCTACAAGGCCATTCCTAATACGAGAGTACCAAATAATTCTGCTTATTGCTGAGCAAAAGTTTAAATGGATTTCTTTCTGTCCCTCCTAGTAAGGTTTTTGGATCTTTCCTCAACTTGGTCCTTTCCTGAGAAGACATAAGGAAGAAACCTTGAAAGGACTCAAAAGAGAATCTTCTGGGTGACACAGGATCGTGGGATTATAAATCATTACATATACATCAACCACAGCCATGAATCAAACCTTCTGAACTTGAATATTAATAAATGACTATGAGAACATGTTGCTTACCTTTTACCACATTCCATTTACATAATTCAAGTTATAAATAAGAGTCCAAAAGAGATCCACAATACACAGCATGAGAAATATGCATGAGTCTGTAGGAGATGAAATAGCCTAATTCTTTCTGAGAGGAGAAAGGAAGCAATGATAGTCTTCCCATGACGTCTGCCGAGTGAGCCTTGTTTTGTGTACCACAAAGGCACTGGTCTACTCTAAATATTTGCCAAAAAAATACTATAGTCATGATGGGGGATATGGAGAACATCGTGAAAGTAGTTATTAAAGGATAAAAAAAAAACCTTCCTCAACACTAGAAAAAAAAAAAAATCCTATACAAAACTTCATCTAAATAGTTATATGATCCAAAAATAAGCTTTATTAAAGCAAAATGGGTGGGAAAATAAATTTCATAATACTCTTAATTTTTAGATTAAGTAATCATCATAATATATTTTAGTTCCACAAATCCTTATTGGTCCTTTAAATGAAAAAAGCAAATAAAACAAAACGTTTAACCGTATTAGATATATTAGGAACGACACAGAACAGGCCATGGTGTTAAAGGGAAAAAAAAAACCCATGTTGGGGTGGTGTGATACGGCCTGACACCAAGTGCAGTTACTCTTACTACCCTGAAGTGGATTATTTTCCAAGTGTTTTAATCTTCTTATATAACAGCGTTTTGCATACAAGTTTATTAATAAATGAGATGTCAAGCTTTTTAATTGTTTATGGTTAGATTTTACATTATGGAACATCCACAAGACAAGTTAGTTCCTGTTATTACGTTACAGGTTATGTTATACATTACAACTGTAAACAGTTATTCCCTCAACAGCCTCTCTTTTTTCTCTTAACCCTTTCTCACATTACGCTGGCATTCCATTCTGTCGACAGAATGGAAATCGACTTATCGGACATTTTCATTCAGTATAAACAAAGAATTTTATTGCCACAAGTCTGTTCTAAGATTAGTCAGGACACTGTTGGGTTTCTGTGTGTAGAGTACTGTGACTCTGTGTTTAGCTGCTGGTGAGCAGGATGATGAGAAATGAGAGGGGTGTGAGCCCCCTGCTGGGCAAATAATTCCTCTCCACAATAACATTGCTATAGAGATAAAACGAACAGCACAACTAAAGCTTTTTTTTGCTAGTAAAACACTGTATACTATTGCTACAATAAAATTATAACATTTAAACATTTATCTCCTTTCATATGAGCCATTAACCACTACTGTGGAGTGTGACATCACCAATAAATTCAATGCTGAACAGGGGTACCCTTAAAAACAGGTGGAAATTCCATTTCAGCTTGTCATGTTAAAGAGACTGGAAAGCACAAACACTTACTGACACTGGAGACTCCTTCCATTAAAGTTAAATATACAGTATGTCTTCCAACAGAAAACCTTACAATATCAATGATTTTTAGATAAATAACAAAAATAACACATTTTGCTATCTTTTTCTTGTTAGACACAAGTCCCTGCGTAAGTTGTTCCTACAGAAGCCATATAGAAATGATTCTGATTTGAGAATTCAGTACCACTGTGGGTATTGAGAAGTAAAGATATAGAAATGTTAGGTTTTTTTTTTAATAGAAAAGATTCAGAACTGTCTTCCTGAATCAGATGCATCACTTTGAAAGTATGTCTCGACCATCATCCTTATAACCTGAAAAGGCTTGTTTTCTCCTTTTCATTCCTCAACAATTTTAAAGTCTGGGAATTAAAAAAAAAAAGCTTGAAATTGCTAACGTTGCTTCTCCAGACTTCCGATTTCCTGTTTGCTCTCTATTCGCATGGTGGAAATAAAGGGAGCCCGTGAAAACCTACAGCACTTCTGCGCCCAAAAGAAAGAGTTAATTAGAAATACAAATTCTCCCAGATTGTTATTAATGGGAACTGTAGAATAAGCAACACATATTTTGTGCCCATAAGTAATCTCAGGTAGCTTTGATCTGGGGCCCATGGCGGATGCTGCTGCGTACCGCTGCCGAGCTTCTGGGAGTCTGCCAGCACCAGACATCTGGCTACTTTGTTATCATTGGCTGATCGGCTCCCGCGAGGCCACTCTCATGACACTCGGCGAGGAAGGAGAGTGGCCTGGCGAGGGAGAATTATCGGCGCATTTGGAGTGGATTAGGGCTCTAAAGAGCTTCTCAAAGCACGACGGGGGTCTCAGGAGCTGGCCTCCGTCGGGGGTCTGGTGAGGGGGCTCGTGATAGACTTAAACAAGCCTGTTAGTGAGAAGACGGTGCGCATTTCATGCCAAACAGCAGCATCTTGTACTGAAACGAGCTCCCGTTTTTTTTTTCTCTCTCCCTGAAACAGCTCGAGGAAAGAGGGAGTTAATTATCTCGTCTCTTCATGTCTGTTGGCAGCTTTTGAAAAAATCCGAGCTGATTTGGGAGTATACTGAGCTTTTCGCATTGGTTCATATGAATGCCGGTTCTTTTGAGGATTAGTCCTGATGTGTCTATAAAACTAAAATTCATTTAATTAATTCACAGATGGAGCTTCTATTTATTTTTCTTCTAAATGAACTGATAATTCACCTACCCAATTGTGTAACTGTGTAATTGGATGCACCAGAGACACTGACACGGACGGTCCCAAACCTACAACAAAAAACATGCGAGTAATCATCTCTTTAGCCTCCAAATCACCTCAGCACACAGACAGACACAAAAATACACACGGAGACACAGAAATACACACACAGACACATACCCTACAGGTGAAATCTGCATTTCTTTCAGAAATACTGTGATGTCTGACCTGAAGGAATGCTTTTCTTTCTGTCTGTTGTGCACTACATGTAAGCCATTTGAGATTAGTTATTTGTGTGTGGGTTTATGCGTGTGTGTGTGTGTGTGGGGGGGAGTTGGGGGATTTAGGTTACGTGTGT
>JANDJT010000169.1:4672200-4675906 GCA_024331685.1 Stegophilus panzeri | reverse complement strand
TACACCTCACTATACTACACTACACTTTGCTATACTATACTATACTATACCACACCACACTATACTACACTGTGCTACACTATACCACACTACACTATACTACACTGCGCTATACTATACTATACTGTACTACACCTCACTATACTACACTACACTTTGCTATACTATACTATACTATACCACACCACACTATACTACACTGTGCTATACTATACTATACTGTACTACACCTCACTATACTACACTACACTGTGCTATACTACACTGTGCATAATTATACTACACTACACTTTACTATACTACACTATACCACATTACACTATACTACACTGTGCTATACTATACTATACTATACCACATTATATATAATATAGTAGTATAATATAGTATATTACATGTAGTATAGTGTAGTATGGTATAGTATAGCATAGCATAATATACTATACTATATTATACTACACTACACTATGCGATACGTTACTACAGCACACTATATATAAAGTATAGTATAGTATAGTATAGTGTATTCTAGCATATGCAGTACTAGTAGTACAGTACTAGCACTAACCTAGCAGCACCACTAGTACACTTATTAGTGCTGTTGTGGTAAAACCCGGTGTGTGTGTGTGTGTGTGTGTATCTGTGTGTGTGATGGAAGATTTGGGACAAGTGACTTTTGACAGAGCTCTGTGCTTTGTTTATTTTTATTTTCTTTCATTTCTTTCCATTCCTCATTGCTTTTCAGTGCACACCGTTCACATACATTTCACAAAATAAACCAAATGAATTATGAAATCCCGATCAAGGATGTTTTCTCTGGGTGTTTTTACTCTTCTTTATGCATAAAAAATAATTTTACCTTCATTATACCTTTCCATACATTTTTTAAAAAGTTATTGAAATGTCCACTCCAGTGGACTGCATGCATTCAAACGAAGAATTAATGTCCACTCTAGTGGATGTTTACAGCAGCTATAACAAAAGTGATAACAGAAAGTAACTTGTTTCATGGGTATTGAACAACATAAATTATATGTAACTATAAATGGATAAAAAAAAGAATGACATACAGTTCATTCATTAATAAAACAGGTTGCATTTCAGTATGTACTGGTGTAATAAGTATGTAATAATCAGCTTTGAGGTAATAATTGTAACTCTTTGTTAATAATTGTGCTTTGTGTCACTGATTATTTTCCTGTGACAGCACTGGGCAGCAATATCATATGTATTAAGATAACACAATATTCAATTTATTTAGAATCTTCCTATTCGTTTTAAATTACACATCTCTGCACAAATACCCACCAAATCTGTGTTTGTACACATTTCTCTGTCCGCCTGCTGCTTTATCAGACGTGGGGTGGTGACCACAATATTGGCAGATGTGAATTTCCTGAATTTACAATTAAACCAGCAGCGCCAAAAGCGAAGTTGATATATTTCATATTGTCAGCACAGGGGCCACTTCAGTGGCTTTGCTTTACCGGTGCCTTATTTGAGACAGTGGCAGGTGCATTGTGGGCCGTCTGAGCTATATTGATTTGGAGGACCTAGAGGTATGTGACATCATTATGAGGATTGACCTTCTCGTGCTCTGGCCTGGGGAGTCCTGGTGTGGCTGAAGTCTCAAGCCCTCGCTTTCAGGGGGCCACGGGCACTGTGGTATCATGGGAAAATTGGTAGCACGTTATTTGCTTGGCTGACCTCCTGGTGCACCCACAACCCCCCCGATTATCAGACCCTGTGCAAGGTTCACCATATTACATCAACGTGTGTATTTTCAATGTTTTTCTGGCAATAATAGGATCGAAAAAATAAGAATGGGTCACCAGTCATGCTTGCAATAAACTATCTAGATGTGAACGTAGCTGGATCACATGACCTGATTATAAAAACCTATGTACTCACGATCACTTACTTTTTGTGTGGATTAAGTATTACATGAAATTAGGCTTACAGACATTCCACAACATTGAACCTTACTATTAATTGATAAAAAGAATAAAACAGTCCAGGAAATAGCGTTATTGGAAAATAATCAACTTCAGTGTGGTAAGACAAACTTTGCTTTGTGTTACATTGTATCACACCACACCATCATTGATTACTTTTCTATAACAGCACACACCCCAGTGATCTTTTCCATACTGACTGCATGTAAGAAATTATTGTGTGGCTCAGTTTGGCAGTGAGCAAAGCAGTCAGTAAGGCATATGTTTCTTTCTTTCTGTACTTTTAAAATTATTGCACAAAGAAGATAAATGAAACCAATTAAGCCAAATAAAACAGTTTTCCAACGGTAAAGAATTATGTAACACTCTGATCTAAGGTTCTACACAGAACCTTTAATGGTTCTCCCAGAAAGAAAACTGAAAAAAAAGAAGACATTTTAAGGGTTCTAGATTTACCAGATTACATTTCCTAAATAATCTATTCAAGAAACGGACTTTGTGCAGACATATAATAATAATAATAATAATAATAATAATAATTATTATTATTATTATTATTATTATTATTATTATTATTATTATTATTGTTATTGTTTGTTTGTTTGTTTGTTAATTGATTGATTTATTCAGAACTTATTTCATTGTGAATCCCCTAAGGTTTACATACTGAATTTACATACATAAATTATGAGGTTAAAAAATGTATTAATTATGCCCATTAATATAACAATCAACAATCATTAATAATTGATTATAAATACATGAAAATTAGTACAACACGAAAATGCAGTGAAATAAACTAAAAACAACCCACAGAACTATAAATAGCCCAGGTAATACACACTGATTTATAGCATTTAAACCACCTCATGAGTTATAGATCACTTCTAAACATTATTTCACTGTTTAGGACTGCCTCAGCTGAGAGAAATGCTTTTGGGGGCTATACTGCTTCAGAAGATCAGCAAGATACACCAGACTTTACTTCATGAGGCAACAGGACAACGCATATTGTAACATGTTACTGTAGTCCAAGCTAGAGGTTATGAAGCGTGAAATAAAATCAGCAAGTACATTCTTTGAAGTCATATTTTTCTTGGATGATCCCTGGAAATGATTCTTGAATAATAAGGATAATAAGTGAGGGCTAAAAAATGTATCATAATAGAAACTCAATGTTACTATTATGAAACAATTACGGTTGAGACAGAGGAACACACTCGGCAAAAATAATTCACTTTAAGAACAAATGTAAAAAATAATATGTATATTTTTTAAACTTGGCATTTTACCTGTCTAGAACTTCTTATTTGTTCTATAAGCCTTGATTATAGTATCCATGCTGGTGTAATCTTGTTTAACACTGATTTCTCTTTTCACTTTTTTGTTGCCAATCCATTTATCCAAAGCTATCCAGCTTAATTCAGCGTTATAACTGGGGCATGATCTGTGTACTGATCTGGAAGTGTTGTATGAATGAGAAGAGAGCATTGAAAGAGAGCGAGGGGAGCTCAGCCAGTCCTCTGCTGTGCCACTGGCTCGTCTCTTTCTGAGCGCTGACCTCACACACACTTGTGTAAAGAGGTGTGAGGAGATAAAGAGAGACTGCTGCAAATAAAACCACTGAAAGCAATCGGGAGAGAGTGTCAGTCTTGTCCTCTATCCCTCCCTCCCTCCTTCTATCTCTCTCTCTCTTTCTCTCTCGCTCTCGCTCTCTCATCCACACTCACACACACAGTCACACACTGTCT
>JANDJT010000169.1:4664700-4667200 GCA_024331685.1 Stegophilus panzeri | reverse complement strand
CGTTGCCGTGCACCTCCTCGACGTCCTCGTCCTCGACGTCCTCTTCGTCCGTGCCAATCTCTCACCCGTCTGCGCTGGGCGGAGGAGGGAACGGAGGCCACCACCACCACCATCATCACCATCACCACCACCACCCTCAGTCTCACCAAGCGCTGGAAGGGGAGCTCCTCGAACACCTCAGCCCTGGCCTGGCGCTCGCTGGTGCCGCCATGGACGGCTCGGTAGTGTCCACACCAGCGGCCCACATGGCCGGCGTGAACCACCCCATGCACCAGGCAGCCATCAACATGGCGGCGGCGGCGGCGGCACACGCTCACGCCCACGCGCACGCCCACGCCCACGCGCACGCCCACGCACTCCCGTCTGCGCACCACCTGGGCTGCCCGAGCGACATGGACGCCGATCCGCGTGACCTGGAAGCGTTCGCCGAGCGCTTCAAGCAGCGGCGCATCAAGCTCGGCGTAACGCAGGCGGACGTGGGCGCGGCGCTCGCCAACCTCAAGATCCCAGGCGTGGGCTCCCTCAGCCAGAGCACGATCTGCCGCTTCGAGTCGCTCACACTGTCGCACAACAACATGATCGCGCTCAAGCCCATTCTCCAGGCGTGGCTCGACGAGGCCGAGAAGTCGCACCGCGAGAAGCTCAGCAAGCCCGAGCTCTTCAACGGCGCCGAGAAGAAGCGGAAGCGCACGTCCATCGCGGCGCCCGAGAAGCGCTCTCTCGAGGCCTACTTCGCCATCCAGCCTCGGCCCTCGTCCGAAAAAATCGCCGCCATTGCAGAAAAGCTGGACCTCAAAAAGAACGTAGTGCGCGTCTGGTTCTGCAACCAGAGGCAGAAACAAAAACGCATGAAATACTCAGCGTGCGTGTAAAGAAAAAAAAAAGAAAAAAAAAAAAAGAATAAAGTTTCACTCTTTTAAAAGACTTCACGAACTGTTTGTATAACATTTCTTATCCTCACATCTTTTTATTTTTATTTTTTAATTTTCCCCTGAATCATTCATGACTCGTGCACTGAAGCAGACTGTCACTCTGACTGAAAACACCAAAATCACTGTCACGACAAAAGCGGATGTGGAGGCATTTTTAAAGGACCGGACCAAGTAAGACCTTGTTTTTCCCCTTTTGATATTTAACATGGTCAGAATTTCAGATGAGTGTGACTCTCCAAAGCCTCAATCAAATTGTTTTTTGGGCAATTTTCCGTGTAGAAGAGCTAAGGATGGACGGTAAATATATTAAATAGTAATGAATGAGAACGTTGCGTCAAAAAGAGGACAAATATCCACAAATAAGACTTTTTTATATTAATTATATGAGTGATAACATTAGACTTAAGGATGAATGTGAAATTGAAGAGGTTGAAATTGTTTTGATTGTTTGCATTTGTTTTCTGGAGCAACTTGTCAATGCCATAAAAATATCAAGCACACCATGTCGGATTATTATTATTATTATTATTATTATTATTATTATTATTATTATTATTATATGGTGATCAAATGCAATACAATTTCTAGTGGATGGTTGATTTAACGAATTTTTTTTTTAAAATTCCACCTCCTCGATTTCAATACTCATCACAGTCCTAATCAAAGAATAAATAGTTTTGTATTTCTCGCTAAATATTTAGTGCGTAAAAAAAAATGTTTAAAAAAATCGAACCTGAACTTTTAGGCTGATTAAATGTAGCTGAGGCTATGGATACTGAAGGAATAAAAGGTTAAACCGTGTGCCAACCATGTGGATTTGTGTGAACCAAATCTCAGCTGCAATACGCCTGCGCTCTAGTTTCTTATGAACTATTTATCATGTGAGGTAATGTTTACTTCATTACATATTTATTGGGATTCCCTCCTCGTCTTTTTTTTTCCTTGAGAAAATCATATTCTGAGTACAAAAAAAGCGTGGTCTCTACAAGATGGGGAGGCGGGGGGGTTGGGCTGCTTAAAATAAGCCACTTTATTTATTATTATTATTAGTATTTTTCGTTTTTTTTTCCATGACAAACGGCACAATTGAGAGAGATATGATTTTTTATTCTTTCCCCTATTTGAATTAACGTTATGTTGTATGTTCTTTGGTAATTTATTTGTACAAAATGGACGCGTATCATGATGAATTCATGGCTTGTTACATTCACCGTGTTTGGTAAATGTTTTATTTATGGGGAAAATAACGAGAAAAAAAAAAAAAGATCCGTTCCATGGAAAATATACGTGTATAATGTAAATAAATCATTGGCTCGATCACATGAGATATTATCCGTATTTGCTGTATTGCTGTTTTAGCTGCGGTCAAACTTCTCTCTGTAATGTCTGTTGCTTTAGGTTTACTTGTCCAGTTTATTTTATTTATTTTTTTAAAAATTGATTTTAGTATTACATCCATGTATATTTTAAGTTATCGTTTAATAACTGAATAATTGACCTGTATTTCATTAAAGAACAAACATTTTAACATTTTATTTTAGTTCTCAGTGGCTTCTTTTATCATATAT
>JANDJT010000169.1:4624605-4650680 GCA_024331685.1 Stegophilus panzeri | reverse complement strand
CTGATATAGTCAAACTGATCTAAACAAACAGATCTAACCCAACAAATCTATAATCTAACCTAACTAATATAATTTAATCTAACTAATATATAATTTATTCTAAGTAATATATAATTTAATCTAAGTAATATAACCACACTAGTCTAATCTGATATAGTCAAACTGATCTAAACAAACAGATCTAACCCAACAAATCTATAATCTAACCTAACTAATATATAATTTAACTAATATAACCACAATAGTCTAACTTGATATAGTCAAACTCATCTAAACAATCCCAACTGATCTAACCCAACTAATATATAATCTAACCTAAATAATATATAATCCATGTATATAGCAGACCCTGGATTTAAACCCTCAACCTTGTGGTCAAGGGCTCTACCCATTAAACTATACCATCCCTGTAAATAGCATTATAACTACTAATAATATGGGTAAAACAAATGGTTGTGGTGTTGGAGTGCTAACAGAGGGTTTGACATTTTAAGTGTAGAACCAATAAATAGGAAATAAATTAATGAGATAATACATTAGTAAACTCATGATGTCCATGGACAGTGCTGATAATAATAGTTTTTGTATTATTTTGAAACAGCAGGAAACTATAATGCATGGCTAAGTGCATGTCTATGGTCTTTTTTTAAATGTTACTCCTCATCATTGTATATTCTGACAGATGTCTCACCCCGGAACACCACATTTTAGCTCCATTTTCAATATGCACGTTATTGCACACTGTTGCAGCGGCTCAACGAGAGAGAGAAAAGACTTTCTTCTGTTTATTGGGGAGCAGTTGCAGCAACCTTGCACAGATGTAATTACGCCCGGGATGTCGAGGGAGCTGTTCAGCGGGCAGCAATGAATTTGTCAGTCATGATGAGGGAGCACTCAAGAGACGGCATTAAGCAACAAGTCCAATGCACACTGAACTTCCATTCTTTATGCTTTTCTGACTGAAACAAAGCAAAAGAGGTGAACAGGGCAAACATGAGGATAGTAAGTAATCATTTAGTGATTCATGCTTGTGAACTGTTCCAAGACATCTGTGATAAACCTGTTTCCAAACCTACATTACCTTGTTTATGGCTTGAACATTTTATTTAACATTTATTTTCATTCATGAACAATGGAAATATAAAGTGAAATAAAACAATTTAAAAAATCAGCCTTGAGCTGTTAAATATTAAGCACAAATAATGAGATAATATGTTGAAAGAATGAGATAGTACATCAGAAATAATTAGATAATGTCAAAATATAGAGATACCTCAAAATAATTAGTTAATAAGTTAATAAGTCTAAATAATGAGATATTTAGAACAAAATTGAAATAATATTCTGAAATAAGAAGATAATGTTGAAATAATGAGATAACTCAAATGATGTTGAATTCTAAATAATGAGATATTAAGTGCAAATATTGAGATAATACGTCAAAGGGAGATAATATGCTGAAAAAATGTATATAACTCAACATGAGCTATGAAGTCGAAATGGCGTGATATTAACTCCAAATAATGAAATAATGTCAAAATGAGATAATATGCCAAAATACTGAGATATGTCGATATAATGAGATACCTCAAAATAACGCATTATGTTTCTAAATAATGAGATATGAAGTGCAAACAATGAGATAATATCCATCCATCCATCCATCTTCTACCACTTACTCCTTTTCAGGGCCACAGGGAACCTGGAGCCTATCCCAGGGATCATCGGGCACAAGGCGGGGTCCACCCTGGACAGGGTGCCAGTCCATCGCAGGGCACAATCACAATGAGATAATATGTCAAAAAATAATGAGAATATGCTGAAATAATGACGATTATTTCTAAACGTGATGAATTATTAATTCAAAAATCAAACTTACTGTGATGTAATAACAACATAATATCTTGAAATAGCAAGTTAATAATTTGAAATAACAACATTGTGCTTGAACTTTTTTGAATATCTAGTGGTTCAGTGCTTCCATAGGACACAAATCTGAGGTTGTTTTCATTAGTGATTAAATTAAATGCCCATTAAAATCCAATCACTATTCAATACATTTCATTTACTCTAAGATGTACACTTCATTTATGAATAATTCCTATTTGACATATAATAACGCAACATAAACATACAAATGTAATTGTATTATCAAGAGATAAGAGTTCATTTAATAACACTACAGTCACCAGTGATGTAAGAATAAAAATGTCATATTCAGGTTGTGTATGAATTCAGATAATAATTTATGTCTACACAATGTAGTCAGGAATAAAACACAACGGGGTGGAAGTCAATTATTTTCCTATAACAGCATGTGCCAAAGTGTTTAATTGTTCTTATACCACAAGTATTTGCAAACAATTGCAATTTTCACTTTATTAATAAATGACAGGTCAAATCCATCATTTTTTATCCATTTATAAGTGCATTTACAGTTGTGAGCATCCACGAGACAATATAGTTCCTATTATCATTTACATTATAACAGCTACAGTCATGTGAAAAAAATAAGTACACCCCATGGAAATTGTTGGGGGGGTTTTTTTTTTGGACATATTTGGATAAGCAAACATTTGATCCTCTTTGAAACAATGCCTATTAATAAAGGTGATAATAAAATTAGAATCAGGTGTTGAAGATTGGGTGCCAGTGATTAGAACCTGCTTAGGGAGTGCAGGTGGAACCGGTCTTATTTATACCCCTCTCATATCTAGTGTCTGGAGTTCCCTTTGTTATTGAGGTGTGTGTGGTGTCATCATGCGAAGATCTAAAGAGTTCTGTAAGGCCTTCAGAAAAAAAAGGTTGTGGATGCCTATGAGTCTGGCGAGGGGTTTAAAAAGATATCCAAATTATTTGAAATACATCATTCCACTGTAAGGAAAATCATCTACAAATGGCACAGATTTCATATGACTGCCAATTTGTCCAGGACTGACCATCCCAGCAAATTCAGCCCAAGAGCAGACCGTCTGATGCAAAAAGAAGCCTCCAAGAAGCACAATATTTCATCACAGGATCTGCTAGTAAGCACAGACCAAAGACAGCTTTTCAGGAGAAGCATTCAACAGTGGTATAATTACCAAATATTGCTTGCACTAAAAAATACCAGTGCCCTCATATGCTTAAATTCCCCCTTTTTTTCCCAATAGATCATGGCAGCCCAGCTTCCTTTATTATTCAGACACCTTGCCCTACATAATTATGAGGGTTGCAAATAATTTTCGCACTGGGCCGTGACACTGCCTTGTTTTTGTTCTCTTGTGAGTCACATAAAGGGACACAAACAGCTGCAAACAACAGAGCAATCAACGTTCCATCTGGTGCCATGGCCCACTTGCATGAACGTATGTCGCTACTTCTTTTTACTTCATGCCAAGTAGGTGCCTGAGGACATGCATCTCCGAGAAAAGGACCTATTTTCCGAGGAGGAGGAGAAAAAAAAGAGACTGTGAGGAAATGCCAGAGTAGCAATGCATTACTTTATCTTGGTGACAGGAGTAGTTTAGAAATTTCCCCTCACTGGTGTAAAAGTGTGGTGCAGTGCAGTTTCGGTTTAGATAATAGGAACTGCTCTGTCGATCATTTGCAGCATCAAAGTATAATAAAATTTTATTTTGTTAAGTGCATCACTCAACAAGATTTCCGTAAACAAATATGAAATTTTGGTGGGCTTCAACCCAAAAGAAATCAGGCCACATAATACGAAATAAATAGTGATTCATTTCAGGCCACGGCCTCGGAAAGAAACCTGCAGTCATTAATAATGAGAGTGTGATGCAGTTAGAACCCACTGTGAAGCACTTGGAGGTAAGCTCCTCTCTCTTTCTCTAATTTGAAGTTCCACCTGCGTGGAGCAGCACAATTCCCTGAGGCATCAAGCCACACGCTCTGTCAGCTTCATCGTTCTTTTAGCCACATTAGCGACATTATTTGCACCAAATTAATGGCTGTGTTCTTCAATATTTATGAAGTAGCAATGGTTTTAGCAAGCTGCATTAGCACATGCCAGGTTGCTACCACCATCAATGCAAAGTACTTCCTCATCCACTTATTTTGTACTGAGTGTGTGCAAATTTGTCAATTTGTCAAAAAATGGGCCCTTTTCACCAAAAAAAAAGAAGAAGGAAGTATGTAGACTCAGGGTAAAATGATAAGCTTTATGATCAATCGTTTACCACAAAATCATTGCCATTATTATCATGTTCTTACGCAATGGAAAGCTTTTTCACCTCATCTTCTTCACTGCTGACTGGAATTGTTAGAGGACTCAACAACAACCTCAACAACGAAGCTGAATAATGGATATAAACGCTTCATGGAAGAATTTCGCATTGAACACATCTCCCTTCATTTACATTCATTACTTTCCAGAATGATACAATTGTGGATGTAACTGCTGTTGATATAAAGGAGGAAGTGCTAAGTGAGAAAACTCAATGTGTCTTTGATTTGGTAAAATCCAAGAAATATAAAAGTCAGCGTCTATGGATGGGGACAAAGTACAAGCAAAGAGCAACAAAGTATAATGATTCATAACTGTGGTAAAAAAAAACAAAAAAAAAAAACAGGCAAAAGTCAAACCAGGGAATACTACACACAGGATAGGGACTAGAAAACAAGGCTTGGAATTAGTGATACTTAGCAGTGAGATAATGAAACAACAGTTTATACATAAACAAACTAATCAAGGACTAAACACAGAACAGACGAATATAATAGGATAACAAATAATGGCAGAACAGAGTCAAAAGAGTCATGTTCCTCAAACCATCCCTGAACAATTGTTGTAGTGTGGCAGGGCGCATTATCCTGCTAATAGAGGCCACTGCCATTAGGGAATACCATTGCCATGAAGATGTTTACTTGGTGTGCAACAATGTTTAAGTAGGTGGTATGTGTAAAAGTAACATCCACATGAATGGCAAGACCCAAGGTTCCGCAGCAGAACATTGCCCAGAGTATCACACCACCTCTGCCGGCTTGCCTTCTTCCCATAGTGCATCCTGGTGCCATCTCTTCTCCAGGTATGTGATGCACATGAACCCGGCCATCCACATGATGTAAAAGAAAACGTGATTCATCAGACCAGGCCACCTTCTTCCATTGCTCCATGGTACAGTTCTGATGCTCACGTGCCCATTGTAGGCGCTTTTGACTCTGTACAGGACATTCTGGTAGCATGGGCACTCTGACCAGTCTGTGGCTGCACAGCTCCATACACAGCTGCAATGCACTGTGTGTTCTGACACATTTCTATCATAGCCAGCTTTAACTTTTTCAGCACTTTGTGCTATAGTAGCTCTTCTTTGAGATAGAAAAAGACGATCTGGCCTTTAACACATCAATGAGCCTTAGGCACACATGATGCCATCAACGGTTCACCGGTTGTCCTTCTTTGGACCGTTTTTGGTAGGTACTAACCACTGCATACTGGGAACACCCCACAAGATCTGCCGTTTTGGAGGTGCTCTGACTTAGTCATCTCGCCATCACAATTTGGCCTTTGCCAAAGTTTCTCAGATCCTCACACTTGCCCATTTTTTCTGCTTCAAACACATCAACTTTAAGAACTGACAGTTCACTTGCTGCCTAATAAATATATGCCACCCTTTTACAGGTGCCACTGTAATGAGATAATCAATGTTATTCACGTCACCTCTCAGAAGTTTTAATGTTATGGCTGATCAGTGTATGTGTCTAATGTTAGCAAAGTCAAACATATAAGGATAGATTAGTGAACTCGAAACATTTTCCCACAAAACACTGCCAAATCAGCATATTTTTCAAGCAGGAGAATTGAGTCAAGACTAGAGTACTGGTCAAAATTATTAATTAATGTGCGATAGGAGAAGGGTGGTGTCAGTTAATATTCAAATATTAACTGTTCAAAACAGCTACACATTCATTTAGCATTTTTATTGAGGGGAATCAATATATTTGGCATATTTTTGAGTGATAACTTGTACTAGCATACTCCGGGGCTCCTGTGCAAAATGGGAACAGTGGCTTGGCGGTTAAGGCTCTGGGTTACTGATCGGAAGGTCGGGGGTTCAAGCCCCAGCACTGCTATGCTGCCACTGTTGGGCTCTTGAGCAAGGCCCTTAACCCTCTCTGCTCCAGGGGCGCTGTATCATAGCTGACCCCAGCTTCCTGACATGCTGGGGTTCATAGTACTGTATGTGATCATTATCATTATCAAAATGTGCGAATGTTAGCAGGTCAGTTAGAAATGTAACAAAAAGGGACAAAAGCACTTACTCTTCGACTTGGCCAATGTTGTTGCCCTGTTAGGGCTACATCCAGTAGAATGTGTGTGGAAGTGTGTGAAAAAAAAAACTCATTACAATACAAGCTTTTGATCCAGCCAAATAATCTGTCCATTAAGCCTCATTATTGGATAGGGTCAGTGTGACTTGTAGTCCTGTGGGTGGGATTCTGGGAGTTGCAGGAGATTTAGCGTGTATATTACACATACCCCCTCCAGAAACACAAGGCCTTCAAAGATTCCTATCTATTTTTCCCTCGCTCTCATTTACTTTAGCAGCAACTGTGTAATGTACATAATTCAAACAACCAGGGAATAGCTGTGGGCTCCCATCCACCTGCTGGCTTTTATTAGCTAATTAATGGTGATTTATTCATGCGTAGCCGATTGCCTTTAGGAGTCCACGAACGCTATGTGCATTCTGATGGTAATTATGTTTATTTGATGGCAAGTCTGCTAAAACAAAAAGTTCTGTCTCTTATGCCTCACAGCAATAAAAATTTCAACTGTAATAGAGATGACCTTGTGCTTTTTCTCTTTTTTTTCTCTTTCTCTCATTAGTACCCCCAATACTAATGGTCTATTTAAATGCAATCCAGTCCAAAATAATGAAAGCGAGTAAGTGATTTTTAAAGTTTCAAAGGATATGTTACAGTTATGTCAATTAGCCAGCAAACAACTAGATTGCATGGTAAGCATAAGTGAACTGCCATCTTCAGGTCTCTCCACACATGTTGGATGGGGTTTAAGTCTGGGCCACTCAAGGACATTCAGAGACTTGCCCCAAGCCACTCCACTGTTGTTTTGCCTGTATGCTTATGGTCATTGTCATGTTGAAAGCTGACCTGTCGCCCCAGTCTAAGTTTGTGTGTGCTCTGGAGGAGGTTTTCTTTAAGACTGTTCCTGTATTAGGCTGCATTCACCCATCCCTCAATTGTTACCACTCTCCTTGCCCCTGACAGATGGCCAACTCTGGAAAGGTTCAAGGACGTGGCAAGATTCTTCTATTTCAAAATCATTGATGCCACTAACATTTAAAGTCTTAGTAATTGTTTTATATCCTTGCCCTGATATGTGCCTTGCCACAATTTGCTCATGGAGATTCACAGACAGTTACTTGGATGGACTTCATGGCTTATTTTTGTCCTGACAATGCAGT
This sequence comes from Stegophilus panzeri, assembly GCA_024331685.1. Lineage (NCBI taxonomy): Eukaryota > Metazoa > Chordata > Actinopteri > Siluriformes > Trichomycteridae > Stegophilus > Stegophilus panzeri. The sequence continues at coordinate 4,643,253 of JANDJT010000169.1, read as the reverse complement.
GTAAATTGTGGACCCTTATAGACCCTGGTATGTGCCTTTCCAGATTATGTCCAGTCAATTCAGATTGCAACAGGTGGACTCCAATTGAGTTACAGACACAGTTCAAGGATAATTAAAGCAAACAGGTTGCACCTGACTACAATTTGAAGTGCCACAGAAAAGGGTCTGAATACGTTTGAGAACAAGAGATTTCAGTTTGGGATTTTTTATTTAATTTTCAAAAATGCACTTATTATTCCCAAGTGGATGAGTTCAATGGTTACTATATTTACACGTGGAAAGTTATGCATCTTGAGAGTTGGTTTAAGCAGCTGCTTAAGTTGATTTTAAATATCTATATGCCTATGGACTGGGTCTAACGTTATTATAAATTAGCATAAATGTCATTTAAAAACAAGAGCAATTTAATTCATTTTCCAGAACTCATAAAGCAAAGTATGAAATCTTACCCTAACTTTGACCTTCAAAACTTTTTATACAACACAAGTCTTTGTGAAGTGTTAGGAATTTGTTCAGGACATGTTGGAGCTGAAAAACTTACTTAAAAAACTTACTGACTGTTAAAAAAGAGAGAATGCTCTCTCTGGGTTTTGCCTTTCTCGTTGCTTTTGTTGTCTTGGCAAGCAAAAAAATGTGCAAAAATATTTTATGTATTGACAAATTCGCAGAGGTGCACCAGGTTCAGGCCTGGTCTGAGAGTGTGCGAAAGCTCTAAAAGTCTTAAAATAACAAAAATAACTGACTCAGAAAATTGGATTTAAAAACTAAAACAAGTGCCAATGCCTGGTTAGATATTAATAAGTTTTGAAGAGAAGCCAAATATTTGGTTAATGCAGCATTTTTAAAAATGGGTAATGTCTGAATGTCCTTAAGAATAGACCTTAAAAATCTGTACCGGAGAACACAAACGCTTGTTTATGCAGGAGAATTTCTCCACACAAGCCAAGCCATCTGACAAGTCGCTGTCAAATCTACAAAAGCCCAGAGTGTGCACGATCAAAGTTGGCCTCTTGATGTTTTCACCCACTTGGTTGCATATCCTTGGGGAAAAAAAAAAGCTCTTTTTTTCCCCCAATCCCATTGCACACTGAATCCCAAAAGGCAAATGGAAATATAATGTACTCTGTCAAGTCACCTGGCAGGTCTCAAATGAGCGGATTAGCTGACGAAACCTGGGGTTAAACTCTGACTGCACAAGCATTCACTCTTCCCTGATCCCGTTTCATTGCAATTCAAACAGAAATTCTTAACAGCGGGGGGGGGGGGGAAATAACAATATCACACAATTACGAGACGGTGCCTCAAGCAATACGTTTGGTAAAGAAAGAGCTCGCTAGCAAGGTGCCTCCGTGCTTTAAAGACAACCTTGGTGATGTTTACACTCTGGGAATTGAACTTACCTTCATGCTGAATGTGTGTAAAATGTTGTCCCTGTGATGTGAACTTGACAGACATTAAGGAAAATGTCAGCGTGATGGGATATGATGTATACGATCGTGTCTGACTGCGAAAAGAAAAGCACGATAACAGCCGGAACGTTAAAATGAACGAGCGTGACCGGATGATTGTGATCAATATGAAGCAGCGAACAAAAGCTCTGAAGCACAAATTTACATACCAATGCAGATGTAAAGCTATAAAAATATGTCTATGTTATTCACAGCAGTGCTACATAAAGGTCATTGAGTATTTAGAGTTGAACTTTTGTGTGCTTTATTCGCCTGTGGTAGAGCACTCAGAGTCAAAAAGTGACGTTTATGCTAGAAAAGAAAAACAGACCAACAAACAATTGTGACATATGCGGTATACACTGAAGAATACACATTCTGGTTTCTCTATAAACCTCCATTTCTCCCAAAATGACATTGGGAATCATTTGTCAAACCTGATATGAATAAATGAAATCATTTGCAGGAAATTTTAGACAAGAAATGTCTATGAAAATCCAGTTATATGGAAAAAAAAATGTTCATAAGCTACTCTCATATTTAACGTTAACCTCGATTGATCAGCTTCAAAGTGTATAATTGGCGATAAATTACTGTGATTTCATGATTGCATTAAGTCAAGTTAAAACGCCTTATTTATTACAATTTACACATGAATTCTATGGAAATTTTGCAAAAATCAATTGTTTCTTATTAATTACTTGAAAGAAAGTGATCCAAAACAGGCAAATCAGGAAGGAATTTTTAATACAGTTTGAACATTTACACACAACTTTACTAATGTTAGCATTAATACAATAAAGCTAATCAATCTAGAATCATAGAATCTAGAATCATCTCAAGAGAAGAATTGAGAGCATTTTTGTTGGATTTTATACAAATAAAAACTAAAAACAAAGGTAGGTCTACTACGCTAATCTTTTGCAGCTAATTGGTCTAGTTATTGTAATTTTTAATGCTAATTGACCCTCACAGTTTATCACATTAGAGCTTGTAGCTGAAAAACTCCTTCAGCTCTCCCTTTAGAGTCGAAGTAAAAATTGAGTGTGATGTGAAAATAGATATCAGAGTCATTTTGCCCAGAAATGCCGTTATCATTGCATGGCCTTTGAATGCTCCGGGGAACCTGAAACGAATAGAGGCAATAAGTTCACTGTGCAGAATTAACGCCGTAATTCTTTACAGGGGAGAGAAGAAGTAAGCGAGTCGACATTACCTTAGACTCGAAGCTTAATGCAAGCGGCGTCCGTTTTTTCCTCCTCTTTTCCATTTCTCCTTTTTTTTATGATGGCCCTAATTTGTTAGCTCCCACTAAATTATTAATCTCTTTTATATTCACGTAGTTATTACATGTCATAACTGTGTATCTATGGGGTGAAATTTAATAGCATCTGCTGGACCTTAGGAGAAGGAGTGGTCTTTAAATAAAATTAGATTAAAGTGGATAATTAACCAAATATTTACCTTGGCACATGTAGATTATTAGGTACTCCAGTGAGAAGGTTAGCAGCGTCTACTGGTATATGAACCAAGAAATACATTTTCAGGTGGAAGTACGGGGTGAGGATATTTAATTCAGTTACACTGGGTCAGGTTAGTGGTCAAAACCTAGCATGAGTGAAAATGCTAGGAATATGAGGAGAAATTATTATTATTTTTTTTAATCATAGTTGTTGGCAAATGGATGTAATATAAGTGGATCAAAACACATGGGGACATGCTTTTATAGACAAAAATCAGCTTTTCGTTGGTAACAGTAACTCTGTTCCATCACACTACACCATCCTTGATTATTTTCCTGTAACAGCACACCCTCAATTAGTGTTTTCCTTCACTAAGCCTTATTACTATTAATAAGTTATAATATAACTACTATTATAAGTTATAATAACTTAGTTGTCATAAATTCTTATTTTTTGGTGCGTTAGAGGAGTTTTGTGTTCGGTTAAATGTAATTCATGGTGATAAGAGTTATGTATGTTTCTAGTGTAAAGGAATTACTTGCTTTGTTAATAATAGCAGCTCTGTAAAGATGTTGCTAGAACTTTCGAGAATATCAAGCTACAGTAGTTTGAGTTTCTCTTGACACTTTGGAGAATTTATTGGAAAGGTTATGTGAATCCCTTGTTGTGAAGCATTAGAATTGGGAAAGATCTAGCACATAGAACGTTCGAGATCACCTGGGGGAAGATCCAGAGCACTATATAAGCAGTCGATACAGGATATTGTTGAGTTTTTTTAGTAATTGCTGCGGCCAAAAATGCTTGATTTTGCTGCGGTTTCTTTTTCAGAATTTGCGATGCAATTTGCAGAGATTTTTGTGCTTTTTTTGCGGAAAACTACACGAATTGCCAAAATCGCAATCGCACGAAATTGTTTCACACGGTCTTTTGCAGTGACGTTTGTTGGTAAATGAGACCTTTTAGCTGTGCTCATGTTCGACGCACGTGAATCAAAGAGGGCTTTGACTGAATGCGCGTTGTGATGACGTGACATGACCCAAATCTGCGTAAAATCTGCAGTAATTTAGAAAAATTGCAAGCTCCTCCGGTATTGCAGAGTTTGCTTGATTTTGCATTAATTTCTTTGATCTCAAAATTGCGAAATCCTAGAGGGACTGTATAAGGGAAGAAGTTTGCTACATTTATGAGCTTACAAGCTAGCATACTCTTTGCGGTATAACATTGGCTAAGGTGTACCAGTGCTCTCCAGTACTGCAGGTGGTGCTGTTTCAATTTTTATGACAATTTCCATGACTACAGGAAAATGCTGCATCCTTGCCATGGACGTATATAAACAAAGGAAGAGGAGGAAGGAGAAGAACTAATTATTTTGTTCCATGTTTACAAAAAGAAAAGTAAAGTAGAAACAAGATATTGGTGATTGGTAAGGCCATTAAATAAATCAAGGGATGAGGATGACCAGCATATTAGTGAAATCTATACTTGGAATTAAGTGCTTGGGAATGCACCAATGACAAGACTTGTTGCTTATCGTGTTTGTCGAGTTCAGCCAGTTGACGTGTGCACGCAGTATGTTAGTAGTCAGTTGGTGTTGTGTTGCAACTTTTGTGGAAAAAAAAAAAAGTTGTAGAAAGACATTGTTGGTGTGTTTGGATAAGCACTTGTGTATATGTGATAAATAAAGAAAGACTTCAAGAGTCCTTGCACCTTCATTTATTCATTTAGCTAAGTGATGTAAGTGCACCCTAGAAATCTTTTGTCATATGTTAATTACACAGTTCTGTCTAAGCTCCGAGTGTAAACAGTCTTCAAGATATGCCGAGTCTTGTTGCTTGGACTTTCAATTACTAGGTACAGAAAAGAAAATCTGGCAGTAGTAATTTTACAGGAGAGACAATGTTGTTGTTAATCCATCTCTGTCTGTGTTAAAGAAGAGTGGAGATACACCAAGGATGGATGTAGTGACAGACTGACTGACTAAATGTTAAGTAAGTTGGCAGCCTTGAGCTGATCCATGATGTAGTGATGCCGGAGGGGGCGGGGCCCAACATGTAGTGGTGCTGGGGGAGGCGGTGAGCTATCCCGCTGAGTCAACCCCCACAGACCAACCCCTTCGGTGGGCCATCTGCCAGACGGCCCTCACACAACAACACACACACGATAATGAGGAGGGAGTGTGTAGGGAGACCCCAAGTTAGGCAGTCAATCTAGATTGATTAGGCAACTAGTAAGAAGGAATAAGGAAGCATTTTAAGAGATAAACTACAATGTTTATTTTCTAAAAGATTATCAGTCTTTTGATAGCAGCAAACACGTGACTCCATAATTGTGGTGGAATTTAGACCTTAGACTTTATTATTATTCTTTTAAATAATTTTTCAACACTGACGCTAAGAAAAAAAATCATTTATCCATTCAGAAAATGTGTTAATCAACAGATATCTCTTATTCAACCCCCCCGAAGTTTCTTTGCATTTTGCTCTTAAATAAGTACCAGGGTTGAGGTTTTTGTTGTTTTTTTTTGTTTTTTTGTTTGTTTTTTGCATAGAATTGAATACACAAAGTGCATTTAACTAGCATCCATTTTAATGGTGAGGACATTAAGCACATTCACTTATAATTAAAGTATTCGCTTCCAGTTATTTTTTTTAGATAATAAAGCAAAGAGAATGAGACAGCATACTTTTCTTCTTCCTGTGATCTTTAGGAATTTCAGAGCTTCCTATTAAACATGTGACTTATGTGTAATATTCCAAATATTTCATAGGGGTGAAAGTGTTCAGGTAACAGAGTTGAGTGAATTAAATAAAATGTACACGTTTTATAACCTACTGTTTGATGGATGTCTTGTGGAAAATATTTCAAAAATGGCCTCATAAATTGATTTGGATATTTAATGTGAAAATAGTAGTTTTTGAAATATTTGAATGATTATATTTCAACGTGTAAAAAATAAAAAGTCCTGTAGATGTTATTATTTAAGTTATTTATCTAAAACATGCATATATGCACACTTTATCTGTGTTTAAAATGTATTTTATCTTTACTTTACATACATATTTGTGAATATCAGTGGAAGACAAATGGCACCCCAATTGTGGAATCCAATCCATCCAAGGTTTGTAATCTCATTCCTTTTCACAAAGCTAAACTGAATGAATTAAATGAATTTCATTTGCGGTCTATTTATTTATGTTTCCTAAAATTTGTTTGTTCAAAAAACCAGATGACTTAATTCAGTTAAATGCACATATTAACAGCAGATATAAATATTTACATTCTAGCCACATTGTGATGTAAATGCGATCGGCTCATTGCCTCTAAGATTCAATTAGAGCTTCCTCTCGTTCGCGCACATGGACTGGACCAGCGGGAGTGTATCGATTAAAGTGTGTCATGTGCGAAAGTGGAGGGGAGGGAGAGACTCATTCTGTGTGTGTGTGTGTGAGAGTGAGAGAGAGAGAGAGGAGGAGAGAGAGATCAGAGCTGCCTCTTTGTACTTAATGGAGTGATATAAAATAGGTGAGAAAGGTCTTTAATTAGAAAACACACATACTTGGTCTTATATGACCTGCTGGTTCTTGTTTTTGTGCATGTGTTTTAAAAAAAAAAGGGGTAAATCTCAAAGAGAGAATGATGAGAGAAGGGAAAAATGGGCAATAAGTAAAATGAGTAAAGTAGATAGATGGAGAGAATAAGAGAGAGAGAGAGAGAGAGAGAGACTAGGCTCCAGGGTTTTGTCTGCTCGGGTGCTGCTTTCTCTTTGCAATGAGTTGCAACTGTCAGTTTCTTTTATCTGTAGCTTTTCATCACACTGCTGGGTCTGAGTGAGACGATGCCACCTGAGAGTGCCTGGGATTTGTAGGCTACAAGTCATTAGCGAGCCCTGCTGAGAAATCCGGCCAACAGATCCACTGAATATTGCTTCAGACAAAGACCTGTCTTAACCCTTGATGCTCTGACGTGCAGGGTGGCTCTTTTGATAAAATACCATGTGATGCTGTTATACATTAAAACATTATTAAACAACAGAATCCAAAACCAACTACTTATGTTTAACCAGGTATGAAAATCCTGAAATTAAATTATACTCATATTATTTTTGCCCAGTGTTGTCTGGAAAGGCTCCGGATCCACCACGGCCCTGACCAGGATTTATTTTTTTTTTTTTTTACTGAAGATTAAGAATACAAAAGACCAAGTTGTCACGTTGCTACATACCAGTTTAGTAAACTATACTGTATAGAAATAACAGGCCTGTTATAGTTCTCACATCCACGTAAAACTCACACAAAACAACATTTTCTGATTAGTCATTTGGCATTTGTTAGCCAAATTTGACAAGACTAGGACTATATTAAGTTTAAGATTTGGCCATGTGATTAGCGCAACAGTCTCCACCAGTATTTAAGATAAGTACAAAACAATGCATAATTAATGGGAACTCTATATCAGTAAAATCTAACATCATATTTGAATCTCGATTTTATAACCAGTGCACCATATTGAAATATCAAATTATTTTTCTTTGGCAATGTACATTTTTGCCTTCAGTCACCCTCAATAGTTCTCTTTACCTGCCAGTTTCAGTGAAGGAAATGTGGCCTTTGTGCCTGCCAGTCCCAATGAAAAAACTGTGGCCTTTGTGCCTGCCAGTCACAATGAAAGAGGTGTGGCCTTTGTGCCTGTCATTCTTAGTAAAGGAGGTTTGGCCTTTGTGCCTGTTAGTCTCAGTGAGGAGGTGTGGCCTTTGTGCCTGCCAGTCTTGGTAAAGGAGGTGTGGCCTTTGTGCGTGTCAGTCTTAGTAGAGGAGGTGTGAGCTTTGTCAATGACAGTCTCAGTGATGGAGGTGTGGCCTTTGTGCCTGGCAGTCTTAGTAGTGGAGGTGTGGCCGTTGTCAATGCCAGTTTCAGTGATGGAGGTGTGGCCTTTGTGCCTGCCATTCTCAATTAAGGGATGTGGCCTTTGTGCATGTCAGTCTCAGTTATGGAGGTGTGGCCTTTGTGCCTGTCAGTCTTATTGATTGAGGTGTGGACTTTGTGCCTGTCAGTCTTATTGATTGAGGTGTGGACTTTGTGCCTGTCAGTCACAGTGAATGAGGCATGGCTAAAACTTTTTTCTTTTCTTAAAATGTAATGCAACACTGCATCATATTGTATACGTTTTTTTTTTTTGTAAAATGAAATCAAAATTGCATCCTGCTGAACTGTTGGGTGCTTTAAATGTATCTTCCATACACTGGATTATGTATCACAATCCTCCTCTTCCATAGAAATATGAAATATTTCTGAATTATATATTTGGAAGCTCCACATTATGTCATTTTTAAAAAAAATTAATCAAATTTGTAGGTCATGTAAACATGAATGTTGGAGGGGACAGAAGAAAATTGGCAAGGTGACTTCGGCTTCATTTTTGGATCGTTGCAGTCATAATTTCCACACAGCTGTTATATTCTGTTCTGTTAGAGCTGCCTTTTAATATTCACTACCTGCAAGTACAATATAAAACAGGTCTTGTGGTGAAAAGGTGCAGCAATGAGTTACCCAAAAACCCTTCCCTCTTTTTTATTTTATTTTACAAGATTGGCCAACCATTGGACTATTTGCATTGCACTGCAGTGTGGACCTTGTAAGTGAATGTTTTTGTAATGGGAAAGCCCAGGAGTGGATCATGGGTTAGCTGGGAAGCTGCTGTTTGATTGCCTGAGGTAGGAAAACAGAAAAGCGACCCGCCGTGCTCTGGGGACTGAGCTAAACGAACACAGCCAGCAAAGAGTCGGGGAATCTGCTATTCCAGGTCGGCTCTCCAGTGTTTGCCCAAAGCCGTGTCAACATACCGGACGTGAGTTTATAGAGATATTACAGGTCTCCGGAGTCTGCACACACTTGTTCGTGTTTGGGGCGAATGTGATTTGTGGGATGCAGAAGCAGAGCCGGAGCTTCTGTCCACACATCTCATCAGAGAGCCGAGCCAGGGTCAGGTCAGCTTGGCACATGTGTTTGCTTTTCATCATTAGAAAGCAAACCAGGGAGTTTCTTAGTTTTCACATTAGCAGGGGCAACATTTGCTCTCAGTGGAGTAGAGTGATCTAATTTCTGTTGCGCTTCACATGCAATTGCATGCTCTCAAACTGTGACATGACAGGCTACAGCTGTTTCAGAGGTTTTGTAAGAAAGCAGTCACAACGTTCTAGTGATAATACTAAATATCAGACAGATCACACTACTTGGGTCAATATATTAGGTAAACCTCCCTCGTATCCACACCCTGTGATTGGTTTGTTATACTTACTATACAAATATTATTTTAGGTAGTGTGTATGGCACTAGAATCAAGGCAGGGCTTACATTTACAGTGTCTATGTCAGGGATGTCCAATCTTATCCCCAAAGGGCCGGTGTAGGTGCAGGTTTTCATTCCAACCGAGTAGGAGCCACACCTGATTCCACCTGTTTAATCAGTTGAACTTGGCTTTCAATAGACTCAGGTGTGGCTTCTGCTTGATTACCCTTTCCAGATAAGATTGGACACCCCTGGTCTATGTTCTAGGCATTTGTATTTACTCATTTGGATGATGCTTTAAACCAAAGCGACTTACAATTAAGACAGGATACAAGTTGTTTATTGACCCAAAAGTGGCAATGTAACAGTACTGGGATTTGAGCTCCAACCTTCTGATGAGTAGCCCAAAGCATTAACCATGGAGCCACCACTTCCCAACCACCACCACCACCACTTTAATCAGGTACACATCTGGTACGTTCTCCAAAGTACTAGGTCATTCATTCCTTCCTTCATCCTTAGTAATCACTTTATCTTGGGCATGGTGGATCCAGAGTCTATCCCAGGAACACTGGGTGCAAGGTGTGAATACATCCTGGTTGGGATTCCAGTCTATCTCTGGGCACCATACACACACCCATTCAATCCAGCTTGCCAATCCACCTGCTGGGATGTTGAGGGGAGGAAACCCTGGGGAGAACATGGGAAACACTAAACAGACATTAACCCAAGCTCAGGATTGAACTGGGACTGCGGAGCTTTGAGTTGGCAACTCAACGCAGCTCAGTGTAACACACCTAGATTTTAGCCATTACAACTAACATCACAATACCCTTTATAATGAGATGTTCTAAGCAAGAGCTTACTAGCATGCACATTACACCACTGAGCAGCAATGCCATACATGTGTTTATGCATGGATCCAGGGTATTTTACCTTGGTAAAGAGGACCAGTTATCACCCATGTCCCCTGACAATTGCCCAGTTATATATGTCACATTTGTCACACTTGTTTGCTGTAAAAGTAATCAATAACCGATGTGCTTGAGTGCCTCTTGATCTTGCGTCAAGGCATGAAAACTTAATCATGTGCAGAGACGAAATCAAACTGGATAGGGAGGGGCGTGTGTATGTGTGGTCAGTGATTGTATGTTTGGGGTATGCACACATGTGTGGTCGGTTTCTGACTCTGCAATCAAAAGTGTGACAGGTGGAAATTGGACGCACTGGCTCTATTTCATGAATTAATGTAAACACAGCCCATGCAATTACAGCGCTGGTCATTTCATGGGACGCCCTCCTCCTGCTCAGTTCCAGTCTAATGAAAATGCAGAGCTTACTGGTGCGTTTAATTGTATACACAGGCAGGCTAAATGCTTTGGCTAGGACTTAGCATGGAACAGAGAAAGTGAGAGCATGTGTGTGGTGGGGGGGGTTGGGGGATGAGAGGATGAGAACCTCTACAAGTGGAAAATTTTATTCAGTTTAAACATAGCATTTCGTTTATTGATCCGTTGCAGAGGGGAGGCAACGTGAGGCGAGAAGACAAGGAAATCAGATGGATTCATTTGAACATTTTATGAAAGTGCACAAGGTTGACGGATATTGAGCTATACGAGGCAGAGATGGCATTACTGATCAGATGGAAATGGTACCTGGTCTGTGCTTACAATTCCCAAAGGATGTGGGGATTTTTTTTTTCTGTCTTGGCTGCATTTCCTAATTTGCAGTGTGGTTGCATGAAAAACTTTTGCTTAATCTGTTTAATAAGTAAGGAATAAATCATAATCGGGGATGTACAGGGGTATTATAGGAAATAGTGAAAATAATCAACAACAAAGTTTTGAAGTGTTTTATTCCTCTTCTACCACAGCAATTTGCCTACGGTTACCGTTTTTTTTCTGTCTGTTTATAGTTACATTATGAGGGGCACGGTGGCTTAGAGGTTAGCACGTTTGCCTCGCACCTTACGGCTGGGGGTTCGATTTCCGTCTCCGTCCTGTATGCGCAGAGCTTACATGTTCTCCTCATGCTTTGGGCGTTTCCTCCGGGTACTCTGGTTTCCTCCCTCAGTCCAAAGACATACATTTTGGCTGATTGACATCTCTAAAATGTTCATAGTTTGTAAATGGTTGTGTGAGTGTGTGTGTGATTGTGCCCTGCGATGGGTTGGCTCCCCATTCAGGGTCTGCCCCCGGGCATAGGCTCTAGGCTCCCCACAACGCTGTGCAGGATAAGCAGTACAGAAAATGGATGGATGGATGGATGGATGGAAAGTTGCATTATGTTGTGGAACGTCTCTGAAACAAGTTAGTTCCTATTATCACTCATATTCTTTCTTGAAGTAAATAAATAAGAAGCTTGACCATTACAAAGCACTAACACTGGAGACTCCTTCCATAAATGTTAAAACTGTCTCCTAACAGAAAACTTCACCATATCAACGATTACACACATTTCTTTGCTAACTAATAACATGTTTGATATTCTGTTTTATCATTAGTGTGTGGAGAGTCTGCCATACAAGTCCCTGTTTAGGTTGTTGCTATAGAAACGATAAAGTATGGCGTGTGTACAATAATATAAACCTGTGATTTGATCTATAGCTGGAACTACTGTCAGATCGGCTGTTACAGAAAACGAATCTACACCTTTTGACCAATCAGGATCGAGAATTCAACAGCACTGTGGTATAGCAGCTGAAGCTTGCAAATAAATAAACACTTTTTTTCACATATTCTCAAAGGAATGTGATCTGAGGTTTTTGATTCATAAGAACTTATATTCGCAAGCTATTTTTGTAAATGGTATCCCATTATTCTGGAGAAACCTGCCTGATATTTACCTGGTATTTAAGTGAAGCTTCTTAATTCCCACATAGGGGCAGCTTGATATGACATCGTTATATCTTTTCCTATTAACACAGCTGATCAATAATTCATGCGTTTCTATTCCCAACGCAGGGAGGAGCCATGCAAACATACTCTCAGGAAGCTGAAATCAAATCGCAGCCAGAAAGCATGAGAAGGTTACAGTGGGAAAAAAAGAAGAGACAGAAAGGAATGAGAGAGAGAGAGAGAGAGAGAGAGAGAGAGAGAGAGAGAGAATAAAATGTTCATTATTCCTGTAGCATTCTCCTGTTGGTCCTTTGTGAGAGCCTAACCTTTCTCTCTCACAGTCCCAGAGTGCTATTCACACAATCACTTACAACATTAATCAAAGCTCGCAGGCTAATGGCTCCTGACGTGTTATGGGCCGCCGTCCAACCTGCTCCCGCCGACGCATCTGTTAGCACTATGCTAGCATCACGTGGCTAATGCTAATGGCAGCTCGAGATGCGCAGCCATCAAGCACTTAAGGCTCAAGACGCAATCGTGTGATGCATGCAGAAAGCCTTTTTAGATGGCATGCAAATACAGGCGGGGAAGATTTACAATTCTTTAAAACTGAATAGGGATTTGGAAGAGAGTCTGCTTTCTCTAAAAATACTAATCAAGAGAGCATGTGTGTTTTTATATCTTAGTGGGGACCAAATGTCCTCACAAGTATAAACAATTCTGAGGTTTTTTGAGCTTGTGGGGACAATTCGCTAGGCCCCAGAAGGAAAAGTGTTTTCATTCAAAACCTGCACCTTTCATTTAAAAACAAGTGTTAGGTTTAGGTGTAGCATTGTGTTACTTAGCTGCATGAATAATTATGTCAATTGAAGGTCCTCATAAGAATCATAAAACAAGAATCTCTGTGTGTGGGAATGTTTTTTTTTTTTTTTTATCTTAGTGGGGATCAAATGTTCTCAAACGTAGAGAAAATTACAAGTATATTTCTCCCCTCATTTTCAGTTTTATGCTTTTCACCTTTACTGGGAAAACTACAGGTCTTTGTTTAAAAGAAGCAAAAGGTTTTCTTTTGGTCCTCATAAGACCTTGTAAGACAAGCTTCTGTTTGTCTGGGGACATTTTTTTTTTTTTATATCTTAGTGGGGACCAAATGTCCTCAAACGTATAGCAATTTTGATGTTTTCAGTTTGTGGGGACATTTGGATGGTCCTCATTAGGAAAACTGCAGCTTTTGGTCCTCATAAGGATTGCAAGACAAGAATCTGTGTGTGTCCACTTGTGGGCATGTTTTTATACCTTGGTGGGGACCAAATGTTTCCACAATGATAGAAATATTTGACAGTTTTGACCTTGTGGAGCCATTTGGCTGATCCCCACTAGGATTTTTTAAAATTTATTAATTTATTTATTTCATGAAAACTGCAGCTTTTATTTAAAAACTAAAAGAGACAAGAAGTTTGCTTTTGGTTACTGACGTTAAGGTTAGGGTTAAATTTAGATGTAGAAATAGCATTAATTAGCTGCATTAGTAATTACATCAATGAAAGGTCATAAAGATAGAAAGATAAGCATTTGTGTGTGTGTGTGTGTGTGTGTGTGTGTGTGTGGGCATTATAGTTTTTTATGTGTATCTACTCAGCCTGGATTCTGCACCATCTTCAATCTCACTCCTATTCGGTGAATCACACTGAGTGTATAAACTCGACTTGTGTGTACGTGTCTGTCCGTGTTTCACATAGACGGCATGTAGACAACCTGTTTTCTTCCCCAATCTGCCACACCTAAGTGTAAATTTATATCAATATTTGATCTTATAGTGCGTCTCGTTCTTTGTCTGTCTTCTAGCGAGGTTCTACAGGCGAAACACGTAAGCAGGGGTGTATTAATAATGCAGCACGGTGACACTGACCTTATTCAAAGCCTTTCAACCTCAGCTGGTATCTCGATGAGTGGCATCCCACTGACACACACGGCACATTACTGAGCTCACACAGCAGAGCACATGGGGGAAAGTGGTCTATATGCACTATTTACTGTAGCATGCTTTATTTAACTGAATAGAAAAAGAATGTCCTTTATATACTCTTATATCCCTTTTAGTGTCGAAGCATATTTAAGGTTGTCCATATGCACTAATCATTCACTTTTTTGGGGAATATTAATTCTGGTTTCAATGTATTGTGCATTCTGAGCTGCTTTTCTGCTCACCACGGTTGTAAAGAGTGGTTATTTGAGTTATTTGAGCTGTTCTGTCAGCTCAAACCAATCTGGACATTCTTCTGAACTGCCGCTCACTGGATGTTTTTCAGACAATTCTATCTGAGACTGTTGTGCTTGAAAATCCCAGGAGATCAGTAGTTTCTGAAATACAGGTGCTCCTTACAGGTGAGTATTTATATATAAGGAAAATATGACATGTAAGACCTCCAAACCACATTCGTTTAACATATATAATTTTCCAGCATGTCTCTGGTATTTATCTTTACAAACTTTATATACAAACTCCCAAATTAATATGAATTAAAGTGAATAGCTTTTTTTTTTTTTTAATGTAAGGTTTTTTTTCAAATCATCAAATCAACTCTCAAATCATCATGCAGCTCCATCATGCAATGGTGTCAACAATATTGTTTATTGTACAAAATAAACAATATTGTAAAAATGTCTTTCATGCATTAATTTTATATATACAGTTGCAATCAAAATTATTCAACCCCCATTGCAAATCAGGTTTGCAAAATGTACAGACTTTCAGCTGTTTACGATGAACAAATCAGACAAAAGCAACTGAAATAGTTCAACACAACGAATGCTTCAAGTGGTTTCCCCAAATTCAACTGAAAATGCAAACTTATAATGATTTCTCCAGTTTCAAAATTATTCAACCCCTTCATGACAAACATCTTTAGTACTTAGTAGAGCACCCTTTTGCTGTTATGACCTGCTGCAAATGAGATGCATGGCTTCTGGCAGCGTTCCTGAGGAATCTTAGCCCATTCCTCATGAGCAATGGTCTCCAGTTCAGTAATATTCTTGGGTTAGCGTGCTGCAACCACCTTCTTCAAATTCCACCAGAGATTTTCTATGGGGTTCAAGTCAGGTGACTGTGATGGCCCTGTACATTCTTCCAGAACTTCTTCTGCAACCAAGCCTTGGTGGAATTTGAGGTATGATTGGGATCATTGTCCTGTTGGAAGATCCAATGACGCCCAAGCTTCAGCTTCCTCACAGATGGCATGATGTTTTGTCAGAGGATTTCCTGATGCTTCAATGAATCCATCTTGCCTCCCACACGCTGCAGGTTTCCAATGACAAAAGATGCAAAGCAGCCCCAGAGCATCACCAAGCCACCACCATGCTTGACTGTGAACAGAGTGTTTGTTCTTCATTCTTCTTTCTCCAGACATACCACTGATCCATTGTGCCGAAAAGTTCCAGCTCTGTTTCATCGCTCCACAGAACAGAATCCCAAAACTTCTGTGGCTTATTTATATGATTTTGAGTGACTTTTCTTGTGCTTTTGGGTCAGTAGTGGCGTACATCTTGGAGATCTGGCATGGAAACCTTCTGTGTTTGGTACGCGCCATACTGTGCTCACTGAAACTTCAGTGCCTGTTGCCACCAAGTCTTGCTGCAGGTCTTCTGCAGTCACTCGAGGGTTTTTCACAACCTGCCTTCTCAGAAATCTGGTTGCAGCCGTTAATAGCTTCCTTTTTCTGCCCCGTCCAGGTATTTCATACATTTTCTACCCCTAGCCAGTTCAGGTATTTCATGTGTTCCAGCTCAAGCACACCTGGTGCAACTAATAAAGCCCTTGATTACTTGCATCAGGTGTGCTTGAGACAATACCTGTTTTGCATATTTGTGCTGTTGTGAGGAAATCTATTCAGTGGGTTGAATAATTTTGAAACTGTAGAAGTCATTGTAAGTGGCATTTTGAGTTGAATTTGGGGAAACCACTTGAAGCATTCGTTGTGTTATTAAAAACTTCAGGTATCGGAATCCTGCATGTTCTCCTCACTAATCTTATAAAAGCACACCCCATGTGTGTGCGTCCAAACGAACATGGGAATGATGGTGCTTTGATTGGTTCTCATTAGCTGAGATGCAATGATGATGATGTGGCAGAGTGGTTTACATGATGATTAATTGTGTTAAATAATGCAGCATGCATGAGGAGGGAATTAACACACTCTGTGTCACATGATCATCTCAGGGCAGGACTGGGAGGTGTTTAGAGCTGAATAGATTAAACCATTATATCCTAATTAGAGAAATGGCAGAGTGAAAACACAGAGAAATAAAGCCGTTTAGTGATGTTTTAGTGATACATTGATGCCGGTTGTAAAATTTTACAGGGAGATCATTTAGGAGCGAACACAGATGACGGTCGAGCTGATTAAATCAGACTTGCTTAGAGATAAACATCATGCAGCTACAGTATCTGACTTTGGAGGAAACCATAGTGAGCCAGTTTGGTTTTATTTGTTATTTTCTATTGCTTCTATGGTTGAAATTCACCTAAATGAATTCGTAGTGACGTAAATTGTAAGGAAAAACACTTCAGGATGTGCTGTTATAGTAAAATTATTAATGACACATTGATATAATGTGGCGCAACGTGAAGCGGAGTTACTGTTGCCATCCAGTAGGTGTTTATTTTTCTATAACAGCACATCCTGAAGTGTTTTTTTTCCCTCTTATACCACAGCCATTTAGCACCAATTACATTTTTTTTTAAATTAATGAACTACACATCAAGCTTGTTATCCATTTATAGTTACATTTTTCATTGTGGAATGTCTTTGACGCAAGTTATTTCTCCCAAGTTTGCGCTCTCGTTTTGGTCTTTCTTTCTCTTTTTTTGAAAAATTATTCAATTATCTTTGATTTTCTATTAGCGAACACTTTCAGTGTTGAAACATCAAAGTTCACCTTGATGAATTCGCTGTGATGCAAATCGCTTTTTTTTTTTATTATTCCCATTTACATCTATTTTTCCCTATTTTTTAATTCCTATTAATCCCCTTCATTTGTTCATGAATGTTCTTCGTATTTCTCATTTATTTACTCATTTCCAGTTGAGGTCATACGTTTACATACCCCTTGCAGAACCTGCAAAATGTTAATAATTTTTTTTTAATGAGGGGTCATAAAAATTGCCTATTGTTTTTTATTTAGTTCTGTCCTGAATACACTATTTCACATAACAGATGTTTACATAAAGTCCATAAAACACAATAATAACTGAATTTACACAAATTAACCAGTTCAAAAGTTTACATACGCTTGATTATTAATACTGAGTGTCGTTACCTGGATGACCAACGACTGTGTTTATGTTTTGTGAGAGTTGTTCATGAGTCCCTTGTTTGTCCTGAGCAGTTAAACTACCCACTGTCCTCCAGGTCCTGCACATTCTTTACTTTTCCAGCATCTTCTGCATATTTTACACCTTTCCAACAGCGGCTATATGATTTTAAGATCCATCTTTTCACACTGAGGACAACTGAGGGACTGATAACTGAGGGACCTTCACTAATACTCCAGAAGGCAACACGATACATTAAGAGCCAGGGGGTAAAAAAGTTTGAACAGAATGATCAGTTTAAATTGTTATTATTTTGTTTAAAGATCTTATTTTTGTTCATTTAGTTATGTCCTTCAGAAGTTGCATAAGATATTTCCCAGAGGACATAATAATAAAAATTTACACAGATCATCCTGTTAAAATTTTTTTGGTATTTATTTGTTTGTTCATTCATTCATTCATTCATCTTCAGTAATCGCTTTATGCGAAGCAGGAATACAGCTTGGATCACAAAGCCAGTCCATCACAGGGCACATTAATTAATTAAATAATTCATTAAATTCATTCATTCATTCATTCAATCATCTTTAGTAATCCTGGTGGAGACTGGAGACTGGAGACTCTCCCTGGAACACTTGGCGTGAGGTGGGATTAGACCTTGGACGGCGCCATACATACACATTCACACACTCATTCACACCTATGGGAAATTTTTACCATAGCCACTTCGCCTAATGAGATGTTTTTGGGAGGCAAGAGGAAACCATAGAACCTGGAGGAAACCCACATGGACACTTGTAGAATACAGACAGTAATCCGAGCTCAGGATTGAAGCAGGAAGCAGGGAACCAGGAAGCAGGGAGGTGGCAACATTACTCATCACAACACCATGCTGTCCCATGTTTATTTCTTAAACTATTGCTCTGACAGGCATTTCTCAGATTCTTTTTAAAAGTTCATTCATTTTGGGGAATTCTGTACACCTTCAGGGAAAAAGTTTGAAACATTTGATACCTTTGATAGATTTCTTGTTGGATTGTAATTAAGTACATGCAGTTTGTTACTGAAGTAGGGTTTTCAAAAATCTGCACTTTATCTGTACTTCCATTTTTGCAGACTGTATACTTTTACTCCACTACATTTCAAAGCAAAATATTTTGACTCCATTGACGCTACTTTCTGCAGCATGTATAAATAGTGTGTGAAATAGTATGGGGAATAGTATACATAGCATGGGAAAGCGTGTGAAAATTGTTTAAATAGTATGTGAAATAGTGTGAAATAGTATACATAGTGTGTGAAATA
>JANDJT010000169.1:4600280-4618463 GCA_024331685.1 Stegophilus panzeri | reverse complement strand
GCAATAATTGAGGGAAACATGAATTCTGCTCTCTACCTGAAAATCCTAAAGGAGAATGTCCAGTCTTCAGTCCGTAAATTGAAACTCAAGTGCACCTGGATTATGCAACAAGACAATGATCCAAAGCATAGGAGTATGTCCTAGTCCTAGAAGTAAGCGAAAGACTGATCTACAGTTATCAGAAGTGTTTGGTTGCAGTTATTGCTGCTAAAAGTGGCACAACCAGATTTTAAATTGAATGGGGCAATTAGTTTTCACATGGGTGATAGGTGCTGGATAATTTTTTTTTGCTTCAATAAAAATAAATAAAAACTGTATTGTGTGTTTCCTCAGGTCGCCTTTGTTTTATATTTTATTTTAGTATGAGATATACAGAAAAACAGAAGAATACTTTTTCACAGTACTGTACCTTAAACACAACCTTACGTAGCTTTTCGACTAGTGAACTCCATCATTAATACACCATCAGTGATGTTAACAAGCTAATTAACACCATTACAGGACTGAGCATTATGTAAGGAATAAAACACTCAGTGTTGTGCTGTTATAGGAAAATAATCAGTGTGATAAAGCTGAGTTACCACTTCAGCATGTCCACAAGTGCTTTATTCCTTTCATATCACAGCAATTAGCCAGTGATTACATTTTTTATACATTAAAGAATGACACATCGTACTTTTTTTTTTATCCATTTATAGTTACGTATAATGCTATGGAATGTCTGCTATTGAAGTTGGTTCCTGTTAGCACTTATATTGTGATAGTTACAGTATAAAATGTCATTTCCTCACCAGCCTCTCTTTTTAAGACAAAAACAAAATCACAGTTTGTTATTTTTCTGAGAAACCTCAACTTCCCCATGTCAGGAAAACTTTTACTTCTGACTGTTACAAAGTGCTGACACTGGAGACTCCTTCCATAAATGTGAAACTTTGCAGAAAACTTTGGCATATTGACATGTTTTTCTGTTTCAGATTTTTTTTCAGTGTATTCCTTATTTATTATTAATTCCTAATTTATTCCTTATTTTCAATTTATTCCTTATCAGGTTTAGATTATTATTAGATTTGCACGAGGAAGGGAGGAGGAGTTTGCTTTGCCGAATCCAAGCATGGATTTTAGAGAAGTGTAAATGGAATGTGGAAAAATAAATCAGGGGAATAATAAATTAAATGATATAGTGTAAAATTATGAATGAAAGGAATAATGAATGAAGGAATGCTGAAATGCAAAGAGACAGGGTGCGTAACTAGGCAACAATGTTCTCTTCTGTTAGATGACGTCTTAGTATGTCCCGGTACTTTCCTACTCTTTTATTACACACTCACAAGTACGTGCTTTTTCTTCACAAAAAGTGTACATACTTTTAGTGCATAGTAAACGTAGGAGACTGGGATGCAGGGATAAACATGTTGGAGCTGCTGTTATAGGAAACGAATCAACACCCTCTGACCAATCAGAATCGAGCATTCAACGAAATTGTCGTATAAATGCTCTTAACTACTTTGTTTCTGTCAATAATGTTAGCTAAAGGAGCCATATTGTGAAATGAATGAAAGTTTATGAGAATGGGAAATATTCAAAATATTAAATTGTTTTTAAACAGCAACTTCCATGACAAACAGCTATCTTTTGACCATGTTATGAAATTCCTCAGTGATGTGAGGACCTTCTGTGTGTTGCTTTTTTCCCTTTTTGCTCGCTTCACCCCAGCCTGCTTTGCTGTTACTCTCTCACTGAGAGCCTCGCGCTCCCTTAATTACTGGATAAGATCATAAATATTTTAAGCATATGCTTTCTCGCTTTGTCACTGGAGTTCACAACTAAGAGAAACAAGTTCATCTGCATATTAATAGGGAGGCAAGGCTAGGGGTGGCGTGCATGTGCATGTGCATGTGTGTGTGTGTGTGTGTGAGTGTGTGTGTGTGGGTATTACTGGTTGCCAGAGTGGTGGCAGCAGGGGGAAATGGCACTCTTTCACAGCAGCTGCTCTTTTTAGAACAGACCCATCCCTCCCTCCCACTTTCCCTCGCTCCCTTCGTCCTGTCCTCTCTGAGGAGTCGAGCCCCGAGGAGGATCGCCTGGGTGACAAAGGGATAAGGACAAGTTTGGGAGGGATGGGAATGTAATGTGGGGCTTTATCAGGATGGAGAGCAGGAAAACATATGGATGTGTGTCGGGACTTCTTGGTTGGTGACTGCTGCTAAACTGGAGCATTCATCCTAAGAGGCGAACGGAAAACAGTGTGGAGTGGAGACTGTGTGTGTGTGTGTGTGTGTGTGTGTGTGTGTGTCTGTGGGGTGTCTCCTTTTGCAGGCCGCTCTAATGACTAGCCGATGTCCTGTGGGAGATCCGAGCTGTGATTGTGGCTCTGTAAGCATCTGAGGCCCTCACGCTCCAGAGAGGTGGCATTAAAATGACAATATAAATGGAAATCTCTGCGATAATTCTTCAAAACTCCAGCCATGGCATGGATCAGTGAGTAAAAAAAAAAAAAAAAAAACAGGAAGGCAGGATTAAATTGTGTCTAATTGAATTTATGGACCTTTAAACTACCACTTAAGCACCATCAGCGCCTTGTAATGATATGCTTTACTTAGCGAGGCTAAACAAAGACAGTTATGATTCGCTGCAGATCTAATGGTGTGTGTTGACCCGTGATTTGATAGAGCAGGACATTCAACTTGTTAATGGGCCCGTCTGCTGCATCGCTGGCACACAATGGATAATCTCCGGGTGATTATTAGCGTTCTGTCAACAGCAACGGAAATCAGAAAATCAGGAAAAAGTGCAATAATCAGGGCCGCTCTTTAATGTTCGGGAAAATCGTAGCTGCCTCGGCTGTCTAGATCTCACGTGAAACAGATACATTCAAGTTCATAGTTGGAGCTAATTAGTTTGACCCCTCGCTGTCATAATTAGCATGTATTTGGCAGAAAGTGAGACACAACCTCCCTCTTCAAACAATCTATTATCATGCAAAGTAGGGTCAGTGCGCGGCAGGGTGGCGGTGTGGGGAATCAGCACGCGTCCCTGAAATTCCTCCCTAGCTTATCAGAGCCGTTAGCAATATTTCACTTTTTTTTTTTTTTTTTTTAAATTAACTCGTTTGTATCTTCTATGTTTTTGTTTGGGTGTCGCTAAAAGGAGTGAGTTTTGGCTTGAACCACCTTTGAAATAATTTACAACAGTTTCAAATGTTTTTTTTGCCTGGGTTGTAACATAACACACATACACTAAAACTGATCCTTTCATAAAAGGTCAACTTCAAACAAACACTTCCCTTAAATGTTTTACAGGCTACAGTGAGAAACAGAGCAGTTAACCAATCAGAATCCTGAATTTTTCCCTAGTAGATCTCAGTAGGTAAAGTGTAATTTCCCATATTACTAGCATGTTATTGTAATCATTTTCAGGGGAACTAAAGGTATGGTTTTTCCTATAACCATTAAAATCATTAATATGGCAAGATTGGTTGATGGTACATTGTACTTCTATGACTTTCTGGCATCCATCCAAAATGCAATTTATTTGTACAGATCACCCAGTAATTTAATTTACCATATTTCCTCATCCCCACAGAAATTAATTCCTGGCTACACCACTGTCAGCAGCTAGGTCATTTTCAGTATAGATTGGACAAACTTCCCACATTTTGGCATCCTCAGTCTTGGCACTACCCACATTCAAGCTTCAAGAACTTTACTGTCATATGTACAAGTTTTCTTGTCCAATGAATAAGGGTTAACACTTGTTACACTAATTCTGACTGGAAATAAATGCAATTTTTGGTATATTTGTCTCAAAAAATGAATCTCCATTTCTTTAATAAAATAATGACTTATTGAATGAAATTTGGACAGAAATTGCATAACATATTTACATAAAATGATAATACTATACACATTTTTGGGATTTAGAGTATTTGGATAAGTTCAGTGTCATTAAATGCTGAAATACTGAAGGTCTAAAGTCCAAGTCCATTACCAAGAAATGTTTCTATTTCATTAGTGATGAAAGCAGTTTTTATGTGGTATTTTCGCCACATGTCTTCATGTACATTATTCAAGTAATTACTAGGCATGCATGATGGGATTTGTATGATTTAATTGTTTGGCTGTGCTTCAGTGAAATTACATTTAATGGGTAAATAAAATTGGCAATTTTCGGCAAATGTGTACATATTAACTCCAATGAACATATAACAAGCACCATGTCCTTATCATTAACCACTTAATGTTGAAAAAATTATCTATTCACTCAGATATGCTTGAATGCACTTACACAATTTGGCACTTCTTATCAATATTTTATACCACAGCACCGCTGAATTCTCTATTCTGATTGGTCAGAAGGTGTTGATTCATTTCTATAACAGCAGTGCAAAAACAAACATGGCAAAAACAATATAAATTAGGAAGAGAAGATATCTTAAATAAAGGAATTGTTATCTACTATTTCTCTTGTCGAAGATTAAACACGACAACAATTAGAACACGAAGCCTATTTATAGACATATTTCTTAATTTCAAGCTTAAAGTAGTCGTACTTTGTTGTCTTCTATTGTCTTTTAGAAATAAATGCATGAAATAAGCAAAATTATTGAACAAGACAATAGAACAAGACAATTTCAAGCCTGAAATGAGTATCTAACGATGTATTTAATAATCTTATTAATTTAAAAACAAAAATCCAATGAAGAAAAATAGTAGCCGAATGGTGCTATATTCAAGATGTCTTTACTTGCTAAGATATATTTTGACTTTTTGGCTTTGTCCCAGTTCTGTGTGGAAACAAGGAAAAAAAGAGAAATAACAGAACATGTTCAGAAAATATTAATTGGAGAGACGCAACTAGTGAGGATCGACTGTTCTGCAAAGAGAACTGGAGGTAAAAGTAAAAAAATATATATAACATCTTAAAATGTACTGCGCTTCACCAGAAATTACATCATGTTTATTTAATTTTTGCTGTTCCTAATAACTGTTTGTGTATGACATCTAATGCTTAATGGACTGCTACTTCAGCTAATTCAGGTGAAAGTCCAACCAATTCTTCAAGTAATAGCAATTTCCAAGTCTGAATTTGTACAAAAAGCTACAAAGGTTAAAGATCCTTTAACAAAGGTTAAAGACCCTTTAAGATTAAGGGTCTTGGTTAGGTCTTTGTTTGTGCCTAAAATTGACTGAAATCTATCCACATTTCTAAAATGTTAAGCAATTTTAAGCAAATGCCATGTTACTGAAGGTATTAGCAAAGGCATTAGCAAAACGCTGTTTGTAATGTATATCATTACAAACATGACATCACTCCAAAAACAGAAAATGCTGGCCTTGCTCAGAAGTCCTATACCACATGTGAGTCTGCGTGTGATCCCAAACCTATTTGAAGTAGGGAGCTCTATTGATACATCTCAAACCAAGGGTTCTCTCTCAGATATCCTGCGATTAGAAGACAAAAGGAACAATTAAAGAGGGTGCTGTTGTTTTGGATTAGAGGCTGTCCTCTCGCTTTCAGTCTGCCCGTGTCTGGATTATTAAGCTTTCAGTGGAGGATTTATCCAGAGGCCACATGGACCATTGCCTGAGGGTGCCCCCCACCCCCCCATTCAATGCCGCCTCCTTGCTTTTATTGCCTGGCTTTTATTCTGCCAGGCGGTCCCACTGCTGTCAGGGGTGAGGTGAGGTGGGGAGAGAGTGGGGCTCTTAGGATAACTGGCCTCAGGCTTTCCCAAAAACCCCTTAAATCAGCCCTGGCGTAGATGTATGCAACGCCCAAAATGAGAGACGCTGATGCCTCATATAACTCATGCCATGCAGAAATGAGGGTTTGAGACACAAGTAATGGCTGAGATTTTAGAGGCTCATGAGGAAGTTATATCTCGTGGTAGAGGCTGGGAAAATGTTAAATTGGTCAAGAATATGGTTGTATCTTGATAATTGTGGTGCTCCTATGCTCAGTCTGTCAGCAGAAAGTCTCTTGTAAAACTTTACGATTTTTAAAATGACCCTCAAAGATGTCCCTACAGTAAGCGTTTCTTGTTTCCGAACTACCTTAGCCAGCTAGCTACATGCTTAGCCACATTGATAACTACTACATGGTCAGCTAATTTGTTTCAATTTGACTTAATAAATTCATCCCTGTTGTTCAGTATTTACCTGTTGTGTGATGTGGTATTAGGAACAGATCATTCAGTGAACACTGGTATCAAAAAAAACTTCTGTATTAACCAGGAAGATCTATCATCAACATTTTTGTGCCCACTGGCAGATGATCCCTATGAAGGAAAGCTGGTGGTTCAATGAATCCAGGCAATATTGTATAAGCTGGAATTTGAGACTAGGGAGTTGTTAGCCCATTGAGAACTATTGCCGAGGCTGAGATGATGAAATACAAAACATTACATTGGCAGAATGATCTCATACCGTTTGTGCCCAAAGCAAAGTAAAAGATCTATAATATGGCTGACTGGCTTTTTGACTTTCTCCTAAATAAATTGCAATAATACCCCAAAAATCGGTTATGAGCTTTGATGAGACTAGGAAACTCATTTTCCCCATTTCCATAAAAGCACGAGAGCAACGTGACTCTTTAATTTGCCTGCGAAGAAGAAATATCTGTTCTTGGTTAGCATTACAGACTGGGGGAGAGGAGAGAAATCACACTTATGCTCTGCTTGGCTGTAGTCTACTGCAGAGATAGAAAGTAACAAGGTACAGTAACTTTGGGTGGTTTTCAAATATCTGGACATAAGTTTTTTCGACAAATTAAGATTTTCAGTATTTATTTGCTGTGGACCGTATTTAGAGTTTGCAACCTATGTCCAAAAGTTAAATCAATATTTGTGTGAGGAAAATTCTTTGTATTCAGACTCAGTTTTTGCACCTGCTTAAGTTAATTTTCTGTGCAGTCCAATCAGATAATGCAATTAAATGTGAGCAGGTTACACCTATGAGGCTGCCAGGCTTTTTTTGTGTAATAACCACCAAGACAGGGATTTTCAATAGTGTCCAGAACACCACCTTTAAATACAAACACTTGCCTTTAAGCCTGAACAATTCAGGGATAGGAAATAAGAAGGAAATAGCATGTTTTTCTTTGATGCCAAATGTAATATAACATATATGCAAGAGATACTGTATATGAATGAGAAGATGGAATGTACTGAAAAAAATCTAATAGGAGCATAGTATATTGCCAATATATTGTTGCAATGATTATCCTAATTGTAATTATTACATTTGTCACTGCAAATAAGTTTCATTGAACAATGACACCAATGGTGTCTGTACTTGTAATCATCCCTGAATCAATCTTTACAATATACAGTGTCTTAAAAGAGAAGTGGTTCTGTCCATTGTATATAGGCCTTCACACTGTTTGCATTTCAATTTTCAATTTTTTTTTACCATAGTGTATGTTTACAGAAAGTGATTTTATTTCATTCTGATAATCTGCTTTAAAACAAGATCTTTGTGGCCATGGGTTGTTTTAAAAACCATCCCCAAAATTCCAAAAATGCAAAACTAGCACTGTTTGTTGTAAAAATGGCAACACTGGCAACATAACCGTTGGTTGTCTCAGTGACACAAGCTCCGAGAGGTAGGGGAAATTAGTATATGAATGAAACATTTTTTAAAACTTCTATATTTACCGCATATTTTTACAGGAAAGCAGGTATAAGAACAAATTCAGGGCGTAAGTGGGCCGCTAGCACGCTAGCACTGCAATCCACCAGGCAGAATGTTCTCTCAAGACTAGAGATATCATCGGTAATCCTTGCATTGGAAGACAAGGTCTAGGAACATCCCACTTCCACCAGTGGTCGAAGTCCACTTCTAGGGAAAAGAGAACTTTGATCCAGGATGAAGTTCGAAACCAGGAGGAGGAAGAACGAAGAACTAAATCCATCGAGCTTAGTACCCAAAGTTCCTGGAGAAGGTGGGACCTCCCTAAGAGAACCATCACATGGACTGAATTGTGGCATTTAGAGCCTTTTTTCGAATTTCCTTTTTTATTAGAGCAGTGTATGACACCCTCCGCACCCCAGTCAACTTGCACAGGTTGGGGAAGAGGGAGGACCCTGTCTGCAAGTTGGGTGGAGTTAAAGGGACCATGGCACATATTTTATCAGGGTGCAAAACAGCTCTGACCCAGGGAAGGTATCGGTGGCGCCATGAGAAGGTGTTGACAACACTTGCAGACATCTTGGAGCAGGAAAGGCGGAAAAAACACCCAGACCAAAACAAAATCACTGAACACCATCACCTTCGTAAAAGTGGGTCCGAGGCCAGCTATTCAGGACAAAACCAAATAAAACCTGCTACAGTCAACCCAGGGATGGGAGATGAAGGTCCACCTGGGGAGGAAACTCTTGTTCCCAGAGGTTGGACTTTCCACAACTCTGAGACCAAACACTGTCATGTGGTCTCTAGAGGGGATGAAAGTTAACCTGGTGGAACTAACTGTCCCGTATGAGGAGAACTGTGAGTAAGCAGTAGAAAGAAAGAAAACTAAGTACCAACAACTTATCCAGGAATGTCAGGATAGAGGGTGGACAACATGGCTGTTTACAGTGGAGGTAGAGTGTCCAGGATTCCACGCCCAATCAGTGTGGAATCTAATGACAAAAGTTGGAGTTACAGGCCACAAGAAGAAAACAGCAGTTCACAGGCTGGGAGAAGTGTCAGAAAGAGCCTCCAGTTGGCTTTGGCATAAACTAGCTGGAAATTGGGAGGAGAGGGGCAGTGAGTTGTCCGCCAGTGCCGACCCACCAACTGGAGAGTGTTGTGGTTAAGGGTCAAAAAACTCTGAGAAGGTTGGGCACCACCCGAAGACCTCTCCTCCTGGCCAAGGCTACATCCAAAATAATGCATGTATAAAGGCATCTCTCATATAATACAAACCATTTACAATAATATTTATCATTGACATTTAATATTTACATTTAACATTTAGATTTAGATCAAATAAGATTGAAAAGAGGATTAAACTTTTTAAATTTGCCATCCCATAGATTTATTCATGCATTTCTTTGTAAATTTCTACATTTCACCTGTGACTGAAAGCAAAACAACAACAAAAAATGCGGGGCTCCAGAGTCGTAGAACAGTAAAGCCTCCAGCAGATTATCCAGCTTGGTGGAAATTGATCATTAATAAACTAAAAATCATTTAAAAAAATTCACTTCTCAAATTCCACCTGGTGCTACAGTAAAAGGAGGAAAAAAAAACAGCTGCCCTCCGAGACACGGCCTCAGATCACACATTTACAAGAAATAACACAGACTTGCTTGTAACTGTTGATTACATTTTAATGTTCATAATGCAGATACTTTTTTCTTGTTTTAGTGTATCCTTACAATCTCTAAACTTTCCGCTCTTGAGCACTTGATGTTAATTCAGTTCAGATTCCTACTCATGTATTTAATACTGAAGTACCTGAACGTCAGCTTTTCACGTCTGCAAGCGTTCAACCAAAGGCGTCGACATGTCTTAAATACCTCATGTCCCTAAATACGGTGCATGTCGGACTGAGAACTCTGGAGAATGGCTAATTTGGTGAGATGTGTTTATTAAATGGTGTTTCCAGGGCTGCTAAGAGGCTCCTGCAGCAAGTAAATATTGCAGGAGGCTGGAGTATCAGGAGCATGTTGTGGTCTACAGTTCGGGCCTACTGGAAAGAATCGAACTCTCTGTAGGCTGCAGGTGAAGGAAGTGGAGCAGGAGATGCAATACGTACTGCAATGCACCAGAAGTGTTGTTTTCTGTTTAGAAAAAAAAAAAAAAAAGGTATTGCTTACGTTAAGAAGTAGTGATTTGTTAAATTGAGAACCGAATTTTTATGTATAGTTATGAATGAACGTTGAAGTGAGCTGTAAGTGTAGCAGAACTTCTCATTCTTCAAACCGTCAGCATTGAATGAACAAAAACAACTCAATTGGACAACTCAAAATAGCGGATTACAAGTGTGATGAAATCACGTACACGTTACAATTTAGTGTCTCGTGGCTTCATGAAGTTATGCGCTGTCTGTGCACGATACGTATATTTTTAACATGCAAATTAACCTAATAGAATGTGCTGGATCAAGTGCTATATTAGAAACTGACGACTAATGAGGGTGGAAGTCATGTCATTAAATTAAACCAAATTCGTAGTGATTGATTTGATCATTACAATTAGGACTATTTTTTGCTGTCGCCTCAATCGTCTATCATCATATTAGTCTTTAAGACGGCAAAGAATAAAAAATACAATCTGCTTCTTCGGTCCGCATCCCTGATTCTATTCAGGTTTAAAGGCAAGCGCTTGGGTTTAAAGGTGTGGTCTACGGTAGATGCTATTGAAAAACCCCATCTATGACTCATCTAATAAAAAAAAATCTGGCAAACTTGTAGGCGTGGACCAAACCCAGGTGATTTGCATTGTCTGAATGGGGAGCACGGAAAATCAGCTTAAGTAGGTGCATAACCTGACTGAATACGGGGAACTTTCCCCTGTGTAAATGCTGACATATGAACAAATGAACTTACATGTACATCTTATATCAGTTCTAGCTTTGTAATAGCTTTATAGCATGAATTAAAACAGATAGTATGCTTGGGTAAACACTGAATCACTTTATAATTGAGCTAAGATTGTTAATATTCATGCCTTGGCTTCATTGGGACACCTTAAAGTCATGTGTAACAGCATAATATCATATCGTAACACCATATCTGGGCCACAGTATGTATATCTGAGGGCTGAGTGTGCTCAAAAAATGTTTCTTTAAGAGGACAAATGAAAGTGGTGTTAAGAATTTAGACACACTTAAACCCACTCTCTTCACAAAAGGGCTTAAAGAGGCCAGCTGCAAAATTAATATAACTGCGGGTGCTACAATCAAACAGCTCCAGTGAAATATGGGGACATGTGTGACAGACTTAATGTGCTGCTCTTTTTTAGCCAAGAGAAAGAGAGACACAGAGAGAGAGAGAGAGAGAGAGAGAGAGAGAGAGATACTAGGCTGACATGAAAGAACAGATTGAGAATTTACTCTTTTGTGGGGGGGATTCTTCTCAAATTTCAGTTTTTTACATCATTTCCTTTCGGCCTGCCGTTTAGACCTTGCCGCTTCGAGCAACGATAGACGTGTGTGTGTGTGTTTCTGCCACAAACGATTTTGCTGGAGCCATCTCAATCTCAGGAACAGAGACAAAAGCAGAGGCCGCTCGTGTTCACGCCGAGTTCAAATGTAAACACAGAAAGCTGCCACGAGAGCGAGACAGACAGAAAAAGAAAGAAAGAGCCAGAGAGAGAAATCCAGACAGAGCGAATGCAATTCTCTTTCCCTCCTATTTGGATGCCCGTTTTTTTTTGAGCACATGAATATTTGATGAAATGGGCCAAAACCGAAGCCATATAACATTCCTGCATCGCCGACGCTTGCTACGCCCGTAAGCCATAAACATTAAAGGCAAGATTGAGTGCATTAAAATGAACTCGTTCCAATGGCGCATTGATTACTCGATGGAAAGAAAGTCCCCCTACTCTATAATATAATACATGCCGAAACAGAGGATCGGCTCTTGCATATGAGTTAGAACTTCTCAGAGGGGAGGAGGGGGTCTGGGAGCCAGGCACGTGCGTTTTGTCATCTCGTATCTATCTTTTTAAATGATGTGTACGTTTGCTCTCGATGGGAAGTTAATTAGGTCCAGAGATTGCTTCAGGTATTGTTCAGGTAATTTAAAATGTCAGAATCGGCAGGATGCTCGCCTTGACCCGGGCCCGTGCACCACCTCGGTAATATTGGGAGTAACTAATTATTTTCCCTTCATTCGTTCTGCGGCTTTGCCCTGCTAGAAAGAGAACCGAAAAGGAATAATAATTGGAAAAATTAATGAGGTGGGTTTATCGGCCACAAAAGGGCTGTTGCACCATTTCAATAGCAGGAGTTCTTTGGTTTGTGCTCACAGTGTAGCTTTAATATTTTTGTGACTTTTTAACAGCCGTTTCTTCACCTGTATCGCTGCTGCTGCTGTTATTATGAAAAGTAGCTCTGAGGCTGTGCTGCCAGTTTCACCCCTCTACATCTACAGCAATTCGACTGTCTCAAAGAATGTGCACATGGAAATTTGTATGAAATATTACAAAGAACTGAATGAGTGATGCAAAGCAGTTCCAAACAAACTGATTTATTAGAGTTTATCCTTCCCTCACCAGCCTCTCTCTTCTTTTCTCTCTCTTTCTTGAAGTTAATAAGAAAAAACAAAACAAACAAACAAAAAAATGCAGTTTGACTTGTTAAAGAGAAATGAAGAAAGTCTTGGAGACTTTATCATGCTGAAATATTTAAAGTTACAGCTTTAAGTCTGATTTTTATAATCATATGTCATTGGAGATTCTTTCCAAAAATGCTAAAAAACAAAAAAACAAAAAAAACAAAACATATCCTTACAGGAAAGTTCACCATAGTAACAATTCCACACATTTTTTAGTCTGTTTATGTGGACCGTCCATTGTACAAGTCCATGTACTTGGCCTGTGCTTTGGCAGTTGGTCAGACCAACCTGGGTTTTTCATCAAGTTTCTAGAACAATCCTCAAAGTCTGCTAGTTCAGTGCTAGTACGCTAGCTCACACTTGTCACAGGTATGTATGTGTAGGATTTCAGCATCAGAGTCTTGATTATTATCGTCACATTCTCAGTAATTTGTTTGACAGCAACCAAAGTAAGTAAGTAAAAAAAAAAGTAAGTAAGTAAATAAGAAAACAAACCACTCATTACTAACATTAGCTAAGTTAGCGAGCTAGCTTAGCACACAGGTTTGGTGGGAAACATTTCTGGCTATCACATTATCATTCAAAGCTGGCAAGAAAAAGGACTGAAAAAGGTTGAAATATTTAAATGTGCTAATAAATTTGACACATGCAGTGATCTATATACAGGGTGTCGCAAAAGTCTCCATACATAAGGGCTTATGTTTGCCAGCACCACGTCGGTTGTGCCTTCATCAGTGGATGTTCGTGGACGTCCACTTCTCGGTCGGTCCACAAAACTTCGTTTTGAATTTGTTAATGAGTTTGGCGACAGTGTTGTGTATGATGTGCTCGCCATGTTTCCTGAGTCCATCGCAACCTTGCGACAGCTTCCTGATCCAGCCACGAGAATGATTTCAATACGTTCTTCTTTTCTCAAAGGCATTCTTGAAGGATATATATGTATATATAAACTAAGTATGAAAAATTTTGGAAGACATTTTGCTAAAAAGTGTTCATTTCCTCTATGTATAGAGACTTTTGGGACACCCTGTAGTTGCAGTCAGGTAGTCTAAAAAAATCTAGACTAGTTTTAGACAAAGGCTACAATAAACAGATAAAGTAGAACCTTTGTAGAAAGTTAATCAACTACACAACATGCATATGGACACCTGACCTTAACACTCATACATGGTTCTTCCCTAAACTGTTGCCACAAAGTTGGAAGCACACAATTATATAAAATGTCTTTGCATGCTGTAATATGCTGTAACAATTTCCCTTCACTGGAACTAAGAGGCCTAAAACTGTTCCAGCATGATGATGCGCCTGAGCACAAAGCGAGCTCCATGAAGACATGGTGTAAGTGAAAGGTTAGAGCTGAAGAACTTGAGTGTTCTGCACAACACAACTTGAGTGTCCTGACCTCAACCCCACTGAACACATTTGGGATGACCTGGAAAGCCGACTGCACCCCAGACCTCCTCATCCAACATCAGTACTTGACTTCACTAACGCTCTTGTAGCTGAATGATCACAAATCCCCACAGCCACGCTCCAAAATCTAGTCGAAAGCCTTCCCAGAAGAGTGGAGGTTATTATAACTGCACATCTGGAATGGGATGTTCAACAAGCACATACAAACTTTTAGCCATGTGGCTTATCTAAGGAACCCATGAAAAGCCATTTATCCTCCTAGTCTTGTTGATTACTTTCTCTAAGTCATTTCGTCATTGTGTGTTATTAGAACATTTATTCAGGAAATCCTTCATGCATTTGTGCCTCTTGTTTTGTGTACTTCCACATTTTCTCTATTTATATAAGTGCAATCAGTCAAAACTGTAACCTGTTAATAATTCTGTAAGACTATATTAAAGGATGTACACAACCCATCAAACACAGGAAACCAGGATTTAATTTAGTCTCGCTAAATGACGGAGGTACACATTTCAACATCGTAGTCTTGTAGACGTGTTGTTGCTGTTGCTTTGCTTTACTTCTGGCTAGTCTCTGTAGCTTTTATCACTACATCTGCGCTGAATATCCCTGCAAGCCAGCACTGTTAAGATTACAGAACTGAAGGCTCCTTCAAGAAGAAACTTTGTGCTCCCCTGACACCTTGCTTTGGATGTGGCACGAGTAATTATGGAGCGGCGTCTCGTTAGGAAGGTGTCTGTGACACTGGAAGCACATTTCGGCTGTGGCTGTGGGATCTGCCCGAGGCGTC
Organism: Stegophilus panzeri; assembly: GCA_024331685.1. Lineage (NCBI taxonomy): Eukaryota > Metazoa > Chordata > Actinopteri > Siluriformes > Trichomycteridae > Stegophilus > Stegophilus panzeri. Next base: position 4,603,992 of record JANDJT010000169.1, on the reverse strand, counting down.
ACTCGCCTGTCAAAGGCATGACAAGCCCTTCATTTCAGCTCTCACTAAAGAGCTTCAGTAGCTGAGCTGAGAACACAGGCACTGCGGCAACGCTGCAGCTCGCTGACCTCTCCTGACTTTTAGCAGCTTCACAGAGTACAGCTCAGAATTACATGCCCTACATGCTACATGCCCTACATGCTACATAAGTTATATCCACGCTGGCGTATTTATTTCTAAAATAATTTCGGTCGAGGCTTCCATTGCCTTTGAGATTAAGCCTGTCTTTCTGAACAGAAATAAATAATTAATATGGTTTATTATGGATTCATATTCGATCACCTACTTGTACTTACCTGTATCTTTCTCGCGTGATGATTTATTTACATATATGGAATCCGATTTCCAATAAAAAAAATGAGGTCTTGAATGAATTTGAAATTTCCTAGCAATAATGATAGAGCAGTAATTAAGGCAAGACTTTGAGACAAAAGGTCAAAAAGAAAAATCATGTGTACAGTACTGACCAGGTGTAAAAGTGTAATTAACTGAATAATATTAATTCTTCAGCACTACTCATTGAATTATTCATCCCTACTTTGCCTACAGTCTGAATGAGACTTTTTTTTTCACATAATTATGATGGAAATCATATGTAGTATGTACAGATTTAGAAAAAAATATCTTGTTAAACCTAGTTAATCTGGTTAAATCTAGAGCCCTTAATGGTTCTTTAGCTTGTCCCTCTGGGAAACCCTTCAATTTTCTGTGATGACCTACATGATAGTGTCTCCCTATCCAAATGGAAACCTTTTAGGAGGCTAAAACCCCTTAATTATCCAACGAATCCTTAAAGTACCTTCTTTTTTTTTTTCTTTCTAAGATTGTACCAAGTACCAAAGAGTTAAGCTACATTTTAATCACCTGATAAGTTCCAGGTTATATAATTATCAATAAAGTGCAGCTTGTACTACATGTTTACCCAGTTAATAAACTTAAGACCTTTAACTATCTAAAGAACCCACGAAGAACCATTGATATCTAAGCATTTACTGCATGGTGTTGCCATATGGCAACAATTAATTTATCTCCAATTTTTTCACAGGCAATAATACAAAACTACTATTTTCCTATGTAACTGGAAAAAGGGGGCTTTAACTGTGACATAACCAAAGAAAAAATGCCATTTCACATGACTAGGAAGTGCTATTTGCACTTCCTTTTCTGCAATCACATGACATGGTGAAGGTCATCATTGGATGGCTCTCAAAATGTGACTAATTGTTCAATATTTAAGCAAAGCGAATTAAACAGAAAATTGAAACACTATCTGAGATAAGTTGACATTTCTTTTATGTCATTTAAACAAGTTTATATATTTTGAGCGTTCTGTTAAATAGTAAAATGTAATTGTAAACAACATGGGACAATGGAAGTGTGGTATGTTTGTTCATGAATTAAAACAGGCCTACACAGCAGAAAAGACATTAGGCATTTCAAATCCAGATATGTGAAAAAAATTATTTATATATATATATATATATATAAAATCTAAGAGTGCAAGCTTCTCATTGCATAAACACACATCTAGAACACCGACATAAACAATGGTCATACGTACGATAATATTTTCCTTGCACTGTCCCTCATATTTAACCTACATCTCAGTCACTTTCAGCATTCCTATTTGAATGGCACTGGAATGTCAAACAAAGAACAACAGCCTGTTAACTCTCGCCTCGTGTTAGCTTCCTGTGTGAGCCGAATGCCAATTCGACCTGCTTCCGTTTTTGATCTGCGGGAGAGAAAATGGCGGAAAAAAAAAAAGATTCTTTTATATTCAAATGAGAACATTATCATAAGGAAGCCGGCAATAGTAAAGTTCCTCGGTGTCTCATTTGAATAGCTCATATCTTCAAGACGTACATGTCGTTGGGTTCATTTGGGCTTTTCGGCCCTCGAACGGGACATCTCTGTAGTCAGGGAATGTCACACGCGTTGCCTAGTAATCCATCATGAAAGGATTCCTTTCTCAGATAAAGAGAAATAACTGTCAAGGTTGTAATGAACGACGTAAACACAGAAGATTAATTAGCTCATATTTTTGTTTCGGAAATTCACAACGAAGGCGGTAGGTGTGCCGCTGCTATATATTTTTCACCTTCAGACAAGAAAAATGCCTATTTTATCATTGGTATTACCAGGAAAAGGGCCGACGCCGAGGCACCTGTGGCGGTGTGCATGAGAACATGCATTATAAATTGAGAGGCAGAGCGAGAAGTCACTCCCGATTAAAGACGGAGACCAAAAGAGGATCAGACGCTAACATGTCTGCATCTCCTAATGTGTGGATCAAGTCCTTCAGACATCTCACAGAAGCCAAACAAAGCCGAAATGACAAGCTGGTGTCGGAGAGTGAGGAGTGAAGATGGAGCTCAGAGGGTGGGTGTGCTGAAAACTTTTCCATCAAGGATCCTTCTCCTTTGGGAACGCACTCTCTCTCTAGCGTCTTTGTCTTCACAATGAATTACAACTAACCTGCTTTTCTTCTCTCTCTCTCTCTCTCTCTCTCTCCCTCTCTCTCTCTCTCTCTCTCTCTCTCTCTCTCTCTCTCTCTCACACACACACGAAAATTTAAGTTCACTCTAATGCTCAGCCTCCAACAATCTTAACTCAGTATTGTACCTTATCTTATTCTTTAACAAACACAACACACATCTGTAAACTTCAGTGTCCTGTTTGTAAACTCGGCGCACGTGGCTCGACGGCAAAGTAAAAATGTAATGCATTATTATTGATGTATTTGAGAAAATAAGATGGAGTTTAAGTTCCAGTGTGTTGAGGAAACAGCAGTACGGCCGGTGTGTGTGTGTGTGTGTGTGTGTGTGTGTGTGTGTGTGTTCTCACGATGGGGTTCAGATTAATCCCATGGTGAGGGTTACCTCTACAGGAGGGTTACAGTCACAGTGCAGAGGCCTGATGGGGAAATATTAAAAAAGGAGATGACCCCAACACACACCAGCACAGGGCCACGGTCAGATCCAGGTTACCATGGCAATGCTGGCAAGGCCACTGATCTCTCTCTCTCTCTCTCTCTCTCTCTCTGTGTATCAGACACTGTCAGTGTGATTGATGGATGAGACAGAAGGAGATCTGATACGACTGCTCCAAGTGTGTGAACGAATAAAGGAAAGAAAAGGGAGCGATGGGGGAAAAACAGCGGAAGAACAGACAAAGAAAGGAGGGGAAAAATGGACAGAAATAAGAGAAAAGAAGGAAAGGAGGGAGAGAAAAGAGGAGGAAAAAAATGAGAGCAATGGAAAGAACACAGAAGGAAAAGATGGACAGAAAGAAATGAGGAAAAAAGGATAGAAGCCATTCTGAAGCTGTGAAAAGAGGGAACATCTATCAGGGGCATTGCACAAACACTGGGCATAGACAATACAACTCTCTCGAATGTCCAGAAGAAGAGAGCTGTGAAGAAAAACCCAAAAACAGTCAGTGACATCACCAACATCCTCCACAGGGCAGGGTGAAGGTCTCACAGTCCACCGTTCAGAGAAGACTTCGAGAGCAGAAATATAGAGGACGTACCACAAGATGCAGACCGCTCATCAGCAGTAAGAATCAGAAATCCAGAGAAATCCAGAGATGATCCACAAAAGTTCTGGAACCAAGATGAACCTCTACCAAAGTGATGGAAAGACCAAAGTGTGGAGAAAGAAAGGATCTG
>JANDJT010000169.1:4517052-4527606 GCA_024331685.1 Stegophilus panzeri | reverse complement strand
TCTCTCTCTCTCTCTCTCTCTCTCTCTCTCTCTCTCTCTCTCTCTCTCTCTCTCTCTCTCTCTCTCTATCTCTCTCTGTGTAAGGGTTTGCAATCTTCTCTGTGTGTTACTTTCGGATTGTTTCCCCTTTTGCTCTTTTCTGGTGTTTACACATCGCTCCATCTAACTTCTGCGTATTTTCTGACCACAATTCTGCTTAATGTTTTGGCTTTTAATAAAGACTGAACTCACACTTATATCCATTTGTGAAAGTATTCAGTAGTAATTGAGAAGAAATACTCATGTCAAATACAGCTTCAAGGTGTCATGAACTTGAAAGAGGTGGAATACTGACTTGTTCTCAAAATGCTTTTGGAGGAGAAACTAAGTAGATAGACTGAGCACACACATTGCCCAATCCAAGTACAGAACCATAAGTTGAGTGTTTTTTTTGGTTTGAGTTTCAATTCAGATCAATCTAATAGAACATCCAGGCATCACTGCAAATCTGCATTTGTGACTACAAACGTGTCAAATGTTTTCGCTTTCACATCACATAGGCTTTAATTACATTTCCTTGTACAAAGAGTATCGTCTATGAAAGCTGAGGTCCAAACAGTTCCACATTTCTGCAGGCATGCCAGAGGCAATGTTCTCTGAGGAACATCATTAGACTTTCAGCCAAGAAACTCAGATTGCCGTAAATGTGCTGTAGCAAAACAAAAAAAAAAAACAAAAAAAACAGTCAGTACAGTGTCTGCCTGATGTCAATGTTAGTCACAATTTTTTAAATTATTTCCTGGAGGATGTACAGCCTGAGGTGTCTGCTTGATGTTTATTTTAGGAATGACGCAGGTCCAGCGCTCCAGATATGGACATGCACTCAGCTCTTATCAGCTCCAGCGCTGAACACGTCTGACAAGAGCATGGAGTGCTGCAGGAATGTGTGTCAGGCCTAATTACACTCCCACTATCAGTCAGACAAGCTTTAAAAGGCTGACAGGGCTCTTAAAACACGTGAGGTTAGGAACCAGCAGGTTCTGATTTACCGTAGACTTGCACGTGTGTTAAAAAAAAAAAAAAAAAAAAAACCACTCTGAACCTGAGAACACCTGCAAAATATATCCAAATTGCAAAGGACTGCACGTCTTTCAAATAAACAAAATGGTACATCTAACCTGTTTAGCTGTTATAGATATGCAATTTGAGGCGGTTCTGTGTAAAAGTGAAAAATATAGCGTTGATAGATTGATTTGCCATCAGTGGTGTGATTTACTGCTGCTTTGAAAGTCAACTGTGTGTAAATTATTACGACTGAAGGGCAGGTTTTACATTTGTAGAAGCTTGTTTCTGTCTTTTCAGGACAAAAATAAATTAATGTAATAAAGTTGGCTTTGATGTTGTTGTATAAAAAAATAATGTCATAAGTTGATTATTTTCCAATAAGGATCAGCACATCTTGAAGTGTTTTATTCCTCTTATACTATAGCAGTTTTCCAGCAATTACATTTTAATTTTTTTTTTTAAGAACATCATACTTTTTGTCCTTTCAAAGTTACACTTAATTTTGTGGAACATTTGTTCCTTCACCAGGCTTGCTTACTGTTAATAAGAGAAAAATATTACAGCTTGTCATGCCACTGTGAATCCTTGAAAGTCAATTATGTGTTAATTACTACGACTGAAGGGCAGGTATTATTATTTGTAGAGACTTGTTTCAGGACCAGAAAAAAATTCCCTAGCAGTAATGAAAAAAATCTTCGACTATATAATACCACAGTAAAGATGACTTTATTTGCTTTTGCATTGCTAATTAAGGAATAAAACCTATCGGGATGTGATGTTATATAAAAATATTCAATGATGACGTTTTGCAGTGCTGTTCCAACCCCGAAATGAATTACTGTCCAATATCAGCACATCCTGAAGTGTTTTATTCCTCTGATACCACAGTAACTGTCCGACACTTACAAATTGTCTTGTCACGTCTGTCATGGATTTCCCCTCGCACCGAGCGCCGGAGTGAGCAGCGAGCTCGACTGCCCGAAGCGCAACAGAGCGTGCTTCCGGGTTTTTCGGTGATATCGACTTTTTTTCTTTTGACGTGTGTGTTTTGTTCTGGTTTATGTCCTGTCTCCATCCTTATACTGTATGATTGGTTATTTCCTAATCAATCCTCTGATGATCTGTGCATTTAAACGCCTCGTGTGTCTTGGTTCCCCGCGAAGTATTGTGAGTGTCTGTACCATACTAAACTTTTTGATCCTCGGCTTTCGCTTTGTGGTTTTGCTCCTGTTCTCGTCCTTGTTTCTCGATTCTAGTCTAAGCCCTGTTTATGCCTGTTTGCCAATTGCCAAACCCCTCTTGCTTGTTTTTGACCACTGTTTTGCCTTACATTTTTGGATTTGCCTGCCTCTCTCTCTTTCAATAAAGCTCTTAACTGCACTTCCATCCATCTCCAAATCTCATTACATGACATGATTAAAGAATGACACATCATACTTTTTGTCCCTTTATAGTTGCATTTAATGTTGTCGAATCAGCTGTCAAGAGCGTGCCATAAAATCATTCTTACCGCGATCTCTAACTGCCAAAAGAATTAAAACGTCTTTATTCTACGTCACAAAGCAGATAAAGATGTCAGTCTGGCATCTTGAACATAACCTCTCCCCTGCACTGTAAAAAAGATAGCAGCAACATTTCTCATGACCTTTGACCTGCTGTGTCTCACAAGCAGGATGATAGCACACACTAATGTAACATACATACATCACAGAGCACGGCTCCAGGAGTAAAATCGGACGAAACCTGAAGTTGGGGATTAATATGAGCGTTGAATTCTTTTAACACTTCCCAGCTGGTTTGGTGGCCTGAAGCCAGGAATCCATTTTAAACCGGTTTACTGGTACTTTGAGCTATTTTTGAGTGAACATTTTATTGATTTTCCAAAACAAAATAAATATAGTGAGACATTCAATAAAGTCTTAAAGGTATATAATACACCACTGTATATAGGTAAAGGCCAAGGCAATGCAGGTTTTTTTATTATATTTAATCTATGACATGTCTTCTCTTAAACTATAGTTGAAGCTTGATAATAGTAGATGTTTATGGAAGGAGTCTGCAGGGCGTTGAACGGTGTCTGTGCTTGGCAGTGGTCATATGTTTTCTGCTTCTGGAAAGTCTTCAGGACAGAAGAATTTCTGTTTCTGGTTTCTCACTAACATGTATCCTGCTGCTTATCACTGCTATAAAAAAAAAAAGAGCGACTGAAATATTCTCTAAAAACTTGGACACTCATCCTTCACCGCCTTCATAACTGCCTCCACCCTTGTTCACGTCCTTTGAACATCTTTGAGATTTATTCATTCATAATATTTTCCTGATGTCTCTGTTTCATCTCTGCCAGATATTTCTTTCTTTTTTATATGTCTGGTTTAACTCATATCCAATCTGCCACAGTCCACCTTCTGCAGATCTGTTCTGGAGAACATGTTTGTCATTCTTTCTTTTGGGTCCTTCCAAAAAAAAAAAACCCAAAAATACTTCTGATCATTTTGCCTCATGTCTGGATTGTTATCTTGTTGCAGGATTCGCAAAGATAACATGGAGATGGGAAGTTTTTGCATCTGTACTGTAAAGCTATGAACTTTCATACACATAGTAGAACTTACAGGCCAAGACCTGTACATTTCCTGTTCTTTTCACACACACACACACACACACACACACACAAAAAAAAAAAAACAATCATGATTAGACACAAATGGCGCTGGAGTTTGCATGAAACAGTTTTAAACTGCGTTGAAGGAGGTGCATCTTTATCGGGGATATTTCTTGTTTTGTTTTATAGAAGCTGAGGTAACTTAGCTGTCAATGTATGACATGATCAGATTAGATTTATCTTAGATTTATCCTAAAACTACTTCTGGGGTGTTGTCACTGTTTGTAGGATTACCAGACCGATAAAATGTCAAACTTTTCTAACTAGGCTAGTGTGGTGTCGCTAGCCAAGGGGATGCACAGCTAAGCTATGGGTTTAGCTGCTACAGTGCAATGCGGAGTACGTTATCTTTCCTTATGCTCTGCTTATATCATGTTCACGTTAACTGGAACTCAGACATTTACACACCTTGTTTTCCTGCTCAGAATGAGAGGATGTTAGAGTTTCAGCTTCATCCCCTTTTCTGGTTTAAAAAAAAACCTGAGGTATACCCATTTTTCCTCACACTGACTGAGAGCTAGCGTTTGGCAGAATTGAGAGCCGTCAGCCAATAAGACACGAGTATTTCCATGTATTTTCCTGTAATCCCTGTCTGATTGATCTCACCTCTGTTCACTAAAGATATAAAATTACAACACCGCCGTCTTCCTTTACTGACGTTCAGTTACGTAGTGACAAACCACTCCGAGTGGAGAATTATTCGGGGTTAAAGAAAAAATCTTCAGGGATACAGCCTCAAATGCCCAGGCCAGGTTACACCCCTGGATAGCACACTGAATGAACCCAAACTTTGGCACTGTTTAATTAATTCTACAAATCAAAATAGCAGTTTATTAAAATATCTAATACTTCAATAAATGTAATTCTGAAATCACTGTGTCTGAACATTAATGGCTGATTAGAAGTGCTCAGAGTGAGCGTGCATGCTAATCACAGTATACAGTACACACAGACAATCAAAATGGCCGTTCGTTTCTACCCTCCTCCCTCTCTCTGCCGCCATCCGCAAACCCCCAATTTTCCGAGCAAGTGCCCCAGTTAGGAAACCGCTTACGCCCCTCTCAGTCAGAAGTTTGAGCTCCTGCGTTTTTCCCACAGGGTATGTACCAATATTCAGGGAGCACATTTCGACAGATGCCATCAGAGAACAAGCATATGAGTTAGCAGGCAGACTGCCATCTCCGAGTTCACACGGAATGGCATTAATATGGGATGAAGAGCCCAAAACAACAACAGCACAACAACATGAAAGCCCAAAACTACTGGGACCAGGTAAAGGTTTCATCATTTTATATATTAATGGCTTGATTAACAAAGACTCAAAAATTCAACCACCAGCGCCTCTAAAAGTTACGATGCCAATGGAACTGCTGGCAGAGTTGAAACAAGTCATCAAATCACAATCCCAATGAATAAAATATATGTCACTGTTGACCATGACTTATTCAAGAGCCATTAGATATTTATGCTTACATTTATGGTAAACACAATCGTATTAAAATTAATTGGTGGTAAATATTAGCAGTATCCAATTAAGTCACAATACGGATATTAAGAAAGAACATTAACTACTGAAGTGCATTCCAATAAAAATGGTTCAAGGAATTAGGAGAGATTTGGTGTGTTGCCGTCGTTGTTGTGTTTGTTGTCATCTTTATCCAGGTCATCTTTTAGCGTCAGTGAAAATATGCATCAAAGTCTTTAAAACGTGATTTTTCAGGAAAACGGGATACAAGACTGCTGCATGTGTCTGGTATTTGTAAGATTATACAAGGCCAATATAAAATCTTTCATTAATAAATGAATAAGTCAATGAGCAAGAGCTCTGTGGGAAAACGGGAAATCTTTCAAACCGAGTGGTAAAATGTGTGCCAAAGATATAAATAAATTAAATTACAAACTGACAAAAGTGAGATCTGGGTTAACATACAGTAAGTAGGGTTTTTAATAATAATGCATGAAGCATGACCTTTGTGTGGCATTTTGGGTAAACCAATCAGAGCCTAAATACCCCCCCCCCCCAAAAAAAAAAGATATATCTGACCAAAGAGGCTTCTTACTTTACTAAAACATAATAAATTAAACAAATTCCACCAAAATTATATTAAAATGTGTATGTACTTACTTATAACCTTGCTTTGGCTTTCTGCAGAGGTCACAATTGATTAATACGAAGCCAGTTTAACAAATGCCACTCGGTCTGCTTAAAAGTGTTTTTCAATTACTGTCTTGCTAGCTAAGCTTGCTTTGCTCATGAAGTGAAAGTCAAGCGTTGCTCAAATTATCAGCGATGCACATGCACACCATCACTGACACTAAAGAGATTGCAGTGGACAGTACTAACATTTTTTAAAGGTAATAAAACAGTGGGGGAATTTAGCCGATAAAGCAAAACTGCCTAAATGAATCAGTGATTATTTCAGCACTGATGTAAGAGCAAACAGAGATCAGGAGACCATCTCATGTCCATCAAATGCTGTGACTGGCATTTACCTCAAGAGAAGAGAAAAAAAAAACTATGTATAATGCGTATGATCAAAGTACTTGTTCATTTTCCATTGCAAACGGTCCATATGCAAATGAAATCAATGAATAAAATATCCCTTTTAGACATGTGTGTTGGTGTCTTTCATTTGGACTGCAGTTGAATGTTCTTTAAATTTTCTGTGCTTCGTATTCTTATCATACAAATCACCTTCATGTAGTTCAGACATCTAAAGTTTCCAGAATGTTCTTGAGTGGAAGTGTCCAAGACTGAGTTTTACTTTAGTGTCTAAACCTTCGCCTTTAAACCCAAGCTCAGGGATAGAAAATGCGGACTGAAGAAGAAAATAGAATTTATTTTCTTTGCTGTCAAATGTAATACGCTGCAGCTGAAAACAAGAGTTGATCAAAAAGAAAATATTTGAAAATGTAAAAAAAAAAAAAATGTATATAGTAAATAAATAAGAAGATAATATCTTATCAGGATATTAGAAGATAATAATAATTGATCTTAGAGGAGTCTAGCATATTGGAAATATATCGCTGTATATAGTACAAATTGTACTCATCACCCTATTGTATTACATGTAAAAATATCCAGCACATCCTACTGGTTTGCATTGTATTTTTATAGCGTGCTCAAGCAATTATTCATATGCAAGTTAATGAAGCTATTAGATGATAATCATGGTGATAAAATTGTAATGTGTGCACAGGATGTAGGCAATTTTATTCCTTTTCTGATTAAGCTCCATCCATCCATCCATCCATCCATCCATCCATTCATTTTCTGTACCACTTATCCTACGCAAGGTTGCAGGGAGCCTGGATCCTATCCCAAGTTGACTTCGGGCACAAGGTGGGGGACACCCTGGCTGGGGTGTCTGATTAAGATACTGTCTCAAAATAAAATTTCAGCATGACACATTGTGGGTGCATCAAACTATCAGATAGTAGTGCTGGACTCAATATTGCTCCTCGCCCAAGCCGATATTGCGCAACGAAAATGTCCAAGGTCAGAATCGTACGTAAATGAGACATCGTTCCGTTTTAGGCAAACTCCGCCCCTTAAGCATGACTCTCACCTAGCTTCGGAATAGATCTTAAGTCTGTATTTATGTTTGAATAATGACGTGTGAATAACGCGAATTTTGAGAAGAAAAGAATAAAACAATGAACAATACATACATTATAAGAAATAAAACGAATGTGACAAATCAAAGAATTTAAATACAATGTTGTCTTTTAGTCAAAAATGCGTTGAATGTAACAAAAAAAAGTGTGATGAGAATGAGCTGTAGGTGGTGTCTCGTCTCCAGCCGTGCCCTGTTTACGGCGCACAACCTACTACGCCAATAAAGTAAAGCTCATTCCTGACTGGTAATAAAGATGGAATGTAAAGTGGTAATGTCTGCAATATGGCCTTATGAATAAATAACAGGTAATGGAGCTAGCTCTGTGTAGATAAAGATGCCCAACCCCTGCATCCAAAGCACAGCAAGATTTAAAAAAAAAAAAAAAAAATGCTATTAATGCTGAGTGCATGGTGATGTATGGGGTTCAGGTTGAAGCTGCTGCTGTCTCAGCTCCTCAACAGTCCTGAGCTGTGTGTGTGCTGGCCATGTGTACAGCTGCCTTCTCTTCCTGCACTTAGCTCACTCATAATGGCTTGTTGTTTTTTTTGTGTAAGATTAATGCACAGGCTCGCGTAATGGTCAGAGATTTGGTCATGGAGGCGTTGAGCTTTGTGTGATCATGTACTGTATTTGCGTTATGCTGAGTTGCAGATTCAGCTTCATTTTGGAACAATATATATATATATAAAGAAATCCAAACATTAAAGTCCATAAATGTATTTGAATATATAAAACCAGTTGGCCGCATACATTCACACAGTATAGGACAGAACAGGAAGAGGATTTTCCCTCAAGCTCTGCCCGATCCCCCAACCCCCCAGCCCGACTCTACGATCTCTACATTTTAGATAGGGAAAGTTCAGGTTCTGAGCTACAGCACTAGAGTTTACTGCTCACTCCTCACCTAGTTACAGAAAAATCACCCAAACTTCAACGTGATTCACATGAGAAATATAGACGTGTTCTTTTTAGTGACTTCACATGACTATCACATTTTCACATGTGGACTTTGCACATGTTTTTATTTTTTTTCCACATGTTTTTTTCTTCCCACATGAATCATTTATTTGATTCATTTATGTTCAACTGATTAATATTTTCATATATACTTTTTAAATGATTCGTTTATTCTCACAATTTTTTTCACATTTCATTCATAATAATGACATGATTCATTTTTCACATTCGATTCTTTAAAAATGATTCAATTTTATGTTCAAGTCATTCTTTTCACTTGAATCATTTTTACATACGATTCATTTATTTTCACGTGTGACATTTACACACGTGTTTTTAGTCACTTGGGATGTTTTTGTGTGCACATTTTCACATATGGACTTTGCACGTTTTTATTTTTGCACATGATTTTTTCCCCACATGAATCATTTACTGTCTGTTCAACTGATTCATTTTTTATTTTATGATTTTCATACGATTCATTTATTTTCACGTTTTTTTTCACGTTTTATTCATATTGACATGATTCATTTTTTCACATATGATTCTTTACAAATGATTCATTTTTTTGATTCATTTATGTTCACGTCATTCTTTTCACATGAGTAATTTTTACATATGATTCATTTAATTTCACGTGAATTTTTCCCACATGATTCATTTTTCAAATGAGTTGTTCCTCCACATTGCATTTATTTTCACATGATTTTTTTTTCACATATAATGTTTACACATTTATCTTCACATGAATCATTTTCACGTGATTTGTTTTCCCCCCACATGATTCTTTTGTTTTTTTTTTTAATTATTTCTCATTTTCATCTGTTTCATTCACATGAGTAATCTATTTTCACAATTCATTTTTTTTATTAATTCATTTATGTACTGTACACTATCACTTTTTCATATGTAAGACATGTCACTTGACTGACCAAAGTCACTTTACAGAGCAATCAAAGGGGGGAAAATGACAGTTTAAAAGCAAAGACGTAGCAATTATTTACAGACTAATTTATCACATATTACTCAGAACATGATGAAAAGCACTTTCACATATTTTTTTTCACATTGGCTCCTATGTGAAATGTATGCGATTGTTCTGAACAAGAGAAAGTGAAGAAAGAGAGGACGGAGAAAGAGGAGTAGACCAATATGGCCTGTGTATTCAAAGCAAATCTCCAGTGATCATCACCAGCAGGCTGTGCTTTACGGAAAACTGCTGCTGTTTCCTTTGAGGGCCCCCTCCCAGCCAGCCGGGGGGAGGTGGAGAATCACAATCCCACCCAGTTCAAGTGCTTTTTCTCACACACATACACACACACACGCACATACACACACACACACACACAAACACAGAAAAAGCTGGAGACAGTCTCCACAGCACCTCACACCACAACCTCAGTGTACCTCGGCGGCCCAAACGGGATCCTCCTCTACTTTGATAGTTGTTTAATTACTCATGTGACGGCACACAGATGTCTGGGATGCTCCAGCTCAAAGTTCTACTGAATAACTCGCTGACTGACTGAGTGACAGGATCCGAGGGGAGGCAGACGTTTAAGGAGCGGTAGGTGCAAAACCAGGACTATTTATAATTCATCAGCGGAGCAGTTTGCGGGCTGTCACGCAGCGTCCCTGTAGCACTGGGATGATGCTAAACCATGATGCTACTTGAAGGGCTGTCGGCTAAATAGTTCTTTGTGTACCAGGTGGCGGCAGGGACTTTAAACAGGAAAAGCGTCTCGCTTCTGAAGTGTTGCTCTGCTGTCACAATTATGAAAGGAGAAAGTGTTGGAAGGAGATGGGACTTGATTAACTTTCTATGTGTGAACATTACTGTTATTGCTTTTATTTAGTTAATTACAAGGAGTTTTGTTGATTTGCTTGTTGGGGTTGTGCAACTTGCACACATTGATATCTAGTAATCTTGCTAGATCTGAGAACGTTAAAATGGTACGGAATTGCAACAATCGTTGGATAGAAATCAAGATGAGTGCATCCTAGGACTTTTTTATTTATTTTTTTTTAATTTTGAAAGAATGAACTTTCTTCTCAAAAAGAAGTGTTTCTAACATCATTTCTTAAAAAAGAATTGTTTGACACACTTGTCTATATTGTGAGCTAATAAGTTTGACATAATTGATATTATTCAAATGAAATTAATTAGCAAGAACCACTGCATAAAAATCCAGATGTGTCATAACTTTCAAGTTCTTGAATTTTGAAATATGTACATACAGTATATACTTTAAGTTATCTCAAATAGATTAAAAG
>JANDJT010000169.1:4472968-4504817 GCA_024331685.1 Stegophilus panzeri | reverse complement strand
CTGATGTCTGGTGAAAATTTCATGTGAATAACCTCATTGGAAATATATTTACTGAAAAAGATGTTGACGCGTTCAATTCTTATTTCCCCCACTGTATGTTATTCACAATAGAACATAGAAAATATATGAAATGTTTAAACAGAGTAAATGCACCATTTTAAGAAAAAGAAAAAAAAAGGTAATTTTGAATTTGATGGCCGCTACACATCTCATGAAAGTTGGGACGGGGCACTAAAAGTCTGGAAAAGTAAGTGTCGCTAAAAAGAAACAGCTGGAGGAACATTTTTGCAACTAATTAGGTTAATTGGCAATAGGTCAGTAACATGATTGGGTATAAAAAGAGTATCTAAGAGAGGCAGAGTCTCTCAGAAGTAAATATGGGATGGATCTAGATGGAAGCATATGTTGCCTTAAAACCTGTATAAACCTTAATTTGACACAGACGTTATGAGACATGCACTGGCCTTCCTTGTTTCTGACACATATATAACTGTTAGCAACTTTGTGAGTACTACAGTGCTGACTCAGGGCACAGCTGTGTTCGATTTATATCCAGCCAGCTTTGAGGAAATGTCTCGTCTCATCTGATTCACAACCCTGTCTCTCTGTTTAAGCATCTGAAAGGTTGATACAACGCCACTTGGTGAAATAATAATGACCCATCGTTGTTAAACAGGAATGTACAAATGAGTCATGAAAAATATAGATCCGCATAAAATCTTCATGCACCATTTTACAGGAAACACACACGAGAGAGGAGTTATTAATGCAACACACAAGCAAACACGGGATTGAAGAAGGGAAAAACAAGCTTAACCACAATCACTGGTTCTTTAATATTAACACACAGAACACTGGATTTCATTCAAATTATATTAACTTCTTTCTGTCATAACTGCAGATTGTTCTGGCATTGGTGGATATCACATTATGGAAGGAATAACGCATGACAGGAATAATCCATGCCAGGGTGGTGTGATAACAGTTTAACACCGTGCTTTATTCCCCGTATACCACAGCGATTTACCATCTAATACACTTTTAAAGTATTAAGGAGTGGCACATTGTACTGTATTAAAACTTTTTGCTTTTATTGTTATGGACCGCCCATAAGACAAATTATTTCCTGTTCACACTTACGTTATAACATCTATAAACAATCGTTACTTCACCAATCTGTTTTTTTTTTTAGTTCTCTTGAAGTTAATAAGACAAAAGTTTGACATGTTTCTAATAAATCACTGACTGTTACAAAGCGCTGACACTGTAGACTTCTTCTATAAACGTTAAATACAAAAAAAAGCCTCACCATAACAACAATTATATGTTTTTCTTTTGTAAAATAACAACACACTTTTAAAATTTGTTTATTAGTCGTAGATTATGTGGTGCGTCTGCCATACAAGTGTCTGTTTATGAGATAACATTTAACCAAGGGTTCTTTGGACCGTTCAAGCTTCCTAGATGGGTTCTAATTGGAATCTTTTATGGAGAAACTATCTGGTTCGTCAAAATCAGTCATAATCATTGAGCGATGTCATTACTAAGCCCTTGAGCAATGGCCCTTAACCTTTTACAGCCCCAAGGGCTGTAACACAATAGTTGACCCTGTGCTCTGACCCCAACTTCATTCCATGTGAAAAAAGAGTTTCCTTTGTGGTTTACTAAAGTACATACAGTGGGGTCTAAAAGTCTGAGAGTTCTAGTGAAAATGCTTCTGTTTGGCATTCTTTTTCAATTAAATACAAACGGTTTCATTACAAATGATATCAGGAATAACCTGAGTGAAAACTTAAATCTTAGGAATTTTTAAATGAATTTCAGAGTTTCTTAGTATTTGGTATGTCCCCTTTTTTGCTTTAATGACAGTGTGCACTCGAGCTGGCATGGACTCAACAAGTTTGTGTAAAACCTGATGATCTATGTTAGATCAAATCCATCACCGTGTCATCTGAACATGTGCTTCAATGGAAGCGATAAAACTCACTGAAAATCTGACCTTTTGTACAAAGGATTTCATATCACAAATTTGACCTAGAACTTGTGCAGAGTCTTGAGTACTGAATAGTCAAAATTTACTTCTTTTTTTGTTGTTGTTGTTTTAGAATTTGCAAAATTCTAAAACTTTATGTTTATTTCCAGTTTTAAATAATCCCAGATTTTCAGTGTGGTCTCAGACTTTTGGACCTGACTGTACATAAATTTTCCACAGTGTTAAGACTAAACCTAAAAGATAATGGAAGTGAGAACCAATGACTGCATAGTGCAGGTGTAATTTCCAACCATAGTCTTACACACCCATTTTTGTTGCTCAAGTACTTCTTAAGGCGATGATTAGATGTTCATGTGGCCACGATTATGGTTGGAGCTAAAGTCTTCAGGAGGGTTGATCTCCAGGAACAGGGTTGGTGACCATTGGTATAGTGTATATGTACGTGTGCATGTCATAACAGGGGGTGGAAAAGTGAAGCCAAATTGTCTCTAAAGCCCTCTAGTGGCTGGCTGCAGCACAATTTTTAACCCTGACTATTCCCATGTAAGTGAATAGAAAACAAGGCATTAAACAACTTGCATTCTTTTTTTTCTTTCTCGATAAATGCGTCTAATAGGAGTTGTTTGATGATAAAAAAATAGGGCGTATTTGATGAGTTGATTGACAGGTTTGGACAAGACAGTTGAGCCCCATGAAAGTGTCTTAAGTCCAACATACCTAACTGGCTATAGCTCTATGCTGTAGGTTAAGCACTTAAGTGGATGTTAAATACATGTTAAATAATGTTAATCAGAGCTGCAACAGGCACTGCAAGTGTATACGTTTCTCACAGTTCAAGATGAGTGTGTCCTGCTCAGTGTGTTTCTGTTTCTCTCCTTTACAGGTACAGGGCTGTTGCCTCGTGGAGTCGTGTTCAGGGAGTCGGCATTCCTTTACTCACCGCTGTTGAAATTTTGCTCATCTGGGTGCTGTCGTTCATTCTGGCCGTGCCTGAGGCGATAGGGTTTAACATGGTGTCCTTCTCCTACCGCAACATGACTTTCCATACCTGCATGCTCAAACCTTCAGATTCCTCCAAATTTATGCAGGTAGAACATTCACTGCAGAAATCCAGCAATGCAATACACACAGTGAAATGCTTGGGACAATATAAAGTATCTCATCTTTCCTTAAACTAATACTTTGCAATGGATCTCCTATTGACACTGAGCATGTAAATAAGCTATTTTAGCAACACAACTGTTAGATTGATCCTAAAATACCTAGTGCCATGTCATCTGAATTAATAACAATGAGAAAAGAAATAGAAGAAAACCTTCTTAGAAACTTTTTGTTCTACCTTGTTACTCTGAACATAACTGGTACCACTAGAGAACTCAATTTGAATTATAAAGCAACTTATAAAATCTTCCCTAAACCATAATATATTAACTAGCTAAAATTAGTTTTAAAAGCTTAAAACTAGTACTACTGTATGTACTGTTATATAGAATTTCTCTAAAACTTTGTATATTACCTTGTTGCTCTGAACAAACTGTTACCAGTAGCACCAGTAATAAACTTAATGACTTAATAAAAGTTCAGTTCTTAAATTTTAACTCCTAAATTATATGTCATTTTAAAAACTAGATAAAAAAAAATAGCTTTTAAATCTTAAAATTAGAGCGATGTAGTCTCTTTTTAAAAACTTTTTATTCAAACTTGTTGCTCTGAACATATCTAGTGACGGTATCATAAATTAAACTTAGGTTCATTAAATAGCTACAAAGGTGTTTTTTTTTTTTTTTTTTTTTTTTTTTTTTTAATTAAAACTATTGCTATATAGAATTTATTGAATATTTATATGAAAAATATATCAACAAAATTATATAAAAAATATTTAAAAAATTCTATATAATACTTGAAAACATCCAATTTATCAAATTTGTAGCTGTAAAAGTAAAACTACTGATCCATTGCTCAAAAGGTGCTTCTCAAGAAGCCTGTAGACATCTTTAACTCCTAATGTAATGGGTGAATTTGAAAAAAAAAATTCAATGAAATTTTGTTGAATGTGATCCAATTAGTAAGAATTAACATACAAGTAATAGTTTGCACGAGTTTTTAATTGTGTGCATGTTTAATGGTTATAGTACAAATATTTTTTATTACTGTTTGATGAGCAGAACGTAAACCTTAACTGTACTTGTTTGTTAGTAGAGTTCTATTATGTAGAGTGATGTAGAGAATCTCTGTCAAACTCACGAAAAGAAAAGAAAAAATAAACTATTTTTCTGTTTCCAGAGTTTGTTACAGAACACTCTGTCTCAAAGCCTTGATGAACTCAAAAATGCTCGAAAAAGAGAACAAAGACATATTTAAGATGGAGACAAAGACAATCCAGGGGGGAGCACAGAATTAGGGTTTCTTGCTCACGAATCTGGAGAAGTTAATTGATGACAGACCTTAACAGTGTGCAACTGGAAGCAGAAAGCTGAGCCATATGCGTGGAGCAGGAATGGACTTTCTCTTGCATACTATAAGATCAGTCATAAAACTCTGATTCATTACAGCAAGCTATTAGTGTGCTTGTTTCTAGACATACATCTATCTGTGCAGACCATATCCATCATGCGATCTTTCATGGCTGATTAAGTTAACCTGATAGCTTTGTGCAGGGCAGAGTATTCAGAAATGTTGAAAATATGACAGACTATATATATATGACTAAATATAATTTTTTCCCTAATTTATGAGAATATAGATCTTTTTGCTTAAAGGAACCTTAACCCAGCTTTGCTTCATGTGTAGTGTATGTACAATGTTTGCATTTAAATTTTTATTTTTTAATCATTTGTGCATTAAATCTGTCCTACCTCTAGCTATATGTACAAGCAAAGGACTGGTGGCTGTTTGGATTTTATTTCTGCATGCCACTGGCCTGCACAGCATTTTTTTACACCCTCATGACCTTTACGATGCTCAGCCACAGGAAAGGAACTCTCCGGATTGCCCTAAGTGACCACCTCAAACAGGTAAACAACGCTAACCATTACGTACTGTTTATGTGCTTGTCACAGGGGTGGGAGTCTTTGGACATGCCCTTTTTACCCCTTAGTATAAGAGTTAGAAGTGAATGCAATGTACATTTTAAACCTATTTCAAATACAACCATGCTTCTTAGGGTGTAATTATGTCCCTTTATTTTTTAATGAAGGGTGGTGCTGTGGTGTGGCAGGTAGCATTGTCACCTCACAGCTTCAGGGTTCCCATTGTTCATTAGTGTGTAATGGTGCCCAGTAATGGACCCACATGCCATCCAGGGTGTATCTCAGTGTCATACCCAGTGTTCCTGGGAATGGCTCTGGATCTACCACAACCCTGACTAGGGTAAAGCACTTACTGAAGATGAATGATTAAACAGAGGTTTGAAAGGTACACTATATTCACTTGCCCAGGGTGAAACATGCAGAGCAAAGGTACAAAGGGTATACCTTTGAGGTCCCACCCCAAAGACATATATACATATGTGTATATGTGATGGGTTTTAGCCTGTCTTAGCTAAAATGCCTACTTAAATTATTTGGGTTAGAATTACAACAAAACAATCCCTGAATTAATGTAGATCGCTATGTACAATATTCATTGTTTATCAATCTTTTAGTAAAGTTGTGTATAAATATCTTCGTAATGCTGATGGTAATGCTAATAAATTGGTAATGCTGAATGTTGATACATTTGCATGTCGATAAAGGCCAATCAGATAATTCGTTCACAGCACAGCCGATTTATGTTTAGCAATGTGCACAAAGCTCCATAAAAGGTAAAGTTCTCAGACAGCTGAAAATATAGATATATATAATATATAATATATAATATATAATATAGAGCGCCAGTCAATCAAGCTTCACATTTGGGAGTCTTCTCAAAAGTAATTGTAGACAAACTCAGGAGCTTTCGTAGGACACAAACGTGTCCAATGTACACCAAAGAGTCTGTTTTTACAAACCATCCTGGAATGTTGGCCTCTTTCTTTTCTACAGAGGCGAGAGGTGGCCAAGGCCGTTTTCTGTCTGGTCTTGATCTTTGTGCTCTGCTGGATCCCCCTGCACCTCAGCAGAATCCTGAAGAAATTGGTGCCCAATCCTCGTGATGAAAACCGGTGTGATCTGTACAGGTGAGTGATAATCCATTTCCATACCTTGGGATGCTAAATGTCCGTTCTTGTGAGACTTGTTGTACCTTACATGAGTTGTTGGGATAGTACGTTAGGGATAGTACGTGGGAACCAGCAGAACCTAATCCCTCCTTCTGATCACCTTGTTGAGCAAATCTGTGTACCTTACACCAGTTGTTAAGTAGTAGATAGTATCCGAGAACATTCTAGAAGCTGTGTATTTCAAAAGCTGGTGATAACTGATAAATGAAATCACATTTTTTAGCATCCTCTTGATCCTGGACTATCTTGCCATAAACCTGATCACCATCAACTCCTGCATCAATCCCATCATCCTCTACTTTGTCAGCAAGAAGTTCAAGAATTGCTTTAAGGTGAGTGAAGCTATACATGCTAACACAAGCCTCCTAACACATGCTAAGCATTACCACTGCTCCCTTTCTATGGGCCTCTGCAATCTGAAAGCTGTGGGTCTGAAATTCTTCAACAGTGAAAAAGCAATGCTTGATTCCTGGAATTGCTTGGACCCTTACCAGTACCTTATCCATCACAGGCACATGTAGAGATAAGCAGAAGGGGTTTAAGGAATGAAGGGTAATAATGGATGTCATGTAATTAGTGTCAAAAATCATATTAAAGAACAAAGCCATGGCCCTTTCAGGGATTTCTCTAAATCAAAAGGTTGTGGTGGTATATGATGTATTATGCCATATTTAGCTAAAATTACACATCTGTGATTTCAGTCTGAACTCTGTAAGTAATGTTGAATATTTTTCAATAATTTTTCCTTATTGTTTCCACTATTGTAGTCTTGCTTGTGTTGTTGTTGGCGCCGCTCAATGAATCAAGTCACCAGCATGGGGCAGATGAACGGCACAAGTAACCAGGGCAAAACCCAAGAACCCAAAAACCTCCAGAATGATCGTACCATCCAGAAGTACAGCTATTGAACAAATTTGTGATGTATACTGCATTACAATTATTCATTTTGGCAGATGCTTTTTTTTATCTGAAGCGACTTAGAATTGAACTGAGCAGACATAGAGTGATGGTTTGCTGGTACTGGGATTCAAACTCACAACTGTCCAATATGTAGTCCAGAGCCCCTAACCACTGAGTCACCACTTCCCACTCATAGTGCCACCTCTGGTCTGGAAGACCAACCGAGTTTCGTCAGAACCGAGATTTGCCGACAGGATGGAAGACACCGCCCAATCATCTATAATGTCTGAAGTTAAGCTTTCAAAGGAAACTAGTGCTATTCTGTGCTGGACACAGACGGACTGAAGCTGCTTATACTGTATACTGTATATGTTTTCATACACACAACACAATGGGGCTGATGTATGCAAGTCCTGCTCCCAGAGCAAACATTCCCAGAATCTTCTGCGGGGATGTTTTGTCGTGAGAGAGAGGGCAAATGTGGAGGGGGGTCAGCAGGATGCAGCTGAACGTCATCTATAAATGAACCCAATCAGAGGCCCAAGAACACACAATAACTAGGCTACACAAATACATGCATAAGCTATGTGTACACTTTCTCAAGGGACAGGAAACTGGAGGAAGGAAGAAGTAGTGTGTTACAAATCCTGTATATGGGTGTAAATATGGACTACACAAACCTCCACTAAAAAAACCCCAACCCTCCCCCTTCCTTCCCATTGCTGCTTATGAGTGCGGTCTAAACTCAGATCTATTCAGATCCAGGAAGATTACTTTCATTCATACTCATATCCTTAACTTCAGAATAGTGTTTTTTCTAACCTGAATGTCTCTATTTCTTTTATTTTCTTTTATTACGGTGGGTTCATATTCAAAGGGACAAGTCCATTTTGTACAGTGCAGTGGTAAAACATTTTCACAATCACAGATTTTCTGCATTTTTGAAATCGATAATCAGACATCAACTTTTAGCATCCTGATCAGATTATTTGCTGTTGGGTTTTTGTAGAAGCAAGCTCAACAGCACCACCAATGGTTATAAGAAAAAATACACAGAATGGTATAAAGAAGCAAGAAGCGAGACTGAGGCTGATTTCTTTCTAGCCCAGACTGTAGATTCATGCAGCCTGTCAGTGACAGTCATGTCTCTCGTGTGTTAGAGAGAGCGTATCAGAGTTGTAAGATCATAGCAGCTAACTAGCATTCAATTCAACATCTAGCATGCAACATCGCTAGATTAGCAAAAAGTATGATGATGAATAATTGACATTGAAATTTCTAAATAGACTAAACTTCATTAAACATCAAAATTTTGTCTGTATTTAGAAAATACTAAACTACAGAACACAAAAGGCATTTCCATACAAATTCCAAGTTGATTTGTATCTTATATGTATTCAAAATCTTTCCCACCCATGTATCTGATGTTACTGTCATATTAGATGGATGAGACTGAATGAATATAGACTGCACACAGTGTTCTGTTTCCTGCTAGTAACCAGAAAGATCAAGCGTTCACTCATCTGTTCATAGTTTTATATTTAAAAAAAAAAAAAAGAAAAAAAAAAAAAACTTCCAGATCTTTTGATGATCATCCAAGTGTTTTATTCCAAAGCTAAAACAAACACTCATGTCAGCAGTTGTTTATGCCCTGCTGCCCTGTCAAACACTGCATTCTTCCAGATTTATTTATTTATTTTTTGCAAATAGGCTCATGAACTCTGATATATTCTGATAAATTCATGGAGATACATTGTTTTTGTCCATTTATACCTTTCTTACATATGACATTGATTAAAAATCCAATCACTTTGCCCACTTTTGTTTGAACTTTTCCCCATTTCTAAAAACCCTTCTAAAAGTTCTTCGTACATTGCTTACCAAATCCAAATTAGAAATATACTGTAGCTACAAGAAGCGATTAAGGGACCAAGAACTTTCTGGTTCCACCCCTTAGCGATGGAGGAAGACCAGAAGCCATTGGAACTAGAAGCCATTGGGACCATTATCACTAGTAAATTAGATGATAATACATCAAGGCGTTGCTGAGATATGGCCTCACTGTTGTTGGCAACAGATATTTGGGGTGGTTTCACGATTTTGTAATCCAATGACACCCCCAAAAGATGTATGCCAGTTTTACTGGTGGTAATCATACAAATTCGCTCTTCATTTACAATTACAATTATTTTTCTAATCCCAAACTGTACCAGTATTCTAAATTTGCATTTCAAATGAATTAATATACCACCACTCGTTATCAAAAGTCCGTGTTATGGACAATGTGTTAAAATGCAGGAAATCAGAGATGGCGAAAATAATCATTTTTCATTGCACTGTACACGAATTGAGGAATTTCTGCTACTGTGTTCTGTATAAACCTGCTTCCATGTTTCAATACTGCTTCATATAATCGTATAGAAGTGTTCAGAAGTTCTCTGTGAACACATAACCGAAATGAGAAGGTGCTCTGAAGCTTGATTAACTGTTGAAGGAACACACACAGTGGATGATTCCTTCCAGTCTTTTCCAGTCTTCCAGCTGGGTTAACTTTTCCTGTCTAGCCATTCACTTTAATGACTTCTGACCCTCTTCAAATTTTAGAATTAGCTCACAGAGGCTAGCCAACTTCAACAAACTCTTGGTAATAATGTTGAAAGGAAAAAAAAAAAAAAATCATTCTAAGTTCAGAGTGAGGGCTTGGGAACGAAGAGGCCTCTCCATTAAAGTGAAAAACAGCCAAGAGGTCTAAAAATGTCTCTTTACTTGTAACACTGTGAATGCTTACCTATTACTCACTGTGTATACATGTTGTATTATTTCTATTGTACATATTTACACTGAAGTATATAAGTATATAAATATATTCCGAAATTTAGCGGGAATTATGGATTCCTCGTTTGAAGATTAAATAAATATATGAAACGTTGTAGTAAATAGCATCAGGGACAGATGGAATTTATTGGATGCATAAATTCATTAAGTTGTTTAGAGTGAGACGAGAAACCAGAAATGATTTTTTTTTTCCAGCTGTTGCATTGTATATGAAGAATCAATCGCACTTTTACATAAAAGATTATTTAGATTGTTTAGATTTAGATCTATACTGTACAACATTGTACACAACTTTACACTATGCAAACCAGTGCCAGTGTTTTAGTGTCCACTAAACATATCAGCTTTTTATTTGTATTTTATTATATTATTTTTTTAATATATTCATATCATAGAACTGATCAAACCACTTCATGATGTCTCAGTGAAACGAGAGATTCGGTTCATATGAGCAGCTCGCTTCTGATTCATTTCCAAACCGGGACTCATCGGAGTCAACCTTTGACCTACACAAGTTCATTTGAGTGCCGCCTGAGGATTCATCCCTCACTGAGACCCGGAAATGAATATTAATAAGTTGTTATTAAAAGATATTTTGTTTGTTATTGGCTTGGTATCTGTACATCTCAATGTTTTTAATGTGTTTCAGAGTGTTTATGTACAGTATGTATTCTCTTTTTTTCAGTTAAACAAAAATCTCATACAGTATAAAGTATTTGTGTTGCTGGTCTGAGAGAAAAGTCACATTTACATGTGGTTTCTAGACACATTTTTATTATGGTATGTTTCACACATTTTTCAAGTGAAGTTCATGTAGTTTTTATTTTTCCACATACAATATTTCCAACCTTCATTTATTCTTCGTTTTTTTAATTTAATTCCTTTTTTGGTGATTTTCTCACATAATTCATTAAATTTGCATGTTAGTTGTTTTTTTTTTTTACATGTAGTTCTTTGGGTTTTATTTTCCACATGTATATATTTTTTTTTTTTACACATAGGTCTTGTGGTTTTATTTTTTATATAATCACATACGTATTATCCATGTAATGTCAGAGTGTAACATGGAGAAATGTACCTTTCTCCAATGTAATGATTACACATTACTCACATAATCACATGAGAAATACAGTATATGTGAGGGTGGTGGGGGAGAGTGGGGGGTGGGGCGCCCACAAAAGACGAGCCTGCTTGTCTTTTTTTTCCAAAACCACAGAAAAAAACACTTTCAAACACTGTTGAGGAGTCTTTTGAGACTTGGTTTAGTCCAGAAGTTCCCAGACTGGTGTGCCACTCTAAGGCTTGACCATCCAAAACCAATCTTTTTAGTCCAGAGCTATAATTTCAAACTTAATGAGTCCATATTTAATCAATGTTTTGGAATATTTTCATGTTTCTTGACTTTTGTTGTTCCACTGAGTCGGAGTCATTCAATACTGTTGTGTCATTGATAGTAGTAGAGCTCGATGGATGGAGAAATTTGTTTTTGTCGAACTCCAGTTACACTAGTGCAGTGTGACAGGATAGCAGAAAAGACTACAATAGCACGTATGCTATTAATTTAAACGTGGTTTGATTGAAAGTGACTCCAGGTAATATTTCAAAGTAGTCACACACAAAATCTACCTTCATAGGTTAAGCAATTTATTTGAATATTACTGAGACTGTATAAAAAGGTCCAATCTTCTTGATAAATTTCATTATAAGTTCCCTGTTTTGGATTTCTGCATTTAATTCAGATTAGAAATGATCAATAACATTTACGATTAGGGTCTTCAGTGATATCAGGACTATTTTCAGTTCTGAAGTCATTACAGTGTACACAATTAATGATGTTTAAGTACGCGTTTACATTCCGGTTAAAACTTCAAGCCAAGGGAAACATGAAATTAATCATTCACGGACAAAAAAACAGGATTTATCAAGCAGACAGCTCTGATTTAGATGGACCTGTACAAGTCTCTGAAGACTCCTGGTTGGTTTTTTTTGGAAATTTTCTCTCTCATGGTCTCTCATGAATGCTCTGCCTTTTGGGAGAAGGGAGGATGGTTTGATGAAGAAGGAATTTGGTGGGAAAAGTTTGTGCTTGCCAGAGAGGAACTGAGTGCACCTCAGAGGACACAGAGGAGCCGAAGACGTAATTTTCTACAGCATCGTTCAGATGCAAAGCTCGTTTTAATTACCACTTGTTAAAAGTTAAAGGTTTTTCACTCTACAAAGATCAGAGAGAAGCAGAGGAGTCCATGAGGTCATTTTTTTCCCCTAATGATCAAGTGTCATTCTCAAGCCTGTGATTTATCTGTGTTGAGCTTCTCTTACTTTGACACCATGACCTCAGGAATGTAAATTCCTAACAATCAAAAAAAAAAAAAAAAAAAAGTTAACTTAAAAAAAAAAAGCATTATAGAAAATATATATTATATTTAAAATACCTACCAAATACACAAATATTCAAAAAGAGAAAAGTATAGAAATATATATAACAATGTAAAATATACAAATATAGTTATAGAAAATATAAAAAGCTGTATGTCAGGTTTAGGGACGTGATTTGAACGAACTCCATGATCCCACCCATGTACGTAAAACTCCACCCCCAGAAGCTACAGTGGTTCAACTGTTCAACTAGCCATGACATCACTTTCAAAAGTGCTCGGCCATTGAACCGCTGAAAGCCAAGTTGTAACACTATAAACTCATACTGAGTCATGAGAATGGTCAAGGGTGGCTTTTCATGTCTCATATCATGGAAAATCACAACCAGTTTTTTTCTGGATTTATTGTGTTTCTTGTCATCTTCTTGTTATTATTTATTTAAGTACAGAGTGACTTTTTTTGCTCACAGGAGAATTATTTGGCTGAGCTGGGCGCTTGCCAAATTCAGACTGAGATGGAGCTGGAGTGAATGGCATTGGGTAGTATCCATAAAATGACTGACAAACACAAACACAAAGTATTCTGTGCCGTTACACACTTTTCCAAGCGGGTTTTCTCAGCCACATAATATACTTGTGCTGTGACTATGGTATAAACAGTTATTTTTTAAACATGTTTTACATATATTCCAGGATATTTCTACAAGTAAGAAAACTAAATCGACTACTGAAAATTTAACTTGAGTATAGCTGGCTGGTTCATTAGGCCATATAAGCAACTGTCTAGGGCCTGAAGATATTTTTAGTTTTCATTTAATTTAATTTAATTTTGTTTGTTTGTTTGTGGAAATGAGTTTTAATGATTACTTTTTTTTTTTTAGGTTTCTCACAAATAGCTGGATACATTAACAGTAAATGACAATTTCAAATAAATATATGATATACTGTACCTTCTTCTATTTAAACCAGCCAGTCACATGACTGTGTATGAAATGAGAGAGATATTAGTTGGTAACTTTGGCTTGTGCATGTTGGCTGCTAATATTTTTTTTTTCTCCCAGAATAAAAAAAAAAAATACAAAAAGAAAGGCAAGCGCAAAGCAGTTTATTTATTTTATTTTTTTTATTTTTTTAAATATCTGACAAGAGATTGCAATCATCCTAACAGACCATCAGTTCTGTCACACAACTCACAGGATTACATCCAATAGGACACTCATTTAAATATAATTTGGGGAAAAACCCATATAAATTCTGTATATAGCTGAGAAACTGAGTGCACTGCAAACAATGACATCATAGCAAGTTGAAAAAACTTTGAATATAGTCCAATTTATCTTGTATTTCTTATTATAAGATCACAATACACAAATATAAGATTATTAAACCTATTTTAACCAATTTGTACTCATTTCAAGCTTGAAATAGTTTCGTTGATGGATAATTTTGTTCATTTTAAGTGTTTATTTGATCTGCCAGTAAAACTACAGTACAAGCTTGAAATGAGTAACAATGTCTAGAAATAGGTTTAATGATCTTATATTCGGTTTGTTGTAATCTTATAATAAAATAGACTAGATAAATCTGATTATATTCGAGGTATTTTCACTCGCTAAGATGACTTTTTTGCAGTGTGTTGCAGCTGAAAAATTATATGTGTGAAAATCATTTCAGGTTTCGATTAGTTCCATCTCGATTTAATGTTTTAAAGAGGGTTTGATCATGCGCTCTTAGAAAAATTAGACTTCTTTAAAGATTCTTCAAGTGGTTAAGGTTTGTATCTTGTTAAAGGGGTCCGACTCTGAACCTTCCTTGAAAAGAAAACCCTGTAGGGTTCTTTATACAACTTTTAAAGGTAATCCTACAGGGACAAACCAGAAAAAACTCTTTAGGGTGCTCCTAATCGTTTAACAGACATCCTGTGACAGATTATAGATGTATTTTTATCACAATCGGTGGTCTCTGATGTTAAACTTTACTTTGTTGGACATTACACTGCTATTTAAGTAAGGACAAAAACACTTCAAATAATCAATGATGGGGTGGTATGATTTATTGTTTTATTCCTCTTACACCACAGCAACTTGCCAACAACTATCATTTTTCTATCATACTTTTTATCTGTTTATAGTTGCATTTAATATTGTGGAATTTTTGCACCATGATGCTACAGAGAAACCGCAAAGACAATCATGAAGACTTTCCTGTGGTGGAAATCTTAACATTACAGCCTCTCCTTTATCAGAGCTGGTGTTATAGAAAAGTAATCAACACCTTCTGACCATTCAGAAGCCAGAATTTAACAGCAGTGTGGTAAAATGATGACTGGGTGATGGATATAGATGCGGCATCCGTGATTGTTTCCATAGTACAAATCTCAAAACGTTTCTGATCTGAGTGCCTTGAAAAAGAACAAATAAAACAGTAATGTGTGACTCATTTCTGATTCGACATACAGTATAAATATATGATCAAAATGAAGCAGGTATGACAGTATGGCCTGAACGAACCAAAACACAGACTCTGTTTTTGGCAGGAAGGAAGTATTATTTAAATCCTGGTGTATTATGAACAGTTAATATGTTCTAAATGCATACAAATAACGTATCTGTATCGGTATAGGAGATGCATTATTAATTTTGCCAGAAAGGTTCACTGGGCATCTAGTTGAGAATGGGATCCAGCAGGATGTGATGGAATTGTTGCACAAGCAAGAAGTTTTTACTTTTTTTGTGGTCAGATATGAAGTTTGCGGCACAACCAATGACCATGCTACATGATGCATTTGCATTGTTCATTCCTCCTCAGTACAGTAAATATCTGGTCAGGATCATAGTGGTTTAAATGAAGTTTATATTTTGGGGACTAGAACCAATTAAACAGATGTTAGAATATATATTGTGTGCAGGTACAAGCAAAAATAATAACTCTGCAAGGGAGATTTCCTGTAAACATCTCTGGGATCTAGACCAATTATGAACTGTAGTGATGTAGCTGAGGTTGAGGAACTGTCAGAGCCAGAATTCAGATACCGTGCTGACACTGCTGGCATTTCTACATCCCGGGTTTTCCAGGGTTTTCAGTCTTTCTGTGGGAGCAGTGGTACAGTTAAAAAAAAATTAAATTCACTTCAGACTTAAGCCACACCCACTTTGGATTTAAATATGAAAACAGATACAAGTATAGATATTTTGAGTTCTAAACAGATACAGAGACATTGTGTTACACCCCTAGTCTATTTGTATATTGAATTTTCATTATGTCACATTGTTATACAGTCTCCTTCACAGGCGAAACCTAGGACTCAAACCAAGTGTAGACATTATTCTGTGGGTTCAAACAAAAGTTGCCATGTTCTAAGTTATTTAACACATCTAGATGTAAATATGAGGAAATGAAAGCTGAAATTCTGATCTTTCATCTCATATTCTCATATCTTTTGATCTCAAACCCAAATGCCTTCAGTGCATCGAGAAAGCAACAGAATTAGCTTTGCTGTTCCGATACTTTCAGAAAGGACTGTATGTATAGTATATTACATCTATTCCTCTTCTTTTTACATGGTGTCTCAATCACGGAAAGCACAAATGACTCATTTCAAATTCCGTGTGAAATTCTTGCTTTACAAGAATTCATTCACTCTCTCTTTGTGCATAGATCCTGACCTCATTTTTACCCAGAAATATCATTAAGACTGAGCTGTAACAGGACTGACAGGAAGCAGAGAGCAGTAATGTATGACTCATTTGTGATTTGATGTATAAATATTTCATACATAAAGCAGGTATGACGATGAGGGCTGAAAGAGTCAAAACACAGACTGGTGGGGTTTTCCTTGGTAGTATAGACATACTGTGTAGCTCTTGGTGTAATACAGTTTGCTGTTGTGATTTTGGTTCAGTTTTCATATGCTGCTATGATGGAGGCTCTGCTATGTGAAAGTGCAGCTATAAAGACCTCCATTTTCAGCACTTGGAAACAATACTTCGTACAGTCATGTGAAAAAGTAAGTACACCCCATGGAAATTGTTGGCTTTTTTTGGACATATTTAGATAAGGAAACATTTGATCCTCTTTGAAACAGTGCCTATTGATAAAGTCGATATACTTGAACAAAACCACAAGGAAAATGAGCTTTTTCAATCATTTATTCAACAGAAATTTCAATAGATGTGATATTCTTCTGTGGAAAATGTAAGTACACCCTTGGCCTCAGAAGCTAGTATTGCCCCCTTTTCCAGACTTGCTGGAATTTTTCACCACTCTATTTTTCATTCACATAGACCCCGAGTTAAATCCTGTATGCCTCTCGAGGGATTAATTGCAAACCTCAAAGTGTGCTTAATCTTTAAATATGTCTCCTGTTTTCTCAGAGCAGCTGTTTGTCTATCCCTGCCCTAACATGGCAGAGCCACTCGTGCCATTTTGCATAGCAATCGCTCGCAGCCATTCAGCACTACGCTCGAAATGACTGTGGCAAGAGTCATGTCTAATTTATAAAAGCCAAAAGGATCGATTCAATATTTATGCACAATCTGTCCCACCAGAGCCAGTCGTTTCTGAGACTTGGGGGAAGTGTAATAACCGAGCAACGAGACAAAGGGAAAAGGTTTAAACATGCCTCCGTGCAATCAGAATCTGATCTTTCAGATAGTCGAGTCAACCCCAGTGCTAGCCTGGCAGCTTTTCTGCTGTTTGGATATAAAATCCGATCTGCAATATGTTAAGAAGTGGCAGAACAAATTGCTGGCAGAGAAATGAGCTGGAGCTGATTCCCCAGCCTCCCAGGAAAAATAACAAGAGCGAGGGAAGAAGAAAAATATGCCGAGTATTTAGCTTTATGGCCTGCCTCGGCTTCCAAAAAATCAATCCTTCTCCACATAAAACACCATTAAACTCTTGATTGTCATTCACAGGGTAATGAGGGTAATCGAGACAGGCTGGAATGGCACAGTAAAGCAGACATGTTATGAGCTCTCTGAGGTCATTGAATCAGACTTGTGGAGAAAAGACAGACCTAGTGACTGAAACGTCGGCCGAGCGAATTACATAAGTTTGCTTAAAGTGATTAGAATTTCAAATATCAGCTGTTAGATTAGATTAGGTTCTGGGGCAGCTGCATGTTTGCTTGCTAATATATTATACCACAGCAAGGTTGAATTCTCAAATCTGATTGGCTAGATGGAGCCCACAGTGTCAGCGCTTTTTAACGGTCAGATTTCCAGACAAGATTTTCAGACAAGTTTTCCGACACAGGAAAGTCTTCATGATGGAGAATTAGAATACTTTTTTTTTTTTTGGTCTTATAGAGAGGATTAATAGAGAGCATGGTGAGGGCACGGCTATTTACAGCTGTTATAACATATGTGAGAAGAGGAACTTGTTTTGCAGATGTTTCACAACATGAAATGCAACTATAAATGGATAAAAAGTCATTCGTTAATGTTTGTGTAGGTAAATTGCTGTGCTGTAAGAAGAATAACACACTTGGGATTGTGCTTTTATTGGAAAATATGGGTAACATTACCTCTGCTGTTGATTATTTTCCTATAACAGAACTTTGCCATGTGTTTCATTCCTTACTTATCGGATCATTCAGCCGATTTACAGACAATTTTACTCAATTTTTCAAGCTTGAAATTGTGTTGTTCGAAAATATCTGCCAATAGAACAAGACTATTTGTGATTTTAAAGGAAAATAATCAACATCCATCTTCATGTAGGGCCATTTCACACCATCGTGTCATTGATTATTCCCCTATAATGGCATGCCCCTAAGAGTTTTATTCCTTACACCTTCACTGCTTGTGTATGCTTGTTCTGATATCACAAACACTACAATTTCTGTAATGAGATAACAGGACAATTTTGCTTTGTCCTGCTGTTTTAGTCACTATGAGATGCACCGTTTGTTATTTTTCCTGCCTGAGCACACCTGACTCATCTTATCAGCTCATCTCCAAGCACATCATGTGTTTAAAATGATGGTGACTCTAACGGACCTATTTTATACTTCATGGTACTTGGCTAAAATGGGTGTATATAAGAGGAGAAATGCAATAAAAGTGTTTAAATTTCGCATTACATTCATGTGAAGTTTGTGTGACTTTTCTGTACAAACACATTTTGTCCTGAGGCTCATCACTTATGCTTCATTTGTGCTGCAATTGTGATTTAAATTCTAAACTGGCAGTAAATATCACAATGAAAAAATACTGCTTCACTGTTCTAACGTGATAGGACTCAGAATTGGACATGCACCTAGTCATCTAATCAAGCTGCACACTTCAGTATGGAAACTAGGGAAGAAGTTGTTGATGGCTTTGTGCTTTTGGAATGATGTTTGGGAAGTTAAAACTGTGCTTTTATTTTTGAAAGAAAACTGTTGATGTTTTTGTTTTGTTAATTTCCTTCATTCTTCAACAGCACATTAGTCTATTCCTGTGTTATTATGGTGTGCATGTTGTTTTTAGTTAGAGAAGTTAGAGAAATGAAAACGGTGTTGAGTTTCACACTGGAAGTGGTCCAACAGCCTGACTGTGAGTCCACACTGCCATCTTCAGGAGACATGCTTTCTCACGTCTTTCCCTCTTTTCTACACTGAATGAGAGAAAAAAGACCGGTGAGGGAATGACTGTTTACCGCTGCTATAACATAAATTCAGAACATTAAATGTAACTATAACTATAATGGGATAAAAAATACCATGTGTCATTCTTTAAAAAACATAACATGGTGGTATAACAGGACCGAAACACTTTGGTGTGGTAACCCTAACATTGTTTTTGCATCAGGCATCGTTGATTGCTTTCCTATAAAAGCAGTCCCCAAGCATTACTATCTATCTATCTATATATGGGTGTGCTACCAATTTTATTTTATCTATCTATCTATCTATCTATCTATGTAATTATTCTATCTATCTAATATCTATCTCATATATATCTATCTATGTAATTACTCTATCTATCTATCTATCTATCTTTGATAGAAATATAATGTGCACAAATTGTTGACGTCAGTAGGAAAAATTAAGTCCCGCCTTCTTGTCTGTCATTGGTCAACATTATGGGCTTCTCTCTACGATTGGCTGCTAATTTGACACACTCGTCCCAGATTGGATAGGGACGTTGTTTACACGAGGCGTCACTTTATCTAAAGCGCTTCACAACGTTTATACACAACATATTATCCTAATTTATCACAGAATCCTGCATTTAAATTGTATCTCCATCGAACAAAAATGTTTTGAATATCCAGTTGGTTTACACTTACCAATCCGCAGTTAGGAGGCGGGATTAGTTTGAATACGGAAAATAAAAACAACGCAACCTCGTCGACAGTGTTGCCAGATCCGTGAAGTTTATGTAGAAAGGTTTTTCCAGGCCAGATGAGCTCGTGCTTTTCAGTTTCTTTGTAAAATGATAAGCTTTTGTTGTTGTTGTTTTTGTCTTACTAATTTTAAGGGGGGGAGGGGTAAAAAAAAAGGGCTGGTGATGAAATGACTGTTTATAGCTGCTATAAAGTGATAACTGGAACAAACCTTAATGACAACATTAAATGTAACTATATACAGATAAAGCATGGTGTCATTCATTAATAAAAAATTAACATTATGATTTTCTGTGGTATAAGAGGAGCAAAACACTTCAGGTCATACTGTTATAGGAAAATAATCAAATTTGGGAAGTAACAGTAAATCCATCCTAATGTTGGATATTTTCCTGTTACAGCATGTAGCATTCC
The DNA here is from genome assembly GCA_024331685.1 of Stegophilus panzeri. Classification (NCBI taxonomy): domain Eukaryota; kingdom Metazoa; phylum Chordata; class Actinopteri; order Siluriformes; family Trichomycteridae; genus Stegophilus; species Stegophilus panzeri. The sequence continues at coordinate 4,484,770 of JANDJT010000169.1, read as the reverse complement.
CATTTAATATCACGTCCAGCCATCACTGGATATTAAAATAATGTTAATGATCATTTAAAAAAAATCTGTTCTCTGAGTGGAAAGATCAGGAATAAAAATTACATGAATAAATACACAATATGGCAAAAAGCTTGTAGACACCTGACCATGACACCCAACTGTGCTTGGTGAACATCAGATTTAGTCCCCATTTGCAGTTATAATAAGCTCCACTCTTCTGGGAAGGCTTTCCACTAGATTTTGGGGCGTGGCTGGGGGGATTTCTGTTCATTCAGCTACAAGAGCATTAGTAAGATCAGACACTGATGTTGGATGAGGAGGTCTGGGGTGTAGTCTGTGTTCCAGTTCATCTCAAAGGTGTTCAGTGGGGTTGATGTCAGGGCTCTGTGCAGGACACTCGAGTTCTTCAACTCCAACCTTTCACTCAAACCATGTCTTCATGGAGCTCGCTTTGTGCACAGGCGCATCATCATGCTGGAACAGGGTTAGGCCTCTTAGTTCCAGTGAAGGGAAATTGTAAATCTACAGCACACAAACACATTCTATACAACTGTGTGCTTCCAACTTTGTGGCAACAGTTTAGGGAAGAACCACATATGGGTGTGATGGTCCGGTGTCCACATACTTTTGGTCATATAATGTATTTTTTAAGTTTAAGACAAGCCTCCTCATGACGCTGGTTGAGAAGCATGCAGAGAGTGTGGAAAGATTCCTGAGGAATACTGATTTTAAGAATTTAAAATATAAAATATTTCTGCATTACATTATTCCATGTGTGTTATTTCAGAGTGTTAATGTTTTATTATTATTATTATTATTATTATTATTAAATAGTAGACAATAGGAAACAATTAAGACCTTCTATGAGCAGGGGTGCACAAATTTTTGACTGGTACTATTAAAAACAACGGGGTTTGTAGTAACATAGCTCACTTGGGGAATTGTTTGAAGGAGAGAGAGAGAGAGAGAGAGAGAGAGAGAGAGAGCACTTCACTGTGAACAAAAGCAGATGGGTTGAAGGAAGCGATATGAGATCGATATGCTTGCTTTGCCTCTAAGGTGAACACACTTTCATTACAAGAAGAGTGTATAGAATGTATGTCTTATTGTATGCCCATATTTATATCTCCACACACACACACACACACACACAATCAGCCATAACACTGAAACCACCTACCTGCTTTGACCCATCTAGGCATGCACCCCACAAGACCTCTGAAGGTGTGCTGTGGTATCTGGCACCAAGACGTTAGCAGCAGATCCTTTAAGTCCTGTAGGTTGCGAGGTGGGGCCTCCGTGGATCGGACTTGTTTGTCCAGAACATCCCACAGACGCTTGATCGGATTGAGATCTGGGGAATTTGGAAGCTGAGTCAACACCTTGAACTCTCTGTCATGTTCCTCAAACCGTTCCTGAACAATTTGTACAGTGTGGCAGAGCGCATTATCCTGCTGAAAGAGGCCACTGACATTCGGGAATACCGTTCCCATGAAGATGTGTACATGGTCTGCAACAGTGTTTAGGTAGGTGGTACGTGTCAAAGTAACATCCACATAAACACCAGGACCCAAGGTTTCCCAGCAGAACATTGCAAAGAGCATCACACTTCCTCCGCCAGCTTGCCATCTTCCCATAGTGCATCCTGATGCCTATCTCTTCCTCAGGTAAGCAACACACAAACACACGCACCCGGCCTTCCACATGACATAAAAGAAAATGTGATTCATTAGACCAAGTCACCTTCTTCCATTGCTCCATGGTCCAGTTCTGATGCGCAAATGCCCATTGTAGGTGCTTTCGGCGGTGGACAGGGGTCAGCATGGACCCTGTCACCAGTTCACCGATTGTCCTTCCTTGGACCACTTTTGGTAGGTACTAACCACTACATCCCAGGAACATCCCACAAGACCTGCCGTTTTGGAGATGCTCTGACCCAGACGTCTAGCCATCACAATTTGGCCCTCTCGCTCAGATCCTTACACTTACCCATTTTCCCTGCTTCCAACACATCAATTTCGAGAACTGACTGTTCACTTCCTGCCTAATATATCCCACCCCTTGACAGGTGCCATTGTAAGAAAAGCTATATATGCTATATATGTAGCCAGTCCATCTTGTGACCCTTTCTGAGTTTGTGTTGTCACTGCTGAAGCAGACTTAAATTCACCAAATCAGCCTTTGACACACTGGATGTATATGCACTCACAAACTTCTTAATATACTGAAGTGAAATGGACCTTTTCAGTGCAGATCTGTTAGTTATATAGTTTATAATAAATTATATTTATTAATCTGTGCTTGGACCCTCCATTTTGTTCAAGAACTTTTTTTTTGAAGCAGTGGTTAATATCTTACACTTCTTTATAGGCGTATTACCCAGTTACTACATAACAATGATTAAACTTAGGATATTTTGTAAGGATTTAATATGTGTGTGTGTGTGTGTGTGTGTGTGTGTGTGTGTGGGCACAGGAACCTTGCGTTCCCACCTTTGGTTTATATGAAAAGCAGGTTTTTATTAAATTAGTGGAAATGTAAATCATGGCATAATGGTGAGAATAATAATAATAATAATAATAATAATAATCATCATCATCATCATCATTGTGTTCATTTGGGTTAAATTAGGCCTTTAGGACAGAAACTGATACGTCAAAAACATTCCATTGATATGAACGTGGACAAGTCTGTATTTTCTTCCTTGTTGCACTGATGAATGTAGCTCTTCTCACATCCTAAATCTCAGTTTAACATCTGGAATATAATAATCAGGAGGAGGAAAAGTGCAAAGAGGAGTGAAACACCTCACCTCCAGGACAGGAGATTGGGATGTTGTCTCCTTGCTAATTAGTAAGAATCTGAAGGATACAATAAAATGGACACCTGGTATATTTATGTATTTGTTTGTTTATTTATTTACTGATTGTATCAGTTGAACCTGGTTGTGTAAACGGTGTGGTGTTTAACCCTCACTGCTGTCACGGGTCAAAGAAGATGGGGCGCTAGGCTAAGCCTATGTTTTCACACATGAGGAGAGTGTCACCTCTTCACAGCAGTGAAAGGCAGAGGTCAGAGGTCAAACCCATTATGGCATCAAAGGAGGATGGTGACATTCGTTCAGCTGAAGTTGACAAGACGCATGTTGCCATGGGAACCGAGAACGGGGGGGGGGGTTTACAGTAGCGTGGCATTCTCACTTACAGTACTCAGATATCCTTGTGTGCAATGGCATCAAATCGTGTAGGCACAAATCCTATTTTAAGGAAAATTCTATAAATTATATATAAATTTAGAAAAGCAGTTATAGCACGTATACTATACTCTCTCGTGTTAAGTTGAACTATTTGCAGCTTTTTGTGAATTTCTTATGAATTTGCATTCGTGAGGCTGTGTTCTAGCAACATAAGGTCCAGCTACATAAAATTCCTAGCTTAGAGCGTTCCCAGAAAAACAACTAACATGACTGACAATAGTTACACAGCTTTTAACGCTTAACTCTTAGTGATTAGCTTACGCCTAGAAAGATGAGAATTTGAAGTGTTACAGTTTTTAACTAGCGCCACAAACTGAACAGATGAGGTGTCTGTTTTGAACTTGAAGGGGAGAATAAACACAAAGTCCATCTTTAAATATTCTGTTCTCATTGTTGACTTTTCCTATGTTTTTTTCTTTTCTTTTTTTTTTTTTTGCTAAACCTTGTCATGTTTCCTAATCAGGTCATAGAGAGTAAATTACACAAAATAAGTCTATGAAAGTCTGAATCCTTTCTGATTAGTCTTCAGTTAAATAATTCACATAATTGTCCACAGTAAGGCTCTGCTACAGACGGCATTATGGTTCATGTTTAAAAACAAACAAACAAACAAAAAAAAATCCCAAGAGTTGCTGAAATACCGCTAGTTATTTTTCATCCGTTGATCAGTGTTTTACGAGTCCTCGGTTTGACGACCCCGGGACTACTCTGGAATTATAAACCTGATGTAATGAAAATTTGTACTAAGTACACATCGGTTTAATTACTGTAGTGTGTAATTAAACAAGAATATAAGAAATAAAAGAGTCCGTATGTTTTATCCTGAGTGTATTTATAAGTAAATCATTATAAACAATCCTCTAAGAGCAGAGTAAACTAAAGATGCGTATAGGATCTAATAAGCCATTGTCTATCTCTCAAAATGGACTCTATTCTCCCACCATGGCATCTCCGTACATCGTGGCAAACCGACAGCCGGCGAGTCAGACACTTCTGCAGCCAGTCAGACAGATGAGTGTTGTTGTGGTGCAGTCACAGAGCAGGATCTGAAACACGGAGAGAATCCATATTACATGTGTTAGCGTGCTGTAGCGTCAACTCTAGCTCAGACCATCAATTATGAATAGAGATATACAGCTACCAAGCAGGGGTTCTGTGTCACTGGATAGATTAGGAGCTTTCTAAGAGAAGACCTGGAACATTATTTTGCCTTTTGCATTCCCAAGGATTTTCTCAAACATTCTTCAATCTGCTTGCTTGCTAATCGGAGGAATCTGCATTAAAGATGATTGGAGTTGAACTACTAATACCACAGTTGTCGTTTTCTTGCTTTAGGATTTGCAACAACAGCAAGGTATCACTTTACAACAACGTTCCCTTAACTGACATTAATTAACACATTAGTTTCCTAGAAATTCAGTAGTAATAATGCATAAGTAACATTAAAATGAAATCCACAATGACCAGCACTGAACACATTTAACGAACATGTTGTTAACGGACAAAATTCTGAACTGCAAGTTTTAATATTTACACTTGGAGTTCAGCAAGTTTTCAGCATTTACCAACATGCTATAATTGATTTTTTTGCTTATCTTTAGTCATGTATTGAATAAACTTTAGTCCATATGGATTTCTTTTTATTATGTCATTACATATATTAACTTTATACCATAGCGCGAAACTGATTTGTCAGAAAACATTGATTAAGTTTCTCTAGCAGCAGCTCTGAAAGTCGTTATGGCTACAAGGCAAATCACAGGTTTACGTTAATGCACTTGCTCTAATACGTTATTGTTTCGATAGGAACAACTAATTCACAGGGACTTGTATGGTGGACATGCTGAAAAAATATGTGTAATTGTTGAAGCTTTCTGTTATCAGTTTTGGAAGGAGTCTCCAGTGCCAACAGTTTGTAACAATGTGTTGTGAGAGAGATAGAGAGAGAGAGAGAGAGAGAGAGAGAGAGAAATTATTATCTGCTTTAACATAAGTCCTAACAGCAGCTAACTTGTTTTGTGGATGTTCCACAACATAAATTTTTAATGGTTTAAAATTGTGTTTTATTGCCTGCTAATTAATGAAAAATTTTAGTGTTGGTAAACTGCTATGATAGAAGAGGAATAAAAAAACTTAGTGTTTTATTCCTCACTAAATGCTGTTGTTCATGATTTGTTAATGGTATCTAATACAGTAAACAGTGTTAGTATATACTAGACAGATATTGTTTGCATCTCCTTTCATGCTCGTGTATTTGCAGAGAGTGTGTAATACTGTACGTAATAATGCGCTCTTACTGTATTCAAAAGTTCCGTGTGTTTGCCCTCTAGAGACGTTTGCGTTCAGCCGGGCAGGTGTTTACACTCTGAGCTGATATGGCGTCTGATATACCTGTGCATGGTGAATAGCAATAAGAGCTGTCACTGTGATGGAGTCCTAATAGGCAGGAAAGCGCTGGAGAGGTTAATTTCCTCCATCGCCTGAGCCAGGGGAATAATTTCATTCTGCACTACCTATTGCCTGATCTTTTCACATGGACTTACTAAAGAGACGTTCCTGCTTTATAGGCAGCCACTTAAATATAGAAAAGAAAGCTTGTTCGCCTCCTGAATATGTTTTTCTTTTTACAAAAAAGGTTTACAAAAAGGTTCCAGGTGTAACCCCATTGGGATGAGAAGAACCGTTATCTATTCCAGGAATGTCTATGGATCCCTTTTTTCTGAGGGTGTAGAGTGCAAGAGTACACTTATAGAGTGCTGCTTGAAAGTTTGTGAACCTTTAAGAATTTGGTATATTTCTTCATAAATATGACCTAAAACATCATCAGATTTTCACACAAGTCCTAAAAGTGGACAACGAGAACCTGAAAGTCCAAGCACTTTAGAGATGGTTTTGTAAACTTTTCCTAATGAGCATGACAAACTCTTCTTCTGAGGTCCTCAGAAATCTTCTTTGTTCGTGCCATGATACACTTCAACAAACATGTGTTGTGAAGATCAAACTCCGGTAGATCCCTGTGCCTTAAATAAAACAGGGTGCCCATTCACACTTGACTGTCATCCCATTGATTGAAAACACCTGACTCTAATTTCACCTTTAAACTAATCCTAGATTAATCCTGTTTACTAATCCTAGAGGGTCACATACTTTTGCCTCTCACAGATATGCAATATTGGATCATTTTCCTCAATAAATAAATGACCAAGTATTAAATTTTTTTATTTACATTTAGGTCTTGTGTGAAAATCTGAAGATGTTTTAGGCCATATTTATGCAGATATATAGAAAATCCTAAAGGGTTCACAAACTTTCAAACAGTAACAACAGATATGCAGCAAAGTAGATATGATATCTGCAGAACATGTAGTGCAGTTATATAACAAGTTAGCAGCAATGCATTAAACAGCATACCATAAAATGCAAAAATACAAACAGGTGTCTGATGAACTTCTTCAAGGAATAGTCTCTAATACACAATCATGATGTCATAGAATGATGGACTGTTGTACAGGGTGATCGCTGTTGGTAAAAAAAAGACCTCCTGTAATGTTCCTTGCTACAGAAGAGCTGAATGAGTCTGTTGTTGAAGGTGCTCCACTGTTTGATCAATAAATCATGGAGGGGAACTGATACATTGTCCAGGATGGACAATAGTTTGCTTAGTGTCCTCCTTTCCATGTCCACATCAAAACTGTCCAGCGAGCATCCTTATCAGTACAGAGCCAGTCTACTTAATCAGTTTGTGAACTTCCTTGCTTCTAGTGTTCTAATGCTGCCATAAAGAAGACAGCACTCACAACAACACAATTGTAGAAGACCTCCAACATCTTGCTGCAAACATTTAAGGACCTGAGCTTCCTCAGAAAATAGAGTATGCTCACCCCTTCCTGTTGACCTTTCAGCCTGTTGAGGTGGACAACAAGATATTTGTAGGTGTCAACCAGCTCAACACCCTGTCCCATGATTTCTATTAGTCCTGTGGTGGTCCACTTTCTCCAGAAGTTGACCACCAGCTCCTTGATCTTGGGCACATTGAGGAGTATACAGAACTGTTAACAGTTTTAATGGTTTAAATTTTAGTTTTAACCTGTCTCAAGTGTTTAAGAAGTGTATACTTGTTTGATCTTCAAATTTCTCTTCAGCATTTCCACTGTGAACTCTTGTTTGTACTCTTAATTGTTGTTATTGTAGCTCCTGGCTACTTTTTTTTTATCTGACAGATGGCTATCCGAGTGTTGTTCGCTTGGCTGATACATTATACAGCACATCTGCATGACATTGGGTAAATATATAAAAATAAAAGTTTAGATTTATATCACATTTACATCAAATAAATGCTAGTAAAGTTCTCTTCACCATACATCTTAAAAGTTTTTTTTTTTTTTTCAGTGCAATATCCCATTGCTGTCACCAACTGCTGCCACACAGATTCATTTACCTGAGCACCTCGGGCTCGTAGGCTTCACGTCGGGTCGATCCGACCCCCGTGATATTTCCAAAGGTCACTGTCATTATTGTTGCCTAGCAACCTGCTTCACACACTGTAGATATAAACATCAGTGAGGAGGGGCATAATGGCACTGTGTACATGATTGCAGGTGATTTTGTAGTTTCTCAGATAAAATATGGATTCAGAAGGCTTCATTCTCCCATCTGTCATAAAGTGATCCTCTAAGGGTGAAGCAATACAAACAGTTAGTCTGATGATATTCAATTAAAAGTAAGAGAATGGAGGCAAAAATCTATTTGAGTGAAAGTAAAAAAGTATCCACAGTTAAACATACTCAAGTATTCAAGAGGGAAAAGTAAATTATTGAAAAGTTCATGATGCCTGACCATGTATGGCTAGCGAGTGCGCTAAGCAACCAGTCATAATGAAAATATTCTGCAAACTCAGACAAGCCTAGAATTTGGTTAGCTGGTTCTCTAATGCTAAAGCCCGTTTCAAATGAATGCTAAGGCACATGAAAATAAAACAACTAGTTAGACAATTTATCAAGCTTATTTGCAAAACTAGATAGCTAATATAATGAGATAATTCACAAAACATAACTATCTATAGCCAATTTTACAAGCTAATTCACAAAACCTAACTAGCTAGCTAATTTAAAGACCTAATTTAAAAACAAACAAACAAAAAAAAAACAACCCTTAACTAGAAAGCTAATATTTAGCTGATTTAGTTAACTAAATCACAAACCTTAACTGGCTAATTCACCAAACTTAAACTGAATTTGATGGTGAAAGAACTGACATTTGAACTGAGATTTCTAACAAGTACTTTGAAGATTAAAATGAAACTCTAAGGAGTAAAAAGTATGTTTTTTTTTCTCTCAAAGTAACAGCACAAATATTCAGTTTCAATAACACTTGAGTAAAGTACAAATCCTCTAAAATAGTAATTAACTGCAGTAACAGAGTACAGTTACTCAAGTATCCAGCTCTGTGTGTATGATAACAGTATTATAAAAGATAACAGAATGTAACTTCGACATTAAATAAATAAATACAATTCCCAGGACCAAATGACCAGTGATATCCGTCAACGTTCAGTACTGGGTCAGCTTATTGGTCCATTTTCACCTGTTAAAGCATTTCTTTAATGACACAACACTTAAATTATACAAATGAATCTAAATACTTCAACAGCAGTGTAAAACTGTCAAAACTTCTTATAAGGTATATATATATTAGATAATTTTAGCATACTTTTATATACTTAAGCAAAGCAGAATTTGATATGAATTATGACACATGGTTCACAACTACTGTGAACTATACTATCACATACTGTGCTATGGAACAAAGGACGCAGTTCCCAGTTTATTATTCCCTGTTGAATGCTTGATTCTGATTGGTGAGAAGGTGTTGATTTGAGTTTCTCTAATAGCAGCTCTGACAGTAGTGCTGGCTGTAATCCAAATCACAGATTTATATGAATGCACTTGTTCTAATAAATTATTGTTTCAATACCAACGTACCCAGTGACTGGCGCTTCTGTAAGGAGACTTTTATTTAGGATTTGTAGAAGGAGTCTCCAGTGTCAGCACTTTGTAACTTTCAATTTTCCAACATAGGAAAGTCTTCAGAATTGAGGAGTTTGTGTTTTTTGTTTCTTCTTATAAACTTCAAGAGAAGCTTGGCGAGGAAATGACTGTTTATAGCCACTATAGCGTAAGTGATAACAGAAACGGACTTTCATGGCTGTTCCACAACATTAAATGTAACTAAAAACCTAATAACTTATAACATGTTGTTCTTTAATTAATAAACAACTGTTAGCGTTGGCACATTGCTGTAGTATAAGAGGAATAAAACATGCTGTTATAGGAAAATAATCAACTTTGAGGTGCTCGTTGATTATTTTCCTATTAGAGCATTACATGTTGTTGTTTATTCCTTGTTTTGTCAATCAATTTACAAAATTGAAAAGAAAACACAAATAACGCTTTACAATTTTGCCAACTGGAAATTGTAAAAAAAAAAAAAAAAAAAAGCAGCATTATTTTGGAATTATAGAAAGGCACGGATTTAACAAAAAAATAGACAAAATATGGAAGTGAGGTCACTGGTAAGACGACTGAGTTAACGGTTTAACTCTGGCCTAGTCCAGAATCATATACAGTACCCTGAAAAAAGTTTGCCATCTTGTATACAAGCACTACAACGATCTTTTCTGTAGTAAGTCCTCCAAAGATTCCAAAGATCTTTTCCTAAAATCCAGACATCCTATTGATTTGAAAAGACATATTTCAAATGTGTAGTGATTAATGGGTTAATCCAGAGTTAAAACATGTCTAATAGTCAAATATTACAACTACAGTGAAATTGGCATTGTGTAAACACAGCAGTGGACACACTACACATAATAGTCCCTTTATCTGATTTTATTGATGAATCATGTAATTGTGCCCCAAAGTGTCTTCTGGTTAAATCTTTAAAAAAAATAATAAATGCTTCATTATGTGGCACTGTGGACTTGTGTATAGTTCAGGTCTCTCCTGTGCAGGGTGCTGGTGCTGATTTCTGCCTTTATTTCCCTCCAACCCCCTCCCCCCCTCCCCATGTGCCCAGCGTGATGGATTTCCCTGACTGCTCTGTAGGGGAAGGCAGGTCTGATAAGGTGATTTATCTCAGCCCCACAGCTTCTAATGGATGGGCTACACAACACCGCCTGAAAGTTCATCATTGTAGCACAGCACTCACAACACAAGGAGAGAGCGAGTATAAGACAGAAACTAAAGGAGAGACAGGAAAAAAAGGTGTGATGAAGAGATCAGCTGTGCATGTTTCAAATATTACTTTCTAATAGTAGCATCGATATGCTGACAGATAGCAAGACAAAGATGTGAAAATAAAAAGAGGCTAATTCGACCTGGGATTCATTGGTGTTTATGTGAACTGAATTAGAAAGAACGGTAACACTTTCTAGGAATCTTGAATTCATAATGCTTTCTTAATGCATTTATAACATGATATATAGAATACACAATACGTGCTGTACAAAACAACATGGTCGTACAGTGCTGTGAAAAAAGTATTCTTCTGTTTCTGTGTATATCTCATACTAAATAGTTTTAGCAAAGGAAATATAACATAACATAGAAATAAAGGAAATATAACACAAAACAAAGGCAACCTGAGTAAACACACAATACAGTTTTTATTTATTTATTTAATTATTTTTGAAGTAAAAAAAAAAGAAAAAGTTATCCAACACCTATCACCCATGTGAAAATTTAATTTCCCCCTTAAATTTAAAATCTGTTTGTGCCACCTTTAGCTGCAATAATTGCAACTAAACACTTCTGATAACTGGAGATCAGTCTTTCACTTAGTTCTAGGACTAGGACTTACTCTTAGGCTTTGGATCATTGTCTTGCTGCATAATCCAGCTGCACTTGAGTTTCAACTTACGGACTGAAGCCCGGACATTCTCCTTTAGGATTTTCAGGTAGAGAGCAGAATTCATGTTTCCCTCAATTATTGCAAGTTGCCCAGGTTCTGAAGCAGTGAAGCATCCCCACACCATCACACTACCACCACCATGCTTGAATGTAGGTATGATGTTCTTTTTGTGGAAATCTGTGTTTGGTTTACTCCAGATGTAACAGGACCCCGTCTTCCAAACAGTTCCACTTTCGACACATCAATCCACAGAACATTCTCCCAAAAGCTTTGAGGATCATCAAGGTATTTTGGCAAAATTCAGACGAGTCTTAATGTTCTTCTGGGTTAGCAGTGGTTTTCACATCGCCACTCTTCCATGGATACCATTTTTGCCCAGTGTCTTTCTGATAGTGGAGTCATGAACAGTGACTTTTATTGATGTAAGAGAGGCCTGTAAGCCCTTCGATGTTGTCCTTGGCTCTTTTATGGCTTCCTGGATGAGTAGTCTCTGTGCTCTTGGAGGAATTTTGGAAGGTCGGCCACTTCTGGGAAGGTTCACTACTGTACCGACTTTTTCCATTTGGAATCCCAGAGCCTTTGAAATAGCTTTGTAACCCTTCCCAGACTGATGTATTTCAATCACCTTCTTCCTCATC
>JANDJT010000169.1:4441004-4456067 GCA_024331685.1 Stegophilus panzeri | reverse complement strand
AGGGAGGTAGCACAAAGTATTGACTAAAAGGGTGCCAATAATTGTTGCACACCTATATTTAACAAAGATATTTTTTTTGGATAAACCCTATTTTTGTTTTCAATTGTTTGATATCCATGATAGCAGAATATTTTTGTTAATGTTTTTAACAAAAGGTCAAAACGTTAAACAATAAAGACAATTTTTCACAGCTTTTTTTGCTCATATTTACCAAGGGTGCCAATATCAGTGGAGGTCTTTTACATAACAAAAGTTTTTATCTGTTTATTATTAGCGTTAGATTATGTAGAGTGTCTGCCATACAAGTCCCTGTGAATTAGGTGTTACTATAAAAACAATAATGTATTCAAACAAGCACATTAATATAAACCTGTGAATTTGAATTAGAGCCAGTGCTACTGTCCTTTTGGCCAATCAGATTAAAAAATTCAACAGCGCTGAGGTGTATTAATAATCCACAAGTTTTACAGGTTCTCAGAGAAAGTGACACTATTGGAACAGCAAGACCAATTCTTGTTTGTGCTCTTTTACAGTGAAGACATTTGGTTTTGAGATCAAAAAATGAATATGAGACGATAGGACAGAATTTCAGCTTTCATTTCCTTATATTAATTATTACTAGATGTGTTAAACAACTTGGAACATGGCACCTTTGGTGGCAAACCACCCAATTTTTAGGTGAGCAAAAGTATAGGAACAGATAGTCTTAAAGTAAATAACACTTAATATTTGGTTGCATATCCCTTGCTTGCAATAACTGCATTAAGCTGGTGACCCACTGACATCACCACACTGATACATTCTTCGTTTGTGATGTTTTTCCAGGCTTGTACAGCAGCATCTTCCAGTTGTTGTTTGTTTTGGGGGTTTCTCCCTTCAGTCTCCTCTTCAGGAGGTGAAATGCATGCCTGGCCACTTTTCCCCCCTGATGAAGTCCTTTGTTGTGATGGCAGTATGTTCTGGGTCATTGTTTTGCTGCATGATGAAATTCCTCATTTAGATTGGATGTATTTCTCTGTAAATTGGCACACAGAGTGTTTCTGTAGACTTCTGAATTCATTCTGCTGCTACCATCATGAGTTAGATCATCACTGAAGATTAGTGAGTCCATTCCAGAAGCAGCCGTGCAAGCCCAAGCCATGACACTACCTCCACCATGCTTGACCAATGAGCTTGTACAGTCAAATGAAAAAATAAGTAGACTCCATGGAAACTGTTGGCTTTTTTTGGACACGCAAACATTTGATCATCTATGAAACAGTGAATAATTAATGAAATTGATATACTTGAACAAAACTACAAGAAAAAATGAGCTTTTTCAATCATTTATTCAACAGAAATATAAATAGATGTGATATTCTTCTGTGGAAAAAGTAAGTACACCCTTGGCCTCAGAATTTAGTATTGCCCCCTTTAGCAGAAATAACTTCTCATAGGCATTTTGCATAATTGTCCACCAGGCTTGCTGGAATTTTTGGCTACTCTTCCATGCAATATTCTTTCAGTTGTGAGATGTTTGAGGGCTTTCTTTGCATGTACTGCCCGTTTCAAATCTTCCCATAACATTTCAGTGAGATTCAAATCCAGGCTTTGACTCAGCCATTCCATAACCTTCCATTTCTTCTTTTTGAGCCGTTCGTGGTGGATTTGCTCGTGTGCTTAGGATCATTATACTATTGAAAAGTCCAACTTTTTGTTCAACTTCAGCTTTTGGACAGATGGCAATATCTTCAAGCACTCTGATATGATGCAGAATTCATAGCTACATCAATGAATGCAAGCTGTCCAGTCCCTGAGGTAGCGAAGGAACTCCAAACCATAACATTTCCACCACTTCTCCAGAAAAGCTGTCTGCTGTCACTGTGGCCAAACAACTATATCTTTGATTTGTCTGTCCAGAGCACATTATTCCAAAAGACCTAGTCTTGCTCTAATGTTCTTTTTAGACAGCAAAGGATTTTTCCTGGCACACCTCCCATGCAGGTCAAATTTGTGGAATCTCATTCTAATTGTAGAAGCATGCACTTTGACACCAATAGTTGCAAGACTTACTAGTAGATCCTGTGATGAAATTTTGGGGTTCTTGGAGACTTCTTTTTGCATCAGATGGTCTGCTCTTGGGCTGAATTTGCTGGGATGGCCAGTCCTGGACCAATTGGCATTTGAAATCTGCACCATTTGTAGATGATTTTCCTTACAGTGGAATGATGTATTTCAAATAATTTGGAGATCTTTTTAAACCCCTCGCCAGACTCATAGGCATCCACAACCTTTTTTTTCTGAAGGCCTTACAGAACTCTTTATATGTTGGTACGATGACACCAAACACACCTCAATAACAAAGGGAACTCCAGACACTAGATATGAGAGGGGTATAAATAAGACAGGTTCCACCCGCACTCCCTAAGCAGGTTCTAATCACTGGCACCTAATCTTCAACACCTGATTGTAATTTTATGGATTTGAAGGTGTGATAAATGTAGGGGTGTACTTACTTTTTCCATGTGACTGATCTGATTTTTGTTCATTTAAATTGTGAAGATTAAATTGTGAGGAATCTGTAATAAAAGCTTTTACCTAGCTAAGCTGGCCTTCTCCATGAGGTTTTGTCTGAGCAGGCCACAGATCTCCACGCAGTCCAGCACGATGGCACTCCATAGCTTTTCCGAGTCGGGCCTCTGTAGCACGGCCGAGTCGTCCTCCACATGGCTGAGCCAGAACTCCAGCGCCTCCTCGTGAACTCCATTCTCCCGAGCCAGGAGCTGCAGGAGAGCTTGGTGCTGTTGCTTCTCCACCGAGCTGTATGCTCGCACCGGCCCTAATTGCGCTGCCATCAGAGAAAGCACAGAGAAACCCTCCGAGACGTCCAGCACGTACAGCGGCCCAGAGGAGGAGGAGCGAAAAGTTTCCTCTTTGACCTCTGACCCACGTGACTCGAAGAAGGACAGAAGTTTGGCCATTGCTTTCCGGAAGCACTCGTGATAATTGGTGTTGTTGAGAAGTGCGATTTCAGAACACTCCAGCGTAAACGATTGAGCCGGAAGGTCGTGGCGTGTCTGCAGGCAAGCCAGAGCGCTGCAGAGCTCCAGTTCAGGATTTGAAGGAACTTCAGCAGAGGCCGCTTCGTCCATGCTGCTCGTTACCCCAGCACAGGATACTCTCAGGTAAGCGTCTCTGCAGGAAACTTCCACCAGCAGTTCATCACTGCGCTTCACACTGTAGTCTGGAGGCAAGATCAGAACATAAGCGTGTTATATTATACCACAATCTTATTGGTTAGGTGTTGAGTCATTTTCTATAACAGCAGCTCTGACAGCACACGTCTATATTAATGTAGCTGTTCTAATGCGCTATCGTTTCTATAGTAACAGCTCATTCACAGAAACTCGTATGGCTTTTAATCGCTTAAACAGATTAGACAATTATAGGAAAATAATCAACTTCAGGATGGTAACAGTGAGTCATCGTTAATTATTTATGTATAACAGCACACCCAAGTGTTGTATTTCTTACTTATTTTGTGTCTTTATTCCTACTGCTTTTTAACAATGGTTTGGACTTATATTAATGAAGAATTGTGCTGGATGTTAAAAAAAAAAAACAACAACAACAACAACAACAACAACAAAGTAGTACTTTCTAACTGAGTACTGAGAAAGTTCCTCGGTAAGGGACTCGGACATCTGGATCTAAGTGTAGTAGGTGGTTCGTAGTTTAAAATAAAATGAAATTTTAGGCTATATTTATGGAGCTATATAGAAAATTCGAAAAGGGTGCACAAACTTTCAAGCACCACTGTATGTTGTTTACTCCCACCCCCCCACCCCCACAAATTCATACTGCTACATCATTTCACCCTTGACACGCTTCTTTCAAAGCAGTCTTACGAGACGGGACTGGGTAGATGGCCTGCTCCCAGCACGTGTCTTCGTCCGGGCCGGTAGAGATGCTGTTCTCCTGGTCCAGGTGAAGCTGAAACCACACGGCCAGAGCGTCCACGTCTCCGTCCCGGATCACCGGCACACGCAGCCGAGCCGCCTCCCTCAGACACAGGCCTTCCAGCTCCTGCAGTACACGCAATCAGCACACATTATTATATTTCATGTAAAGCGGTTACTGAAAAGATGAAGGAATCGTTCTCAGAGCCTCCGGATCGTTCTCTGCGGGTGTTTTAATAAACTGCGACATTACTGTGTACGTACATGGAGTAAGCACATAAGTATGCAAATACGTACCCAAGTAAGCATGTACGTAAGTATGTGAGTAAATACGTATGCGAGTACATACGTGAGTGAGTACGTAAGCAAGCAAGTACATAAGTACGTACTTAGTAAGTTCATACGGAAGTAAAACACGTACGTGAATAACTACACGAATAAGTAATTACTTAAGTACATAAATAAGTACGGGAGTACGTATGTGAATAAATATGCAAGTATGTGAGTGAGCATATGAGTAAGTAATTACTTACTCACATACTTGCATATTTATTCACATACGTACTCCCGTACTTATTTATGTACTTAAGTAATTACTTACTCATAAGTATGGGAGTACATATGTAAAATATGCAAGTATGTGAGTAAGTAATTACTTAAGTACATAAATAAGTACGGGAGTACGTATGTGAATAAATATGCAAGTATATGAGTAAGTAATGACTTAAGTACATAAGTGAGTATGTACATGAGTAAGTAATTACTTAAGTACATAAGTGAGTATGTACATGAGTAAGTAATTACTTAAGTACATAAGTACATAAGTAAGTGAGTATGTACATGAGTAATTACTTAAGCAAGTACATAATTGAGTACATACATGAGTAAGTAATTACTTAAGTACATAAATAAGTATGCAAGTATGTACATGAGTAAGTAATTACTTAAGCAAGTACATAAACAAGTACGTGAGTAAGTATGTAAATAAGTATGCAAGTATATGAGTAAGCATATGAGTAATTTCTTAAGCAAGTGCGTGAGTAAGTAATTAAGTACGTACGTGTGAGTATGTATGAGTAATTAAGTGAGTACATGAGTACGTAAGTATGTAAATAAGTATACGAGTATGTGAGTAAGTAATTAGTTAAGTAAGCACATAAATAAGTATGCAAGTATGTACATGAGTAAATAATTACTGAAGTACATAAATAAGTACACGAGTAAGTAAAAAAAAAAAAAGTATGCATGTGAGTTAGTTTGAGCAGGAAAGTAAGTACGTGTATGTGAGCAAGTATGCACTTAGGTATGTAAATAAGCGAGTACGTATGTAGGAAAGAAAGTAGAAAGAACGCAAATACACCTACAAATAAAGATAGATTTAATAACAGATACATAATATAAATAAACTGTTCTTTATTTTGCTTTTTTAAATTTTCCTTCTCTTCCTGTTCTTTTCTCTTCAGCTATGAGGCATGTCTAATAGTGCATAAAAAAATTAATTATATTTTCCTAACAAAATATAAGAGGGAATGGTGAGAGAGAGAGAGAGAGAGAGAGAGAGAGAGAGAGAGATGTTGACCAATATAATTGCAATATGCTATTTTTGTCCAGGCGTTGTGCCAGTCACCATAATGTAGGATAAAGTTCACTTGGACACGCCAATGATACCAGAGACTAATACTGAACTTCATCCAGCTCGAAATGAAATCGAGTTGACTGACATTTACGCTCTGCGATTTCTTCCTGCAGCACACGAGCTGGGTTCCTGCGGTGTATCTGGGTACCTGTGGGTTGTTGAAGTCGATATTCATCACCCTGCAGGGCTCTGTGAGGGCAGCGAAGCCTCCGGGCAGACGGCTCAGTCTCTCAGTGGTGTACGGCTCCGACGACTCATCTGCGTCTCCCGAACACCTCACAGGACTGCGGATGTGTCCTGCTGCAGCCAGATCCAGTCCCCCTACTGCACTCACACACAGCCTGCACACACACACACACACACACACACACACACGATTAACACAACAATTAAAAAATAATCAGTGCTATTTGTCTTATCTCATCTCCAAACTTGATATTTATTTTAGAGCTCATTACTAGTGAGATCTGATATGTATATATGCACGACCCTTGACCTCTCCTTGACATGTATATATGCACGACCCTTGACCTCTCACCTGTGGTGTCTGCGGATCTCGTGGCACTCCACAGCCATTGCGAACACGGTGGCGCCGGCGGGTATGACTCGACCCGTTTCGGAAGGACTGGACAGCGGAACATCTTCAGCATTCTTTCAGGAAGTTACACATTGCAACAGTGGCAATTATTCCCTACCCCTTTAAGATCCACCTCTCTAGTACAGACATATTTATATATTATATTATGATATTATAATCCCTGGATCGTCAAGCCAAGAGGATCCTGAAGAAGGACAGCATATATAATTATCCTTTTAAAGGATGGAACCAAGACAAAAAAAAGCGAATCGATCTGGATACGAATGGATTTATTCGTAAATTGCTCGAACATTTATGCAAGAAACTTTCAGAAGAAAGAGGGAAAAAAAAAATAAATAAAAAAAAAAAAAAAAAAAAAAAAAAAAAAAAGCTTGTATCCTACTTGAGTGTGTGCAAAATTACGTATAACATGAACAAACACTAACACTAACATAAACCTGGCTTAATTGACTTCATGTCACATAAATCGCGATGAGTTACTGCACAATTATATACAGGTTACGCTGTCAAGTTTAAGCATTTCCATTACACAGCAAATGTAATGAACCCCAGTCGCTTCACATCTAAGGCATTAACTACATATATTCAATATGACATGTACAAAAAAAAAAATAATTTAAAATTAAAGACAGCAAGCCAACACAAATCCATCAATCAAGACGAATAAGACGGATCATTCATTTAAAAAGCCTCTGTGTAAGAAGAGGAGCGGCCGAGGCGGTGTGCGAGTCGGTTCTGTTTTCCACGGCATCTTCGTTTAATGCCGTGTTTAACATCATGGCTGGGCGATATGACAAAAAGATCAAAAGATGAATATGAGACGATAGATCAGAATTTCAGCTTTCATTTCCTGATATTTTCACCTAGACGTGTTAAACAACTTAAAACATGGCACCTTTCATTTCATTCATCTTTCAACCATTTTTCAAGTCATAAAACATACTGGAACATGTGACTGACAGGTGTTTCTTGTTGCCCAGGTGTGTCCTGATAGATTGATTGTTTAAAGAATTAATAGCTCAGAGAGTCTACTCTTAGTTTGAGCTCAGGGTTTCGCCTGTAAAGACTGCATTTGTTGTTAAAAAGGATAAACCGACATGAAGACCACAAAGCTGTCTATGGGAGAAAAGTAAGTCATTTTGAATGCATTGGGCATAGCCAGTACATCAACTTGGACTCTCCTGAAAGAAACCACACATCGTAGATGTAAATATCAGGAAATAAAAGCTGAAATTCTGATCTATCGTCTCATTCATCTTTTGATCTCAAACCCAAACGTCTTCATGTATGGCAAAAATAAATGAATCGCCTTGCGTTCCAATACTTTCGAAGGGAACTGTATCATGCATTGTGTTAATTATGAAAGCATGTAGTCATAAACTATTATATGTGTACTGTATAATGCCTCATAATGAACGTATAGAAATGTATTCATGGCTCATCATATACACGGTTCTTGTAGAAAGCCTTACTAAACGTGTAAATCTTAAACTGAACCAAACCTGGCAACTTCTAGGTGGTGGTAAGAGCAGATGCTTCCAGGCATGAATCAAACTCTCGACGATTCCCTCCCCGAGCAGTCCAGCGTCCACCGTTTCCGTGACAACCAAGGACACCCTGACGAAAATGAAAAAACGCCACCAAATTACACAACAGCTGAAATCTGAAACTTTTTTTTTTTTTTTTTTTTTTTTACACGTTTCTCCTGCAGTAAATCGAACATGTCTGACTTGTGTATAGATCACCTGTTGGGAAGGTCTCTCGGGATTTCCATCTCTAGCGATTTCTTGTGTAGGATCTTGATGCTATCTGCCATGCCGTTGGCCGAGGCCACCTCGCACGCCAGCTCGTACATGGTCTTGGACAGCTCGCAGGCGTACACCTCACTCGCACCTGCTTTCTTCGCACACATCCTGACAAACACAAAGTACACGTGGTGTGGCCTTTTTCTTTTTCCCCCGTGACGCATGAGAATGGGTGACTGAAAAGTTGACGACGCGATGGTTACTAGTTACTATGGAAACGAGTCATATTGTATGATCTGCCACAAGTACTGTAGAGATGTAACCATCAGGACAGCTGTTCGATGGTAAACGTAGTAGTCATAATCTCTCGTAAAACTTGTGAGAAAATATATGCTTATTAATGTATACATAACGTATGATATGCCAGGACATGTTTATGACGATGAGGTTTTGTCAGTCTGATGATGATGATGATGATGAAAGGCTCAGGAAGTTCAAGTGTTTCCTATATCTGGAAGTCTAACAGCAGGAAGTCGAGGTAAAGTACCGCGACGTCTTACCTATTACATAATGACAGAGTCAAGATCTTACCCGAGGATGCCCGTGCCTGTTCCGATATCCAGAACGGTTCGACAGCCGTCCCGCACCGCCCTCTGAATAGCGAGCTGGTACTTTCGATTTCGCCCGTGATCATTGAGCATTAGGAAATGCCAGCGCTCCACCAGCCAGTTTGCCACCCTGTAGAAGTTCTCCTTGGCTTCGGGGAAATCCGGCTTCAGTTTCAGGGCTTTGTAGAAATGCGCCGCGGCCTCGTCCCTGAAACCCATCCTGAGACACACGAACCAGAACGTCTCGTTCTCTCACTGCAGAAAAGGAGCTACTCCTAAACTACAGACGTGATCTATCCTCTCCCCACATTAGAGGTCGACCGATCGGTTTTGCCGATTAATCGGCACTGATGACAGAATTGCTGGAACTCTGGAATCGGTTATAAGGTTATAAGGAATCGTCATTATACAGTACGAGAGCGGCCTCTAGAGGTGAAATAAAAACTATCGCTGACTAATTTTTATTGTTGTGTTATTTGAAGTGTTTTTTAATTCATTTTGGATGCCTCTGTTTTTATTTGTTATTTGGGGTGTTACTTTTTAGTTCAGTTTGGATGTATATATTTTATTTACATTCATATTTGTTAACATTTTCACGGTGCAGTCAGTACTGATTATTTTTGTAATAAAGTTCAGCAGTATTTCACTTGGAGCGTTGTGTTTTCATTCAGTATCAATTTTAAAAACTATCAGTTGATTAATCGGCTATCGGCAGGTAGGTACCGCCTGACTTAGTTATCGCTATCGGTGAAATCCACTACCGGTCGACCTCTACTACTCATTAAGAAAAAAAAAAAAAAGAAACTGTACCTGAAAAGATGCTCGCCCATGCTGTTGACGATCACCTCGTCTTTAGGGAACAACTCCAGCGCTTGCTCATAGCAGTCGAAGAGCTCCTGGATGCGACCGACTGTGTCCAGCTCGTCAGCCCACTTCAAAAGCGTGAACCTGAAGGAGTCCTGTTGGTTCAGAAAGATAACAGAGACAAACATAAACAAACGGTGTACGCTCGCTTGGAGTAACACACGTGTACCAAAGCTGTACTGTAGTTCTTTTGCCTTAAAGCAATGATTCTCAAAATGGTGTCTGATTTTTTTGTGGAAATCACAACCAACTACTATCAAAATTAAACAATTTATATTGAGGAATTGTTTATCATAAATATACTGTTATTTGTGCACTTTAATTAAAAGAGTTTAATCCATACCTCAGTAACTCAAACACAAATCGTCCTATACAGTACATAATTTGTCCTGTTAATTGAAATCTCAGGAATGCAACACTCTATGGTGTGTGTCTGTGTGTGTGTGTGGGGGGGGGGGTTAAATGGTCTTTTGGCCTTTTGACCTTAGCGGTTCTACAAAGCGCTTTACACTGTTTCTCATTCACCCATTCACACACACACACACACACACACACACACTCATGCATAGCTGTAGCCTGCCATGGGCAGCAACTTGGGGTTCAGTGTCTTGCTCAAGCACACTTCAGCATGTGGGCCAGGGATTGAACCGCCAACCCTACGATTAGTGGACAACCAGCTCTACCACCCGAGCCACAGCCGGATAAAGCCACACTCCACAGACCTCACACCGGGATAAAGCGCCGAGTGATGCTGTGTGAAAAATCCTGAATCTGGGAAACCATCTTGAGATATGAGCTCTTATGATATGGGTTTCTAAACATTTAAGATAAATCAGAAACTGTTTCCATCTAACCAACTGGTAAAGAAGGTCTAGCAGTTTGAGTTGACTTGGCATCTGCTCAGATCATGCTGGGGTGGTTGTTGTTTTTTTCAGCAGAAGTTAAACAATCTTCACCATCTATCATCTCACCCTTGCCAAGTCTTTGAGAGCAGGGGAGAGGTTCAGGGCCAGGAGGAAGTGGACGAACGCGGTGCCGTAATCTTGCTGGAGGAGGCATTGCTGTGCGCTTTGGAGAGAGCTGGAGACGAGCTCGTTTCTAGCCGGATCTTCTCTCGGAGCTCTGCTGCGGCGCCTGCTCCTCTTCGCCCTCACTGCCGCACTGCTGTTGTTCGGCATCTCGGAGTAACAGAGATGGGTCACGATTCACGAATTAAACCGGGAAATTACTAAACACACATCACCAAGTCACGAAAAATGCGCATTCATAAAAACAAAGAAGAAAAAGAAAAGCTTCCTCTTGTCAGTATTAGTTAATGAACCGGCATGTTAATAACAGCAGTAATAAATTATCCCTCCGAAATCTGTCAAAAATGTCCCCTAAAATATAAAAAAACCCACACACATCATATCTAAACTAAAGGTCATTCACTGCCTTTTTTTTAATCATAACCAAATAAACGAAAAAAAAAACCAATCCCCACTACATTACATTTTAACATTTCCCATGCATCTGTTATATAGGACTGAGTGTCCGTCGCGTAAATATTCACGGCGGGAAACAAATTCCACTGCATCATTGGTTCTGATTGAAATGCCGCCATCTTGAAGAGGTCAACGATCCACGAGCAGCGGATTGACACGAACTGTATTTAAAGAGCGTCAAATAAGATTTTCAGTAATTGTATTGAAAAAGTATGTAAGAATTTTATTTATTTAATAATATAAAAGAAAAGAATTGCGCTCATGTTGTCCTTTTTTCCCTGACCAAAACCATTTGCACGCACGCACGCACACACACAATATGGCAAGATACACCTTTCATTCCTTTCCAAAATGGCGGACGAAGGAACTCGTTGCCATGCCATCTTTCTTAACTCCCTCCCATACGCTCTCTCCACTTCCGCAGGCGGTTGGCGTGACGTCATCCCGACTATGACCGCTCCTCCCCATCGGGAAAAAAAAAAAAAAAAAACACGCGCGTACAGTAGGAGGGCGGGGTTTGGATTTCTCAGTCTGTCATTGCAAGTGTTTGGGCGACGTGGACCTTCAACTTGAAACATTAACTTTATTTTATTGTGTGTTTTTTTTCCCCTCGAGAAAGCGTTTCACATTTTTTTTTTTAGTTTATAAAGCGAATAATTAATCTACAACCCAACACGGTGGTTATTTTTTAATATAGAGAAAGGCTTTATTTCGGTTATTATTTAAGGAAAATTCTCGACTGAGTTCATCCAGAAATAGCCCTTGGACTTTTGGGAAAACTGAACTGAACTGGACTAAAAATAAATCTAATGTAGCGTTAAACATCCGGTTATTTTTGGTTATTTTTGTAGCCAGGCAGCTTGTTGCAGACCCATACAAAGTGACTAACACCAGACACATTTATTAAAGAGGGAAGAGAAAGGGGGAAAACATGGGTTTGTACCCGCTGGAGTTCAGTGAATGTTACCTGGACAGCCCGGGGTTCAGGGATAAAATTAAAGCCCATGAAGCAGAGCTGGACAAAACCAACAGGTTTATTAAAGAGCTTTATAAAGACGGGAAAAATCTCATCAACGCCACGAAACGTAAGTTTGAACTTTTTTTTTTTTTTTTTTTTTTTTTAAATTTCAACACGCTTTCTTTTTATTTATTTATTTATTTATTTATTTATTTATTTATTCACTATATATAATAAAAGCCATGAAACAAACAGTAGAGCCGCTTTCTCATGACCAACATGTCTTCACTGTCAATGTTTATTTAAAGATTTCATTGAAAAACTGTATCTATAAAACACTTTCTTTCTCCTCTTGTGGATGGGATGGTTTTACCTGTGTGGATGATCTCACCTGGATTGGGTTGGCATGTCTAAGAAAAATGTACAATAACCTGTCAAGAACTGCAGAAGTCCAGAAAGGCCATGGGTGGTGGTGGTTGTTGTTGTTGTTATTATTATTATTATGATTATTATTATTATTATTTACTTTTCTTAAGATCTCGAGAACTTGTTTTCCAGAAAGCGTGATTAGGCATACATGCTGTACATTATGGATGAGTGCATGCTTTATTCATTTAATCAAGGGTCGATGTAATAAGAGAATATTTATTAGCTGGCGTGGTGGTAGCTTTGCCACTTTACACCTCCAAGGTCCTGGGTACAATCCTGAGCTCCGGGGACTTCGTGGACTTCGACTTTACTTAACACAAATTTCCACTTCGGGATCAATCTAGCTACGTATTGTACACTTCCTGTCAAAAGTTTGTGGACACTCGATTGAAATGTTTCTCATGATCTTTAAAAACCTTTTGATCCGAAGGTGTGTGATAAAACGTGTGAAATCAGTGTCGTAGAGAAAAATATAATCGTGCCGACGTATTCGTTTCTTTCATCAGACTGAAACTCACATTTTATTTACAAAAAATTTTTATTTATTTTTTTTAAACGGAGCGAAATATTCCGAAAAGCAGCCGATGAGAGTCCGGCGTCGGTGTGAACTCCTTTAACTCTGTTTAAAAAGCATCTCGGGGGAAATTCCTCAAGAAATCGGTCGAGAAAACGCCAAGAATACATTTCTGGAAATTCTAGGCGACAAGGGTGTCTACTTTGAAGATGCTAAAATATTAAATTATTTTGATTTATTTATTTTTTTTATCACGACATAATTCCCACAGTTCCATTTGTGTTACTCCAGAGTTTTGATGACTTTATTATTATTATTATTATTATTATAAAATGTGTAGAAAATAAATAACAATAAATAAAGAATGAGTGTGTCTAAACTTTTGACCGGTTCTGTAGTTGTATGTTTGTAAGTGCTAGGTAATTTCCAGATTTGCAGCTATACAGTCCGTACAGGATTTCATGGATTTATTTATTTATTTATTTATTTATTTATTTATTTAGTGATTGTTGCAGCCAAAAACATTTGATTTTTCTGCAGCGTGCACACGCGACTTGTGGAGTCTTTTGTGCTTTTTAAAAAAAAACAACTACTTTTTATTTGTGGAAAACTACTTGAATCGGCGAAATTGCAATTGCACGGTCTTTCGCAGTGATGTTTGTTGGTAAATGAGACCTTTTGGCTTTGGCTGAATGCGCCTTGTGATGACGTCACATGAAAATTTAGAAAAATTGCAAGCTCCTCCGAATCCTGTAGAGACCGGCTATTCAATTCACTGAAATTTTATTTGTATAGCGCTTTTAACAATAGACATTGTCTAAAAGCAGCTTTACAGAAATATATAAACACAGGATACAGATTTTAAGTGTGTGAATTTATCCATAATGAGCACATGGTTCATGTCCTTAATCCCTCTTTTCCATCTTCCAATCTCTTCTAGGAATCTCTTATTCTCAAACTGCTCATGATGTATAATCTCACTATCCAGTGTCACCCAGAACATAATGGATTTCCCTTTGAGCCTCATGATGTCTCAGGGAGTTTTCCCTTGCCACTATCGCCTCTGGTTTGCTTATTAGGGATCTTATTTATTTGTATACAAGCACTATAAACGTTAAGGTTAAGTTAATTTTTAATAACACGGCGTACTGTTTATATTCCTTATTAACTGCTAATAGATCATATGTGCAATATAAGGCTTTTAGTCATGGTCCACTAAGAATAAGTCCTTAAAGGCCTTCCTGTTGCACTAGGTAGAGTACAACCGTATCATATGACTATAGACTATGACTTTAGGGAATATTTGGGATTTCAGCCAAACATAAACATCAAAGGCGAATACACGCAATTTCGTAGCCTGAAATCTCACTCCAAGTCATTTCTAACAAGCACTGGCAAAAAAAAAAAGTGCAAGGGATTATGGGATATCGAGCAGCATGCACTTCATTCACTTTTTTCAGTCACCAATCGGGCAAAAGGCAGAGATGAAATATGTTAGGAGTAAATGCCACAGTCTTCTTTTGTCCCCGATTATGTTGCAGCTATTTTTAAGCATTTTGTCTCTGTATTCGTAGATCACAGTGAGTACTGTGGGGGTTTTTTTTAAGCACATTTGAGCAGGAAGTCATGTCATTTGATACTATGGAATATTTTAACTTCGCATAAATATTAAACTAGGAACGCCTTTTTAGAACTAAGTTTACGAATGTATGTGAACAAGAAGGTGATTTATTTGAAATCCACAAGGTTCAGTCACGTCCTGCATTGCAGACAGACACGCCCATCACAAAGCCATGGGAGCGGAGGAAGATATTCAGCAGACGTTTAAGAAAAGCCGGTCCATTTTCAGACTTTGTTGGACAAATTCCAATTGCGATACTATACCAGTGCACTAAACCATAAACAAACCAATATATTCCCCAGTAAGCTCCAGGGATTATATCAGGAATATCATGAAAAAAAATGACACCTTTTTTTTTTTTCAGTCCCAAATGCCTTCCTATTGCACTAGGTAGTGTACAAGTCATTCCTAATGTACTGAAGTGCACTATTACGGGGAATCTTTCAGGTATCACGGGCCCGATTTTTAACCATTAGAACTGCAGTTTAGACTGAAATGGACCCTTTCCCTACACAGCCCACTCTTATTGAGTTTGGGGTTCAGCCACAAGCGTACAGTGCCCTCCAATAATATTGGCACCCTTCAAAAATTCACAAAAATACTCTGCTCTCATGGATATCAAACAATTGCAAACACAACACAGGTTTATCCAAAAAAAAAAAAAAAAT
>JANDJT010000169.1:4302921-4313749 GCA_024331685.1 Stegophilus panzeri | reverse complement strand
TGTGTGTGTGTGTGTGTGTGTGTGTGTGCTTCCGGCAGAGATTTGATCGCCTGAGTGTTCCTTCCACTGACTGACAGGAATATGTTAAACCCCTCCTCGCCTCTCGCGCTGTTTTCTTCTCTCCCACTGACCCACAACTCGCAGCACCATTAGCCTCCAGCTGGTATTTAGGGCTCCGGCGAACAGAAAGTGATGTGATTGTGAGCTGCTAAACTTTGTAGCCATCATATGAAGTTATAATATAAAGGGTTATTTATTTCACTTTCACCCCTCCTTTCTGTCAGCGCTGCCAGAGCTCTATTAGGCGATGCTCTGTATAAAGAGGGACCTGTGACCAACTGACGTTACACAACATTACACATAAACATGGTATCTTTTGTAGATTCAAATAAATAAATAATAATAACATAGCGTGAGACCATTACTGAAACTGGGTCCGGAGTGGAAACGGATCTTTTCTGATTTTGTAGTCCAGACTAGGGCATGGTGTTATAGGAAAATAATCAGTAATGCTGTCGTGTAATCCTGTCTGATGTGAAGCGGGGTTACCGTTATCGCCAAGTTTATTATTTTCCATTAACTGCATGCTCTAACATCCTTCATTCCTCTTCATACCACGTCCATTTGCCAACTATTACAAATTCCTTCACTTAGTAATGAATGACATCATACTTTTTTAATCCCTTTATAGCTACATTTAATGTTATGGAACGGGTTTGTTCTTGTTCTCGCTTACATTACAGCAGCTATAGACAGTCAGTTAGCTCTGACACTGGAGACTCCTTCCATAAAAGCGAAATAAACATCTCCTTACAGAAAACTTCACCACATCAACAACTTCACGTCTGTAAATTTGTTTATGCGGCATGTCCGTCGTAAAAAAAAAAAAAAAAAGGCCCCGTATACGTTGTTACTATAGAAACGCTAACGTATTAGAACCGCTGTCGTATTAGAGCTGCAGTTATAGGAAATGAATGAACCCGTTCTTACCAGAGCTGTGGTATCAAACGTATTGATACATCGCTTCGACTCGGATAAATACACTTTTTAGATGTTTGAGAAATCCTTGTAGAAAATCGAAATATGTTTGAACATCTGTTTGTGCCATTTGCTTCATTTTTTGAAATCTCTGACAGAGATAATTAATGGAAACTGTGGCGTACGTTCACCCCTGACATGCGTTGTTAATTGTTGTCATCTGTTAATGACTAACGCTCGGTACGATCTCAATTAGTACACTGCTTTATCACGTGTGCACAATAACCTCCTGCTGCTTTCTGAACATAAGATATTTCTATTATTGGAACGTGATGCAAATAATCTAATAAAGCAGTATTCATTTTTATCTCGTTAAACAGAAGCAGATCTTTTCGACTCGTGAGACTCGACGGTATTTTAACGGCCGAGTTAACGACGCTGAGACGTGAGAAACTGAACCTACGCCGTGGCTACAGGTTCTCCATCAGAAACCTCTCTTAAAAAATTGTCTGAAGCCTATTTTTTACTTTTTCCAGCAAAACAGCGTGTCGACTGGAAGTCATTTATTTTTTGACGTGTTGCCAATGCTGAATATTTGGGATTCAACTGTGGCTTTTAGAGACGCTGAAAATGTTCAACTTGTGTGACTAGGCAGGAAATGCCAGTCTAAATCAGATTACTTTTTTTTTTTTTTAATCCTCCATTTATGCATCTGTTTACATTATCAATAATATACAGTGACGGTATTATAGCATATAATATCTCACTATACACCGATCAGCTTTAACGTCGAAACCACTGACAGGTGAAGTGAAGAACATTGATTATCTCGTTACCATGGCACCTGTCGATGGGGCGGGATATATTTATTAGGCAGCAAGTGAACAGTCAGTTCTCAAAGTTGACGTGTTGGAAGCAGGAAAAATGGGCAAATGTAAGGATCTGAGTGACTCTGACAAAGGCCAAATTGTGATGGCCAGACGACTGGGTCAGAGCATCTCCAAAACGCCAGATCGGGGCAGTGGTAGCCTGGCAGGGGGCAGTGGTGGCTGGGCGGTTAAGGCTCTGGGTTACTGATCGGAGGGTCAAGCCCCAGCACTGCCAAGCTGCCACTCTTGGACCCTTGAACAAGGCACTTAACCCTCTCTGCTCCAGGGGCGCTGTATCATGGCTGACCCTGCGCTCCGCACACCCAACCTCCTAACATGCTGGGGTATGCGAAGAAAAGAATTTCACTGTAACGTATATGTGATTAATAAAGACTTATTATTATTATTATTATTATTATTATCATCTTGTGGGGTGTTCCTGGTATGCAGTGGTTAGTACCTAACAAAAGTGGTCCAAGGAAGACTAACCGGTGAACCGGTGATAGGGTCATGGTTTTTTTTGTCTCATTAAATTGAAGAGAGACAGAGAGACAGAGAAAGAGAGAGAGAGAAAAAGAGAGAGAGGAATAGCGGCTTTTGAGGAGACGTTCTACAACATAGCGTATGTGCAAATATAGACATAACATTAACTATAAATGGATAAAAGGTATGAAGCGTCATTCTTTAATAAATGTTAAATTGCAATAATTTACAAGTTGCCCTGGTATATGAGGAATAAATGACTTGGGGGCGTGCTGGTGTAGGAAAATAATCATCTTCAGGGTGGAAGCAGTAACTCCACCGGATCTCACCACTCCGTCCGACTGCATTACGGCGGCCACCAGGGGGCGAATACTTTACCCTTCATATCCCGAGGCTGAGCGTGAGCCTGGGAAACATTCATCTCATAACCACTGTTATCAAATCATCTCAATGTGCAAATGTTTGTCTAATATTAGCTCTTGTCACGAAGAATGACACAAGTCAGGTGAAAGAATCTGATACGAGCGTTATGAATGCCAGCTCAGATCTCTTTTTGCATTTCTGATGGTGAACTGTAGATAAACAGGAAAAAAATATAACAAACAGGAATGAGACATCTGTCAATTCCAGCAACTATTCACGTCCAAAGCACGTCTGGACGGTCGAGTCATGCTCACTCCAACCTCCTAAGCCTCTCCTCCTCTCCTTCCTTCCCTCCAAATGCTCCTGTTTGAGGGAAGTGGAGAGAAAAAAGCAGCAGTTCGTCCGCAGCCTGAAGCTTGGCTGGATTTTATTAAGTACAGCAGGGCTCTCGGGAAGAGCTTCAGAGGATCAGGAGAAATAACCGAGCTATGAGAACTCCAGTTCAAACTTCACCTGACTTACACACACACACACACACAAACACACACACACAGAGTCGGAGCAGGAAGTGTTTCGGATCACTCATGTTCAGGGTTCAACATTTTTTATAATGAACCATGAGTATGTTTTTAATGTTATACTGCATTCATTATGAAAATCATTGCACCTCACAGCCAAAAAAAACACACCATCATTTTAATTCATCTGGTTTCATTCATTCATTTCCTTCTTCCTTCCTTCCTTCATTCCTTCCTTTCTTTCTTCCTTCATTCCTTGCTTGCTTTCTTCCTTTGCTCCTCACTCATACACTTCCTTCCTTATTTACATTCTCCTTCCTTCCTTCCTTCCATCCTTGCTTACTTACTCACTCACCCACTTCCTTCCTTCATTCCTTTCTTTCTTCCTTTGCTCCTCACTCATTTCTTTCCTTTCTTATTCACATTGTCCTTCCTTCCTTTTTCCTTGCTTCCTTCCACTTACTCACCCACTTCCTTCATTCCTTCCATCCTTCACTCCTTTCTTTTGTCCTTTGCTCCTCACTCATTTCTTTCCTTTCTTATTTACATTCTCCTTCCTTTCTTTTTCCTTGCTTCCTTCCACGCTCCCTTCATTCCTTCTTTCATTCAGTCCTTCCTCACTTTCTTTCCTCCTTTGCTCCTCACTCACTCCTTCTTCTTTCTTCCTTCCTTTCTTACTTGCTTACTCACTCTCTCACGCCCTTCCTTATTTACAGTCTTGCTTTTTTTCTTTACATCCTACCTTCCTTATTCACTCACTCACTCACTTCCTACCTTATTTACATTCTCCTTCCATCCTTCCTTCCTTGCTTATTTACTTACTCACTCACTTTCCTTCATTTCTTACTTTTTCTTAATTCCTTGCCTCCTTCCATCCCATCGTTCATTTTTTTTTCTTGTTTTATTCCACTCTTAACATTTTCCTACCATATTTACTTTCTTGCTTTCATGCTTCCTTCCAACTTTCATTCCTTACTTAGTCACTCACTCACTTCCTTCATTCTGTATTTATGGTCTTGCTTCCTTCCGTCCTTACTCACTCACTCGCTCTCCATTTCCTCTTTCATTCCTTCCATCTATATGTCTTTCCTTACTCACTGACACACTTCATTCCTTCCTTTATTTCTTCCTTCCTTTCTGAGAGATACATAGTGTTTGTCCGCTCATCGTCGAATCCTGACAACGTTACAGCCATCAGTGGCTGGGAGTCAAGGAGGGGAAGCCATGCTGTCTGGGTGGGAGGGGCATTACATGGTTTCCCCTGTCAATCACAGTGACACTAACCAATTGTGGGTGTCTGTGTACTCATGTACAGTATGTGGAAGAGGGCAAACAGCGCTTTCCTCCCGAGTGTGTTACACAGCCCTGTGACATGTCTCAATGGAACCTTCACACTCTCTGGATGGAATGTGTGTGATATGAACATAATGCATATACAAACCAGGACTGCTTCTCTGTCATAATCAATCTAAAGTTCTGTGAACACTATTTACAATGCATTATGTTTATAATGCATTATAATATGTTATGAATGCAATTATAGCTCGTTCTTCTCCCAGGACACAAGCATTTCCCGAAACGTTATGCTCCTCCGTGGAGATCGTCAAGAGCACCAAATTCCTTGGTGTTCACCTGGTGGAGAACATCACCTGGTCCCTCAACACCAGCTCCATAACCAAGAAAGCCCAGCAGCGTCTCTACTTTCTGCGAAGGCTGAAAAAATCCCAACTCCCACCCCTCATCCTCACCACGTTCTTCAGAGGAACCATCGAGAGCATCCTGAGCAGCTATATCATTGTCTGGTTCGGAAATCGCACCGTATCGGATCGCAAGACCCTGCAGAGGATAGTGAGGACAGCTGAGAAGATCATCGGGGGCTCTCTTCTCTCCATCGTAGACATTTACACCACATGCTGCATTGGTAAAGCCACCAGCATTGTGGCCGACCCCACACACCCCTCACGCACACTCTTCACCCTCCTGCCGTCTGGAAAAAAGGTACCGAATAGTTCAGGCCCTCACGGCCAGACTGTCTAACAGCTTCTTCCCCCAAGCCATCAGACTCCTCAATACTCAGAGACTGGACTGACACACACACACACACACACACACACTCTCATACTGAACTGAACACCATCCCACTCCCCTTGCAATTTTTGCACATCTCTGTACTGACAACCTGCATTTCTGCTGCATTCTGCTGTCCTATAAGCTAATCTGCTGAATACTACGTCCTAGCATGTTATTTTTATATTCACAGCATTAAAAAAAATATATATATATTTTATATTGTTTTTCTCTTGCACTACCTGTTATATCGGACACTTCCACACTAGAACCGTGTACTGTTCGGCACTACTCTGTCACTTACTGTACCTATTGTCCTGTGTTAGTACTTACCGTCCTGTCTTGTGTTGTTAGCACACGTTAGCATGTGCACTTTATGTAAAAATGTGTAGGTCTTATTTAGTTCTGTCGTCTCGTGTGGTTAGTGTGTTGTTTTATGTAGCACCGTGGTCCTGGATGAACGTCGTTTCGTTTCACTGTGTACCGTACCAGCTCTACATGGTTGAAATGACAATAAAAGCCACTTGACTTGACTTTTGCACCGTGTGAAGCCTGACGCGACACATTTACTCTACTGTATTTACTCTACACACTTACTCATCGACGGTATTTCCCTGGGCTGTGTTTCCTGCTGAAATAGTGAACCTGCTGGCACTTTGTTTTCGTGACAGAGTTGTAGAACCGGTACGCACGGCTCCTGAACCCAGTGACATGACGCGTTTGTGCGTGACTTTGTGCGTGTTAGCAGACGGGATTGACTAGTTTCATTGAACCGATTCCCCTCGACTGCTATCTCTAGAGGCGAGGTTACATTACAGGGATGAAGGGCACCGATGGTATGCTGATTCACAGTGACTCGTTTCTGAGAGTTTATCGAGAGGGAAGGAAGTTCCTCTCTTCTTGTAAATGCAGTGTGAATTTAGCCAGTTACAGGCAGCATGTTTCACAGGGCTGGGAAATTATCACTCTCCTTCATGACGAGAAAGCCGACATTTTGATCAGTGTTACAGACTATAGAAGGTCTAACCTGGTCTAAATAAGGAAAAATGTAGATTATGTAGATATCGGTGCATATAGAGTACTTCTGCATTAGTATTATATAAGCAAGTATTTATTAGTTTTTCCAAATATATGAAATGGTACAGGGATTATTCGTCTAGAAATTTGATAGAAAATAACGTATTAAGTAATAGACCAGTTCTCAGTCTATAATTTCCGTGCAGAATTAAAGATGCGTTGTAGGCTGAGTGACATCTCTAAATTGTTCGTAGTGTGTGAATGTGTGTGTGATTATGCCCTGAGATGGGTTGTCCTTGTGCCCAGAGTTCCCTGGGATAGGCTCCAAGCGGTACAGAAAATGGATGGATGGCTGGATGGAAAACCAACATGGTGATGTTATTATATTTCAGTTAAATTTCTCTAATACCACAGCCATTTGCCAACATTTATCATTTTCTATTTGTTAAAGAATGACACATCATACTTTCTTTAATCTATTTATAGTTACAATTTTATAGTTCTCTGTTTACACCGCATGCATTTTATTTAGTTTTTTTTTTCTTTTTTTTTCTCAGTTTTCTTTTGCATGCGTTTGTCTTTCGGTGTTTTCCTTTTCCTTTTCTTATTCTCAGCGTCGTTTGCTTTGGCGTTTGTATGTTTGAGTCTGTTTTCTGTTTTATCGTTCTGCTGCTTTTGATCCGTTTGTCGCTTGTGGCGGAGCTCCAAACTCCAAATCTCGAGTGGCAAGTTTTCCCAGGCCTTGATCTACCGTTCTCTCTACGGACTACGGCGTGCGTGCCGCTCTCGCTGACGGCGGAGAGCGTGCGCGATCGTTTCCGAACGGAATCGGGACTGCTCGAGCGGTGTTCTCCAGTGGCATCGTGGTTGTGAGTTCCTGTTATCACTTACGTTATAGCGGCTATATATAGCTGTTCCCTCACCAGCCTTTCTTTATTTAGTTAACCGGATGACAATTTTCAGCTTGTCGTGATACTGAGAAACTTTGTAAAGTGCAAAGTCCCGTGTCGGAAAACTTCAAGGGACAGATCTACACCTCACTGTTACAAAGCACTGGCACTGTTTCAGTTCCTACCGGCATTTAGTTTAGTGGAGTTTGGTGGCAAAAATATATAAAAAAACAAAACAAAAAAAAAAACCCTGGACTCGAGTCAAACCAAAGTAGCACAATGATGAAGCTGTACAGATCACGCTGACATGCTGCTACTACTGTAGCACCATACATTTACACACATACTCACCCGTGCTGAGAAGAAGCAGGACTTTCATGGCCAGAAACTCCTCGTAGGTGAGCTGCAGACGGACAAATTCCTGACTGACCTGCTTCATGCTCACACACAGATCGTACATGGCCGACTGGTGCATGCGCTCCCTTGAAGAAAGAGAAACGAGATAGAGAGAACCGTTAGCATTAGTACCCAGAACAGCAGGTATGAAACGTCCTACACTGTCAGAAATCTCTGTCTTCTTTAGCGGTGCTTTAAAATGATACAACACTGGGCTAAAAACACAGTAATCAGACTGAATACGACAGGGAGCACTGAATGCTCTGGTTAGAGAAACGCTGGTTCACACTTCTTTAAAAAGGTGCTATAGTCGATTTTTTTTCCTGCCTTACTAGTACAAATAAACTGGAAAAAATATGTAAAACATGATAAAAAAAATCATGCTAAAGTAAGTCAGAGAATGATATCAGCAACAACTTTTAACAACAAGTAAAAAACAGGCTCTTATAAATATTTACATTGAATTTCAGTATTTCTTAGTATTTGGAGATTCCCCCCTTTTTTTTTTTTTTTGCAGAATCTTGATTTGGAAGATTTTCCTTTCTGACATCGTTAAGGCATAAAATTATACGTATAAAAAATAAAAACAATATAAAACAAACAAACAAACGCATATAACTCAATTCCTACTTGGGCACTTAATATAAAGTCTTCGTAATGCTGTATTTGATGCATTTTCAACGTTAACACACTATTTTCAACTTTGCAACAACACCAAAAAAAAAAAAAAATCGGTTTATTTCCAGGTTAGGATGAAAACAAATCGCAGCTTTTCAAGATGGTCTCCGAATTTCAGACTGCACTGTATGTTAAAAACATAACATATTATTAACGTGTTAATTAACGAGGTCCTTCATTGTTGTTACCGCCAGCTATACCACAGCGCACTTGGATTCGCAAATCTGATTGGTCCGAAGTTGCGGATTAATTTTGTATAGTGGTTCCCGCTGTGACATAAACGACGGCTTAACGTTAACACGCTCTATCTAATACGTTGTTTCTGTATATTGTTTCTATAGTAACGACTCATACATGGGGACTTTCACGGCAGGTGCTGCGCATAATCTAAGACAGATTTTAAACAACGTGTTGTTTAACAGAGTAAAACGTATAACCGTTGAGATGGTGAAGTATTTTATTAGGAGACGTTTATGTAATGTTTATTAAAGGAGTCTCGGGCTTTGTACTGTAACACTCACGGCGCTATGCAACGTTTCCAGGCACGGGAAAGTCTTCAGGAGAGAGGTGTTTACAAGCTGTGTTTGTCCCGTTAACATCAAGAGACAGAGAAAAACAGATGCTGGTGAGGAAACGACGGTTTATCGCTGTTGTGACGTAAGTAATAGCAGGAAATAACTTGTATTCTGGACGTTCCACAACATTAAATCGAACTAATAGTGCAACGTGTCATTTTTTCATACATTCAACAATGTAACTGTCGGCAAAACGCTGTGGTATAACACATACCACCGTAATACTTTCATATAACACGGCCTGAAGTGTCTTATTTCTTACTGTGTTAATTAACATCAGTGACATTATTGAGTCACAATTTCATATCAAAATAAAAACTATATAAATGCATACTTGGTTACTTAATATATAGTCTTCTTAATGCTGCGTGCTGTATATTTATTAGAGATTCACCGATTTTTTCCCGCTATGGGCCATCGGTCGAGAGTTTAAAAACATCCGATGATCAGGGCCGATTATCAAAAGAGGGCGGGGAAAACACACAGATTTCGTGCTGTGTGTAAAGAAGATGTCTCTTGTGTGGAATGAAGACAAAACTGCAGTCTGTAATCTCTGTAATCTCTGCACTGATCAAATTTGACACCGGACGCTGCAGCAGTGAAGCGGGAGTTTCGGCGTCGAGTCAGTTTTTTTTTTTTGCAGCGCATCTCGAGCTGAATTAAAGGGCCAGTACACCGTTGAAAGATTTAAATGAACATGAGTGGACAAAAAAGTATATATTGCACAGAAAAATATATGTGTAGAGTCGTATATTTCATATCCAGATAATATTAATATATGAAAAAGTTGATATTATATATGACCAGTTTGATGTTCAGTGATGAAGTAGAAATGCTTGTGTTTGTGGTGAGTGAGTGTGAGACTGACAGGACGTTAGAGTTAATAAGCTATAAGTTAAGAAATCTTACTTTGATCTTCAGAATTGAGTTCATGTGTTCATGTTAATTTGAGTAATGTGTTTTCTGTTTACGAGACCAGTGACTGTGGAACAACTTGTTGAAATGGAGAGAATAAAGTTTTTATTTGCATTTCTTTCAGAATTGTGGAATTAATTATTACTCATTTAAAAGAAGGGATAAAAGGCAGAACTGTCGGTATCGGTTATCGGTATCGGCCGATATCACTCTGAATAATCGCTTATCGGTATCGGCTGAGAGATTTAGTATCGGCTGAGAGATGTAGTATCGGCTGAGAGATGTAGTATCGGTGCGTCTCTATTCAATGTTAACAAATGTGTTAGTTATTAGTTCAGAATCAATACTTAATGTCGTGTTCTCCATGTAGCGATACTCCGAATTTCCTCCCACGCCTAACAGAAGGTATTTCAAATATGCTTGGCTTGGGTAATACCAAAAAACTGCAATATATCACTGCAGTCATGCTCACGGAGCTGTGCAGGATACAGATGTACACAAACACAAATCACAGTGTTGAGAATGAGACTCTGTATCACCTTAAAAAGGCACGAGCAGCTGTATTCTACTACAAAACAATCTGCAAGACAATTCGTACCGAGTAACAAACCTAATAACCACACGCATGCCTGTGTATACACCGGACACATCATATCTCACAAAGCCAGCTCAACACATTTGTAAGTGTGAGAAAATATGTTTTAAAAAGGCAACAGGGACAGCGAAAAAGGAGCAGGCGAAGGAAATGTGCAGGCCAGATGAAGCCAGGGGGAGTTTATGGGTTTTGGAAATGGCTGCACTTTTAAATCAGAGTCATGTTGACAAAAAAATAATCAAAGGCCTGGACTTGAAAAAGCCCGAGTTTGTGTGTGAGTCCAGACTATGACTGTGTGTGTGCATGTTTTTATATCTAGGTGGGGACTAAATGTCCCCACAAGGACAGGAATATCTGATGGTTTCGTTGAGGTTAGGATTTATATATGTAGGATAGAATTAATTATAATAATTATGTCAGTGGAAGGTCCTTACAATGATAATATGAGAAATGTGTGTGTGTGTGTGTGTGTGTGTGTGTGTGT
>JANDJT010000169.1:4261090-4271145 GCA_024331685.1 Stegophilus panzeri | reverse complement strand
AATTCCAGCAAGCCTGGTGGATAATAATGCAAAACACCTGCAAGAAGTTATTTCTGCTAAAGCGGGCAATACTAGCTCCTGAGACCAAAGGTGTACTTACTTTTTCCACAGAAGAATATCACATCTTTTGATATTTTTGTTGAATAAATGATTGAAAAAGCTTGTTTTGTTCAAATATATCACCTTCATTAATAGGCACTGTTTCAAAGAAGATCAAATGCTTGCTTGTCCAAATAGGTTAAAAAAGCCACCGGTTTCCATGGGGTGTACTTATTTTT
This sequence comes from Stegophilus panzeri, assembly GCA_024331685.1. Taxonomy (NCBI): domain Eukaryota; kingdom Metazoa; phylum Chordata; class Actinopteri; order Siluriformes; family Trichomycteridae; genus Stegophilus; species Stegophilus panzeri. The sequence continues at coordinate 4,270,867 of JANDJT010000169.1, read as the reverse complement.
TCACATGACTATACATATATATATATATATATATATATATATATATACACACACACACACACACACACACTACATGACCAAATAGTTCATGTAGCCACCTGACCATCATACCCACATGTGCTTGCTGAACATCCCATTCCAGATGTGCAGTTATAATAAGCTCCACTCTTCTGGGAAGGCTTTCCACTAGATTTTGGAGTGTGGCTGTGTGGATTTGTGATCATTCAGCTACAAGAACGTTAGTGAGATCAGACACTGATGTTGGGTGAGGACGTCTGGGGTGTAGTCTGAGTTCCAGTTCATCCCAAAGGTGTTCAGTGGGGTTGAGGGCTCTGTTCAGGACAATCAAGTTCTTCCACTCCAACCTTTCACTCAAACCATGTCTTCATGGAGCTCGCTTTGTGCACAGGGGACGAGCCACGTATGGGTATTATAGTCAAGTGTCCACATACTTTTGGCATAATATTGAGTAAGTATGCATTGTGAAATGTTTGGGTAAAGCAACTGAGATAAAAAAAACAAACAAACCTCAATATATACTGTAAAGCATTACTCTAGACCTAGCATTTGCTTAGCACATCTAGTAAAGAGTCATTAGTGTATAGTCAAGCAATTAGATCGGACTTACTGAGACAGGTTTAGACGTCTATACAGTGCATTTTGTTTATTTATAGCTAGTATAAGTACATCTATTGTAATTGACTCTGTTGTAATATAATGTGGCCTACATGATTGTGTAGAGTCATGATACAGAGCCTAAAGCGGCGCTAACCTCGATGTTTAAAATAGAAACAGGAGGGAAGAGAAATGGCCTTAGCATGGAGTCGGCTACAGGCTGTACATTAACAAAGCGCATCTGTGATTGAATTAGGGCTTTAAAAAAAAATAATAATAAATCAAACCACAGTTTTGCACATTCACGGTTCTAGTTATCTCCTCCTGCTTAGCTTGTGTGTACACTATATCACGACTTCTCCTATTAAATTAGTCTGATTTGGAACAATGCGTATTAATTCTTTGCAGCAAACAAAAAGGAACTAACATGATCCAGATAAATAGCTCGTTAACGGGCTCGTCCCGTGTTGACGTGGGTGTGTTAGAGTGAGGAAAGCACTGAGACGTGCACCAAAACCACGGTCGGGATCCAGTACCCCAGGCAACGCCATGAAAAGAGCAAAGTGAAACATTCCCGTCGAACCGAGAGCTGCGAGAGCTGTGAGAGCGGGCTGCTGTAACACATCTCCAGTGTTTTAAGAGCTAATGTAGTTACTGTAAATTTGCTACATGTTAAAAAAGATGAAAATTGAACAGAATAAACAAATGTGTCAAGCTGTGGGACATGTTTGTTAGGAACAATGGGTGAAGAAAGTAAAGCTGTGAGAATCGTTACTGCGGTGAATTTCAATTCGGCACACGGTACATCCTGCCTATCTTCTAATACTCACATAAACACATGGACTCATTTCCTTGTACATTTTTTTTTCTCAGATCTGAAATGTTTATGTCTATAAAAATTAGATATATATATATTCCCCCCAGATAGATTTCAAAGCTGTTTTGCTCTCAGGCTGTGAGTTTCTGCTCTGTGCAGCTCGGGCTAGTCTGAGTGCTGAGTCAGCTTTTTGTTTCAACTTTTTTTTTTTTTTTTCTTTTTCCTCCGGAGACTGGAACAGTCCAGCGATTTTTCTCTGGTGTAGTTATGGTCTCTCAGAATATTCTCCTGTCTTGGTTCTCCAAAAACTCTTAACACTTAAGAGTTGAGTGTGCAAAAGTTTGCATCCCCCATGGATTTTGAAAGGGGAAAAATTTAAGCTCTAGTTTTAACTTATAATTCGTTTAGTAATAAAAATATTATTATTCCAAGATGTTAAAAATGTGTTGAAATATGTGGTGCAGGCTGCAGACAGACTGATAGATCGGTATGAGTTCGGCTGGTAAGGACCTATTGGGACTGGCTCACTACTCACTGGGACACTGATAAGTGCATTTCCGGTGACATGAGCACGTACTCGCGTTGTAAAACGTCACCAAAAATCAAAACCTTCAAACATTTAACTTTTATATGCCATATAAATTTGTTAGCTTAATCGCACACATTTCCGCCATAATATGTCAAGCAGAATCAAAGGCATGCTAGTGGATTATTATTATTAATTTATTTTATTTTTTAAATCATTAAACACTTAAAAGTTGTTAGACTCAAACCGTATATAGAACTACAAATAAAATTAAAACCCTTTTTTTTTTTTTCTTTCTCAAGCTTGGAGGCTTCAGAACACATGACATCATTTCCAGTAAAGGAACATAGTGACCATCGATGCTCCCTGGATTTTTCGGTGCATTGAGGGATTTTTTTAGGGAGCGATCGTTCCAGTGCACTGGAAGGATTTTAGCGATTGAGACATGCCTTAAAGTGGCCGACTCCCTGATCAGCGCCCTGGACTAAGTGAACTACGGAGCTGATTGAGACTCACCCGTGGACTTGACTATAAACTTCTTAGGGAATACAAACTTTTGAACTGCTATTTTGTCTTTTTTGAGGAAACATCTGTAACCTAAGACAATAAAAGCCATGCTGCTATAAATTTCCATGTCTTCTTCAATGCTAGTAGCCAAGAAGTAAATGCTTCTAAGTCGAATCAGTTCGGGTTACACGTTACAGTATGTGCTAGGCTTCGTACTACCTTCCTTGGCAGATTAAGAAAACAAGCTAATGATACTAACTACGTACAATCACCAGCGGTACCACCGAACTCTGCTACTTCTTTCCATGCTTTATTTTTCTTCATAATGTCTCTATATGTCTCTTTTAATGAAAGTAGTAGTAGTATATTACAAGATCAAATGGAACCACGCTTTAAAGTTTTTCTTCCATTTTTGAACGTTAGACAGTAAACAGAACTAACTGCGGGTAAGAACTAAAATGGGGAAATAACGAGACATCGCAACATGCGTGCCGCAGGATTGATATCAGTTTTAATGTTGCTTTGTGGGGGGTAGAGTGGATTAGTTGCTTAGCGGCTAGCACATTTGCATCACACCTCCAAGGTTGGGGGTTCGATTCCCGCCTTCGCCCTGTGCACGGGTTTCCTCCAGGTACTCTGGTTTCCTCCCCCAGTCCAAAGACATGCGTTATATTCTGATTGGCGTTTGTGTGCGTGAATGGGTGTGCGATTGTGCCCTGTGATGGGTTGGCACCCTGTCCAGGGTGTCCCTCACCTTGTGCCCTGAGTCCCCTGGGATGTGCTCCAGGCTTCTCTGACCCTATGCAGGATAAGCGGTACAGAAAATGGATGGATGTTGCTTTTATAAGTACATAGATAATGACTGTTTGCCTTTCGCTCTGTCACTCGTGTGTGAACGTAGCGATGGACGGGAATCCCATTCAGAGTGTGTTCCCAGGATATGCTTCGGATCCACCACAACCCTGAGCTTTTCCGGGCACTTCCATGCATTTCACTGTAATGAACATACAGTGTGTAGCTTCTTGTACGTGACGAATACAACTTGAAACCCTGACTAGGATGAACAGTTTACTGAAGATGAATGAATGATGTGCTCTTTGTTATATGTATGGCATGAAAACATTTGCACCCAACTCTGGAGACTACAATGAAACCTTTAAGGTTGACTGCAAACCGTTTTTCGGGGGAAAATAACCTAGTATTTATTTAGGACAGCTGGTAAAAGCTCCTCAGAGTAAAATCGAGCCATTAGATTCGAGTTAGTCGACCTACCGAGACTGATTTTTGACGTCTAGACAGGCGATCGAATAAAAATGGGAAAATCCGGAGTTTGACTGCACAGACTCGATAATTAGACGCCGCTAATGGACACAGAGCTGTTTATAGAATCAATGCTACTTCTTCATGCCACCCTGGTTTCATATGTAAACACACAACTTGGCAGCGTTACAACAAATCCCTGAAGCGTGCTGAAATAATCCCAGTTACTGGCTCATTAAAACCTGCCAAAAAATACTACATAATCAGTTACTAAATGAAAGCAGCTAAGAGGAAAATGATCTAAAGTGAATAAGCGCTAGTGCCGATATCTGTGCCGTACCTTCCACCGCTCTCTTGAAGAAGACTTTGCAGCTCCCGCAGGTGACGACGCCGTAGTGACACCCGGACGCCTCGTCCCCGCACACCAAACACACTTTAGCCGTCGAGGATGAGTGTCTTAGAGGAGCGCTGTTATGAGAACACACACCAAAAAAAAAACACTTCATTTAGTCGTAATAAACCAAAATCCCAGGTTCATATTAACTCATTTCACTCAAAACGACTCCGAATAAACAGATAAAAAAAACAAACAAACAACGTGCTGTTTATTAAACAATGAAAATGATCTTTATTTATTGAACATCTACGGAAGGAGTCTCCAGTGTCAGAGATTTGTAACAGTAAGTTTTCACTTTGCATTTTGTGGTTCTGTTTTTCATCTTGATAACTTTACGAGAGAAAAAAAGAAGGATTTTATAAGTGACCGAATGATTGTTTACAGCCGCTATAGCACATGAGTAACGAGAACTATTTCGCAGAGGTTCCAACAATTAATGTAATTATAAATGGATAAAAAATGTGTTAGTCTTTAATGAATAAAAAGTATTAGAGATGACAGATTGCAGTGTTATAAGTGGAATAAAACGATTTGAGACACGACGCTATTGGAAAATAATCTACAGGGTGGTAACAGTGACATCATTTGCTTGACTGTTTTTCTATAACAGCACAACCCCAAATGTTTATGCCGGACGCAGCACTCTGGGTTTGACCTTAATTGAAAGTCTGACACATGAGTTTTCACAAGCTATTGTGGAAAAATGAGAGAAGTAAGATGCAAACTGTATTTTTCTTGTTGTTGGGTTGGGTTGGGTTTTTTTGGGGGTTTTTTTTGGAGGAAATTAGTGACCACAGACGAACTGGCTGTGATCTGTGAAGTAACATCGCAGGTTGAACCGCAACGTCTTAACCGATGCTTTGCGGTTAACCTTATTTATTATTTATTGCCGACTCTTCGAATCCCCCCATGGAGAAAGCATGCCCTGATCTGTGTGCTCTGAAGTGTGTACGTGGATGTAATGTGTTCCTCCCACTGTTCCCAGGCACCCAAAAGAGTGCAACATATGTCAGTGACTCACAACGTATGCTTCGTCATTTTTCTCCAGATCATGAGCGTTTCAGAGGTGGTCCCCTGAGACGAGCTCCAAACTAAGCAACAGCTCCCATCGCCACCCTTCGCGTACAAAACAGTCAGGTTAGGCCCACGACGAACGACAAACCGCCAGCCGTTTGGGACCGGCGCTTAGAGAGTAACGCATAAAACCAAAACAGCTAGACAGCGAGAGAGAGAGAGAGAAGAGAGGGGCAGGTTTTCGTCCCGTGCCCTCCAAATGCAATCGAAACAGTCAAAAGGAGAAAAAAAACCCGAGGCGTGCGCTCCAAATAGTTCGGGCTGACTCGGCAGAAATCCGATTAAGTCGAGCAGAGAAACCTGAAATAGCGTGAACGCAGAAGTGTGGCATCGCCTCCGAGCTCAAAGTCACCCTCTCAGACACGGCAAGCTAATCAACCCTCGTCTCGTGGAAATGACTAATGAGAGCATTCTATTCCTCGGTCGCAGCTCTATTAATAGATTAATGCTTTGTATACCAGAGCGTTGTGGAATTCTCGATTCTGATTGGTCAGGAGGTGTTGATTCGTCTTCTATAACAGCAGCTCTGACAGTAGTTCCAGCTGCGAGGCAAATCACAGGTTTATCAATTTAAATAAATAAATAAATGTAAACTTCGGTCGGGGGTTCGAATCCCGAAGTGTGCATGTTCTCACCGTGCACTGAGGGTTTCTCCGGGTACTCCGGTTTCCTCCCCCAGTCCAAAGTCATACGTCGTAGGCTGAGTGGCATCTCTAAATTGTCCGTAGTGTGTGAACGTGTGCGTGATTGTACCCTGTGATGAGTTGGCACACCGCCCAGGGTGCCCCGAGTCCCCTGAGATATGCTCCCCGCGATCCTGTGTTGGATAAGCGGTATGGAAAATGTATGGATGAATTGATGGAAGGAGTCTCCAGTGTCACCTCAAGTTTTCCAACACAGGAAGCTCTTCTTGTTTCTCAGTAACATGACAAGCTGCATTTTGTGTTTTATTAACTTTAAAGACAGGCTGGTGAGGGAAAGACTGCTATAATGTAAGTGACTACAGGAAGTTCTACATCATTAAATGTAACTGTAAATGGATAAACTTTTTTTAATTAAGAAAAAAACATGTACCATTGGAAAACTGTGGTACAAGTGGAGCAAAACTCTTCGGGAGGTGTTGTTATTGGAAAATAATCAACTCCAGGGTGGTAACAATAACTCCACTTCGTCATCCCACTCGGATACTGATTATTTTCTCATAACAACATGCCTCTAAGTGTTTTATTCATTACTCATGAGTTTCCAGAGCTGTTTATTTATTTATTTATTTATTTATTTATTTTATTTTTTACATTTTGTGCAATGTTCTTAATTTTATGGTATTGACAGAGAACCTATCCCTTCCTTTCTCTCACTCTCTCTCCTTTCCCTTTGCTAACGAGCTCCCTCCCATCACAATCAATAGTGCATGGTAATTGTCCGCTTAACATTCTGACAACATCATCGCATCCTAACGAGCCGTCTGCTCTCGGAGGCACACTCGGCTTCGAGCGAGAACTTGCAGCGGCTCCCTGACACAATCAAGGGAGCTGATCTAATTCTATCGCGCCAGTCTAAACATGCATTCAATTTGTTAGCGGCTTTAGCTCGCCCCTGGCGAGGCAGACGATTGGAAGGCCCCGAAGAGCCGATCGCCGTGGGCACTCGGCACACGTGATTAAAAAAAAAGCCCGGCTGCGTCGCAGTCAAATTTCACAAATCTTTTTTTTTTTTTTTTTTTTTTTACTTTTTACTCCTAAAAGCCTTGTGGTGAAGTGAGAGCAGAAAAATAACAGTGATGTAAGACAAGGCGACTCTTGCTATGAAAGGCAGTGGGTCAGTGTCCACTGTTCCAAAACCGCTGACGTGGTTATAGAGCAAAACTGTGGCAGTGCTGTGAGAAAAACATCAGGCTGTGTGCTAAATTTGAGATAATAACACTCCATTAAACTAATGCTGTATGATGTGATGGACAACAAGCGCAGATGAACTGAATTAGCTGCATTAGCTGCAATGTTCGGAAATGTGGGCTGAAAGCGGCTGTAACTGGCTGAAAAGTCTATTTCTAGTCATCGTTAATCGTGCCGTATTTGTGGACAAGAAACCGCAGGTATTTTTCCCCCCATAATGTATGCAGGCAAAAAAAAAAAAAAAAAAGGAAAACACTTTCACCTGGATTCTCTACAACCTCGCTTGAAGCACTGTGTTCTTGTGAAGCCAAATATCACAGAATATGGTGAAAAAAACCCACCAAAAAAACAACTTAAAACAGCAGATCAATTGCTTACATGAAGAATAAAACACTTGGTGTTGCTTTAGGAAAATAATCAATGCCAGGTTTGTGTAATATAGCGGAATTACGGTTACCACCCCAAAGATGATTATTTATATCTCAAATCTTGGATTGTTTTTATTAATTTTTTTCTCTTATACCACAGCAATTTGCCAACAGTTACTTTTTTTCACTTATGAACGACACGTCATCTTTTTTTTTTTTTTTTTTTTACTTATTAAGGAACGACACGTCGTCCTTTTTATTTTTTTTATATCACTCTTTGCTTACATTTAACGTTGTGGAACATCCATGAACCAAATTAGTTCCTGTTCTCATTTACATTACAGCAGCTATAAACAGTCCTTCTCTCTCTATCAGACTTTCTCACGGCGCAAAACTTTACAAAGTGCTGTTACAAAACCGCTGACGCTGGAGACTCCTTCCATAAATGTTAAATAAACATCTCCTTACAGAAAAGCTCCACCATTGCAACGGTTATGCCATATTTTTTGGTTGTTTTTTTTTTATCTGGTTTATGTTGCGAATCCACCGAACAAGTCCTTGCGAATGAGCCGTTACTATAGAAACGATACTGTATTAGAACGTGCACGTTAATATAAACCGTTCTGCTGTCACAGACACTTGATCAACATCTTCTGACCAATCAGAATAGAGAATTCAGTAGCGCTGTGGTGTAAACTCTTTCACGTTTAAAACAAAGGCAAATTCAGAAGTACAACTGCAGAGTATAACATGAACAGTAATTTCCATTGCTGGAGTAAATTGATTGAACGTATGTGATATAATTGATTGAATAAGCAGAGGTGGGTACTAACACTTTTACCAAATTAGTAACTTTCTGAAGAAGATGTACTCATTGTAAACGTTGCTTTAAATAGAGGAGTACGTTTTCCTCTCGCTTGAATCAATTTTAAAGACAAAAACTGTATTTTTATTTTTTTTTAATTCACTGTACATTCTTTTTCCCTACAGACTTTTCTCCATTTTGCTATTACATTTAAGTCAAGTCACGATAAGGTGTCCTTCTTTTCACCACGCAAATGCTGACATGAGGGATGAATTAATGTTGGAAAGGGGGGAAAAAAAAAAGAAAAAAGCAAAAAAAAAAAGCACTTCCTTTTCAAAATATAACATGTTGCCTAGTTTTTTCCCCGTAAGAAAAAAAAAAAAAATTGAACATGAACAAAACACGGACAATACACGGACATTTTCTGCACTAATCTCCGGCCGGGTCTACGATAACTTTAACCGCTGACGTTATCTGTTTCGCCAGACTAGCAAGCAGAGCGTGATGGCAAACAATTATTCGATTAAATTTAAAGCATATTATTCCGTAATCACACACAGAAAGGTGTGTATTTAGAAGAGGGGGTTGATTGAGATGAGTGGTGTAACTTTATTAAAGTTTATTTTTTATAACATATTTTTTTGTAACTATTTTTTTTATGTTTCTGTCTTCTATAACATAACTGTAATGTTTTTTTTTTTTTGTTTGTTTTTTTTTTTTTTAAATATGTCTTTCATTATGTATTATGTATGTATTTAAATAAATGAACTTCTACATTTTTTTTCTTCTTTTTAAAAAAAATAAATAAATAAATTGCCGTATTTTTATTAAGGTTCTTGGCTACTTTACTCCCCATACTATATGTTAAAACAATATATACAACGACAACATGGTTTCAAATATGATCTTGGACAATAAAGCAAGCTATATCCTTTACAAGCACACAGAACTGTTAAGGCTTCAGCACACGAGTGTAAAAAGAAAACAACAACTGCTTTATGTAAATGTAAATCCGTTCCGCTACGCAGCAGATGTTGAAGCTGAATGTGGAACTGATGGGAACTGATAGGAGACCGCGTTAGACACAGCGGCGCGAGCATTCTCGGGATTGTTTGGATTCTGCATACTTTACGGCTCTTTAAGGAGTCCCGAGTCAGCTGAGATCTGCAGTAACTCGGCGCCGAGCTTCACGATCGACGAGAGACTGACAGATCGGCTGCAAGAAGACACGACCTACGAGAAAACCCTGTTCGCACAATGCATGTTGGAGTTGTCAGGTGCCAATCTTCAGCGTGAAGATTTTTTCTGTGTGCTGTTTAGAGAGTTTAGACAGTTTCTGGATTTGGGCCTAAAATGAAGACCCTCTCGTCGAGTGAACTGTTGAACTGTACGCTGCTCCAGGAACTCTGTTGGGGCTGTAGGAAGTGTGATGCTTAAAGGGGCAGTTTATAATTTTTTTGAGCTCTCTGCATGAAATCGGAATAAAAACACTGGCAGGTTTTCCTTTTCCGTCTCC
>JANDJT010000169.1:4242488-4260990 GCA_024331685.1 Stegophilus panzeri | reverse complement strand
GGGCAGTTTATAATTTTTTTGAGCTCTCTGCATGAAATCGGAATAAAAACACTGGCAGGTTTTCCTTTTCCGTCTCCAGATCATGTGCATCTCCTCTGCTGAAACTATTGGCGCCAAGTTGAGGAGATATGTTCTGGCTTGGGGTGGGGCTAATCTCAGGGCCAGATAATATTAGCTGCTTTGAAATTTCACAGTTAAATTCACACTGTATGTGGTATATGCGTGTAGAAACATCGGAGTCGAGTAAGGCAAAGGCGTCCGTTAGGTGTGAGGAATAAAACACATGTTCTTATAGGTAAGTAATCATCAGTTTCCTATAACAGCACGTCCTGAAGTGTTTTATTCCTCTTATAACACGGCAATTCACCACTGATGACTTTTATTTATTTATTTATTTATTTTTAGATTAAACAGCATCATACTTTTTATCCGTTTGTAGCTACATTTAATGTTTGGAACGTCTGTGAAACAAGTTCCTGTCATCACGTATGTTATAGCAGCTATAAACAGTCATCTCAAGAGCCTCTCTTTTTTTTTTTTCCCTCTTTCTTGAAGTACACAAAAACATTTCAATACAACCAAACTTCATATATATATCTCATCGTATCTCCTTATTGTCACGGGAAACTGCGAAACGCAAACCTCTCTCTAACGCTCTCGAAAAACTTACCGACTGTTAGAAAGGTCTGACACTGGAGACTCCTTCCACAAACGCTAAATAAACGTCTCTGTACAGAAAAGTTCAAAACTGTCCAAGATTATGTTTTAGATTATGAAGCGTGTCCGGGATACAGACCCCGAATACAAGTCTCTATAGAAACGATAACGTATTAGAACGAGTGCATTAATATAAACCGTGTGCTCTGCCTTGTAGCCGGAACTACTTTCAGAGCTGCTGTTCTAGAAAATGAATCGACAGATTCGCAGGGTTCTGACCAATCAGAATCCAGCATTCCGTAGCACTGTGCTATAAAGTCCTGTTCTAGCACAAGTGTAATACTCAAGTGCTTATTTAACGTACATAATCACCGACTAGTGGAAAGACATGCTGAGTCAGGCGACTCCGCATGACTTCTTATACGTTATATAAAACGTCTCTTCTTTATAAGCACTCGTTTCATTTTTTATTTTATTTTTTTACACTAAGCGCACGGAGACTGTTTTGAAGAGCCTATCAAAACGAGGACTCGGTTCTGTAACCTATTCTGCATCGCTGTCTCTTCAACAGCTGGTTCATAATTGGTCTGCAGGCGTATAATACACTTTTATAATTCCAGGGACATGCTGTCGGTTCTGCACACTTCAGTTGGTTTCAGCTCAGCCGTTTCACTGTCGGAGAGAGAGAACTTACCCACAATTCTGTGCTGCAGGCCACTCTGACTGTGTGAGGTGCAGTCATAACGTTCGCGTCGCTTCGCTGCGGCTGTGTAAGTCGTTTTGTCTGCTTCCTTGTTTGTTTTACCTAAACTACCTTTAGCTTTCGCTGCATTCCAAGACGAATGTTATATAAATACTTCATACCGAAGAGGCCACTTCTGAGGGAAAAGGTGGCCGCTATATCACCGGCTTCACTGAGTGTCTGTCTCTACAGCTGACCGGGGAGCCATTTCGCTCTGATTAGTTCAGGATTCTCGGCCACTTAGTGCTTTCTGTCAGCCTTGGCAAGCCAATATGATAATTGTCTGCTCACTTATAATGCTACATTTAAGAAGTTCACTTAGGCTCATTTAAGCACACTTACATAACATTAAAGGTGCCGTGTGTGATGTTTAAAGGACTTTTTTTTTTTTTTTTTACTTATTGAGAAATCCTGTTTTTATAATGTATTATACATTTACATGCATAAAAACATGAGTATATGACTTCAAAATAGCAGGTTACGTACATGACATACACGAACAAGCTCTGTGCTGCGCACGCATGAAATAAAACAAAACATATCACGTTATTACAGTGACACTATCCACACACCTTGGTGTATTCTGTTGCTATTTACTTAAATCCCTGCTGTTTAGCCATCAACTTAAAAAAAAAAAAATCCTAGAGCATTTATCCCAACAAACAAAAAGTTAAGCTTCCGCTAAGCCTACATTTATCGATCTTTTCACTACTTCACTTCTCATGACTTTGTGCCTACAGACTCCACCTGACTCTTTCACACATTCCATACTTCTATTCTTCTCTGCAAGGCACCGAGCCAAAACAGTGAGACATGTTCGGAGGGGGAAGAAGAAGGGCCTGCAGGTATACAAAAAACCAGCTAAACTTAAAAAAATAAAAAATAAAAAAAACACACACACACTTCACTCTATCACCTTCACACATCTCCTCTCACCTGCATCCCACCTGCACACACCTCTGCATGGAGAGAAAGAAAGAAGAAAAGGAAATGTGTGTTGGAACCAGACAGACTGGTCCCATTGCTCTTCGCCTGGGCTAGATACTGGATCTGAGATCGGAGCTGAAATATAGCACTTCAGGAACTGTGGCAAAAGCCTGACTGACAGAACGTAGTTAATTGACTGAGCTTCACGCCGCATAAACAAAATATCTGACTTGAGCTTATGAAGACAGCATAAGGGTTTGCGTAGCTCTTGTTTTTACGACGGACGCTAGCATCGACGAGGATAAAATGACCTCCGACATCGGCTTGTGACGCTTCTTCATATTTAATCACATTCGATTAGGAGAATGTGCACCTTATCTCGGTCGTAGCTGGTTGTTATTAGTCAGTGATATTAATTAGCTGAGGTTTTAACATGCATCTGTTTTTAATACAAGAACATATAGAGTGGAATATAATAATGAGTCTTTATTGATCACATATACGTTACAGCACAGTGAAATTCTTTTCTTCGTATACCCCAGCATGTTAGAAAGCTGGGGTCAGAGTGCAGGGTCAGCTATGATACAGCGCCCCCTGGAGGAGAGAGGGTTAAGGGCCTTGCTCAAGAGCCCAACAATGGCAGCTTGGCACTGGCTATATAGTGGCTGAAGCAAAAACGTACAAAATGTATATGTATGCCACAGTATTACTGTTTCATTCTTGATTCTAATTTAAATCTCACGTTTATTATATCAATGCGCTCGTTCCGACACGTTATCGTTTCTATATATATTCACAGCTACTTCGGAGAGACTTGTACGATGGATGGTACATATGAAAAAAATATGAGAAATGCTGGTATTTAATAACAAAGAAATATCATCGTCAATATCGTGACGCTGTTCATTTAACATTTACGGAAGGAGTCTCCGGTGTCACTGTGCGTTTTGTAATGCGTTCCGCCATGGGGAAGTCTTCAGGACGGAGGAGTTTGCGCTTTCTGGTTTCTCGTTAACATGATCAATGGTCTTTGAGTATTTATAGCTGCGATAACGTAAGTGATAACAGGAAGTAACATGTCTCGCAGACATTCCACAACATTACACGTGTAACTACGAACAGTACGGTAAACGTACGACAAGTCGGTTTTTTTTTTTTAAATAAATTAAAAATTTTAATTGTTGACAAATTGCTGTTATATAAGATGAATAAAACACTTAACAGGTGTGTTGTTACAAAAAGAATTGTACTTGGTAACATGGTAACATGGTAACATGGTAACAGTAACTGTTGTTGATTGTTTTACCGTAACAGCACACACCCAAGTGTTTTCATTCCATACATACGAACGACACAAATGATTGATTCGGAAATTTGTTTCGTTCCTCTTATCGCGTAGAACGCTTTATGGATTATTATTTCCTGTCATAAAAGCATAACCAGGGACAGGGGTGGCTAATCAGCTACAGCTAAAAGCCGCATGTGCGTTACATCTGTTGCGCAGCATGTAACAGTGTTTATCTGTATTTTCCTCATTAGAACAATCGATTGTACTCTGAATCAGCAGACTTAAAGCAAAACAACGCAACGCTGAAACAATGAACACCTTAATCTTCATGGTATTTAGGTCATCAAGAGTGAACCCAGGTGTTTTCTGTTCTCCTGTTTATTTTAGAGTTTACTTCCTTACTTTTAATAAGCGATAATAATCTCTTGCGTTCATTGCTGATTTTCCGGTCTGACTCTGTGCTATTTGTGCATGAATTTGTTAACTATGACAAACCAGGCATCTTAATTAACCACAGCCACAAAAGCACACACACAAAGAAAATGAAGGTAAAGAGGTGACCTGCAGGAGAATCTGTTTTTCTCTCGAGGCTATTTGGAGAAACTTGTTTTTACGACGTTAGCAATATATATATAATGTTATATATCTTTTTTTTTTTTTCTTTTGGTTGTTTTTTTTTTATTTTTTGTGCAAAGCTCATGTATGCTATAGGGCATACTGTATTTCCTGGAAATTCAGTGAGCTGATAGCTGTAACAGGATGTGCGGGGGATGAAGGTTTACATTTCACAAGATGCCAGATCAAAACTGAAGCATCCTGTGAAGACTGAAGTCAGTCTTAGTGTAAAAATGTCCAAGTCTTGTGATAATGCAGTACTCTATACCTCAAGACAAATGCATTCACCAAATTTTTACCATAAGGATTAATGATAGGATTCATCTGAGAAGACTCCATTTCACTATATGCAGTTTAATTACTGTACGTCATATCTTCTCATGAATTCTTTGCACGAACTAACTTCGGGAAACTGTCCCGATTTGCTATAAAATGGACATTTTTAGCTTCTATTAAATTAGATGCAAAATTCAAACAGTTTGTCCAATAACTGAGTAAATAACCGGGATTACTTTTTTTAATGGCTACAGTTCCTTTCAGTAAAAATCGACAGCTTTAGTAAGACCTTCTCTCATGTCTTTCTTGAGGTGATAGTTGCAAGGAAAAACTCTCTGATACGACATGAGGACGAAAACTGGAAAACATGAAAACATGAAAATACGTTCATGTTTACGTAAACATCTTGCAGTTTTGGGAAATCATTAGGCCAGGTGTGTCCAGTCTTATCCGGGAAGGGCCGGTGTGGGTGTAGATTTTCATTCCAACCAAGCAGAAGCCACACCTAGTCTATTGAATGCCAAGATTGACTGATTAATCAGGTGGAATCAGGTGTGACTCTTGCTTGGTTGGAATAAAAACCTGCACCCACACCGACCCTTCACAGATAAGATTGGACATCCCTGCTTTAAGGTATCCATGTGGGACCAGCTATAATAATTCATATTATACAGTAGGATATATACGTATTGTAAGTGTTTACCGATGTGGTGTGACAACCGCTTTTAGGCTTCCGTTACAGATCAAATACGATGATATGAATATTTAAATTTTTGAAAATTGAAAATTGAAATTTTTGCTTTTCTTTGCTTAACACATATCATTATGTCAAAACTCTTGGTAGTAACTACACATATGCTGAAGGAAAAGGTTGGAATGTTACTTTAATTATGGTTCATTTCACCATTTCTAGGAAAAAAGGTGGTAGTTGTTGATACTATAAGCCTCTGTGTTTAACATTATATTCTCTTTGGATCAGTCTAGTGTCATAGGGTCCAGCATCAAACGTATATTTTTATATTTTTAAAGACCATTATGTATCTGAGCAAGGAAGAACGAATCCAAATAATTCTACTGATAGGAATTTGCGCGTAGAGGAAAATGGCGGACGCATTGAGCAAGATCGGTGAAGAAAAGCTTCTGTTTTCCTCATACAGTATGAGGCTAGATAATGCTGTGTCCGTGTAATAACACCTTTTTTTTGCCCCATTTTCTCCCAATTTCTTCATTTGCTAACTCCCACCCACTAGCTAGCTCAAGCCGTTTTTGCTGAATGCATAAATCACCAACATTCCCCAGTGCTAAAACCTAATCACTTCTTGGAAACAGCAAGGCCTTTTGAGAACAAACCGTAACTGCCCCCTGTGGCGGGCCAATGCTAGCGCTACACAGAGCCGCCCTGTGTATTCAGCACCTCTGCCGTAATACGCCTCACTATTTACACTAATCTCGGTTAGCGGCAAACCCAAAGATCCAAACAGTGCAGCCTCAAAGCACAGAAAGCTGCTTCATTAAAGCCACAAATCCCTTGCTTTTGGCAAACCTGTGACCCAGCGTTCACCTCGTCCCTCGCTCCTCCTCCGTCTTCGTTTACCTGCACTGTGCGAACGACACGGCTCTGATTTGCAGGTGACCTCCACGCCCGCATTATCCCAGCAAGGACAAACAGGAAAAACAAATCCCCAAAGAGTGAGGGATTATCTGGGGGGAGGATCATGCAGAGCCAGGCCAGTCCTGTCAGCCCAGGAAGTCAGCACTCGCTACTGTTTTTAAACAACGATCAAGCTGAACTTCCTGCCCAGACAGGAAGTCAACTATATATCATGTATAAACAGCAGAGGCTCGGACTGCTACAGATTTCTGATAATCGCTCGGGTCAACACAAATAAAACGAGATGTGGGGGAAAAAACGGCTTAATCTCTGCTTGAGATCCAGTTTGTTTTTATGCACTCAGTGACCTCTTTATGCAGCTAATGAATTAAACTGCTGCCTGTATTCTACAGTAAAGCTTCGTGGTTAGGGTGTATTTGAATCCTATAGAACAATAAACAATAGGATTCAAACCGGGTCTTGATATTCAGCTGCATTTAATCTCTTCTTCTTTTTTTCCACCCTCAAACCACAGAGTGTGAGCATCTCAGACCAAAACATGTGGGTCCCTCAGGATCAGTCGAGGAATGTGGTTATTGAGTAAATCCTGTGGTGTGTGCTACAGAACCTACTTAGCTAGACTCCTTAACTACTGAATGCTGGGTAATTGATAAGTGGCTTTGAAATAAATGAAGTAGAACAGTAGAAGCACACCAATCAGGTTTTTTACACAATGTCACTACATCCATTCATTTTCTGTACCGCTTATTCTACACAGGATCATGAGGAGCCTAGAGTCTATCCCAGGGAACTGTGGGATAGGAAGGTAGGGGACACCCTGGATGGGGTGGTAAACCATCGCAGGGCACACAGACTCACACTACTGACAATTTAGAGATGCCAATCAGCCTACAGTGCATATCTTTGGACTGGAGGAGGAAACCGGAGTACCCAGAGGAAACCCGATGGAGCACGGAGAGAGCATGCAAACCCCACGCACACAGGGTGGAGGCGGGAATCAAACCCCCGACCCTGGAGGTGTGACGCAAACGCACTAACCACTAAGCGACTGACTTCTGAAAAATCGCAACATTAGTAAATTAGTAAATAGTGAATTCCCATTGCGTGCCTCGACCCGTGAAAACGGAGGAGTCTCTCAGGGTGGTGACTTGTGTAGGATGATACTACATTCGAATGTAAATAAATAAGAACGGGTGTATCGCATTTGATTAGATTCAAAGCGATTGAAAGCTAAGAACTTATCCGATGGAGCATTAAAACCCTGATATAATGAACAAGGAGAAAAAAAAAAGAAATGGCTATCTTTCTATTTACATAAAACTCCATGAAAACTCCTTTAAAGATTCCTTTACGGTGCTTCCTATGCAAGGAAAGGACCGTTGTGTCCATTTCTGTCAGTATTCATGCGTTTATTCATTCACGATGTCCACTAAAAAGATGCTAGGTTATATAATATACCGTACCAAACAGTTGAGTAAGGGATACAACACTTAAGCGATGTGTTGTGTTGAGGCTCGACATCAAACACTGTTACCATCCCGAATCCTTAATTATTTCCCTATAACAACACCTTCCTCTTAGACCACAACGGTTTACTGACAGTTACCATTTTTAACTTATAATAAAGAACGAAACGTTCTCCTTTTTTTTTTTATACGTTTGTAGTTACATTTAACGATGTGGAAGCTAGTTAAGTCATTCCTTTACAAGCCTCTCTTTTCATGTCAAAGTCAAAGAAACTGTGACAAGGCTCTCACACTGGAGACTCCTTCCATCAATGTAACAATTACTGTAAATGCCTCTGTTAAATAAATAGCTTATTATTATTATTAGTCTTAGATGATGTGGCGCTTCCACAACTTTCCTGTGAACAAATTGTTATAGAAATGATAACGTACGACGACGAGTGCATTAAATACAGTATAAACCTGTCATCTGTCTTCTAGCAGGTACTACTGTCAGAGACGCTGTTATAGAAAATGATTCTGACCAATCAGAATCGAGAAATCAATAGGGCTAGGGTATAACGTGCTGTCAGACGTAAAGAAAAGTAAGGCCACAGATTCTTCAGTTCTTTCAAATCTCTTCTTCTTTTTGTTTTTTTTTTTTAGTTAGGAAGAATTAGTATCAAGTGTGACTGAAGCATCTCGTGTAACTGTGTGACAGTGTGGAATATATTCCTATAGCGCTGCTCCTTACGCTGCCTGTGCCAAACCACTCTGCCAAGTTTGCTTACCGAATATATAGTTAATGACTGAGTGGCTTGCAAAAGTCAGAGGGTATGAAACCACAACCACAAGAAACAGCATACCCCTTTTCCAAAACACACACACACACACACACACACACACACACACAGAGAGAGAGAAAGACGGAGAGCTCAGCTGGATAGGAGCCAACCGTTTCTTTCTCATCCAGTAACCTCAGCACGTGATCCACAGGTCTGTGTTTGGTTTTCACTCGGGCTTTATTTGACATGTAGCGATAAAATATCACAGCACATGCCCCTCTTCAACACTCTTGTACAAGGCCACTTGCTGACTCTCTCTCTCTCTCTCTCTCTCTCTCTCTCTCTCTTTCCCAGAGAAAGAAACCGAGTCTAGGAACCTGACTGACCCTAGGACCCTTCTCAATGTACACACTTAAAAAAAATATTACTAACATCCAGCACAGTTCTTATAGATTAGCAGTCATATGTCATTACATTTATACACACACCCACACACACACACACCAATTTTTGTCGATGTGAGTAATGCGATCATGTGAAAAATATGAAGGTGCATTTCAACATGTCGTGTCACGTGACATCACACGAATAGTACGTGATCACGCGAAGGAATAAAACCAAATGACCTACATACGAGAAATGAAAAAGCTGATATTGGGGTTGAACAAATTCGCATGTGAAAGCAAACGAGTCATGTGCATGGTGAAAAATTAAACCACATGACCTGCATGTGAAATAATAACGTGAGAACTTGTGATGAAATCACGTGTGAATAATACAAGCCACCGAGCGCTACGTGTGAAATAAATCCATTGAACTGAAATCAATGAATCATTTATATATATATATATATATATATATATAAACATTTTAAAGTGTCAAATCAAATGAAAATAAAAAATAAAACCACATGACCTATATGTGAACCACATGACCTATATGAGGAAATAATCGCGTGTGAAAAACAAAACACATGCCACACACATGAATTATTTAAGAAAGTCGTATAATAAATGAAATGAAACAACATGACACAGACTGTACGTGAAAATAAATGCGTCATGTGGAAAACTAAGACGTGCACTGCACATGAAAGGTAAAACGAAAACGATACACTTCGTGCGTACGTGTATCTGCCATGTATGTGTTCGCCAGAGGTGAGGAAAAAGAGCTGGCGTTTAAATTCACTCGCGGGTCAAGAGGTTAAACTCAGGTTAAAAGCAGCGGCTCGGATAACCACCTGTCTCCATCAGATAGGAAGTACGAGGTTTGGTTACCAGACACGTTAAACAGGGCCGAGCTCTCAGTTACTATGTTTACATGCACATCGAATTCCATTTAAAGTCTATATTAGGGTTGCAGCCGTATTCCCAATGCGATGTTTATATGCGTACAGGCATGGGAATATTCCTGTATACATGGTTGTTTTAAGTATGCCTGTCTACACATGAGCTTTTCCTTTCCCGCTGTTATTTCCCGGGAGATTCAAGATGCTGCCCTTTCTACCCATAATTCCTTGTGGACCGGGCATGCGCATATATCTCTTTACAGTGGATTTTCTGATTAAGGTGTTTACATGTAACAAATTTCCCATTATATTCCAGGGGTGGGAAACAGGATTTGGGGAATCAGAATATTGTTTTAATCTGAATCGGGCAATCGGATTGCGGCGTTTACGTGATTGAAATATTTTCAAATTCCGATTAATATCGGAATATCGATGCGCATGTAAACGTAATCAGTGTCTACAACACATCAACACTCGAGGATGAAGATCTAGATTTGTTTGCTGGATAATCGCTATGACGTCACTAATTAGCAGCGGAATCCTGCCATACTGATACCGAGACAGAAGAGAGCTGACGCTGGAGACTCCTTCGCTAAATGATAAATACGCAGTGAAAACATCACTGTAATCAACAATTATACATGTTTTTCGATCAGTTTATGTGCCTACGTTAATCTGTCCCTCCAGGATTTCACGATCGCAGAAATATACGCAAAATCAAGTAAACTCCGCAAATATGCGTAGGACCTTGCGATTTTTCAAAAATACCGCAGATTTTCGGCAGATTCGGGCCGAGGCGCGTCATGTGACGTCATCGCAACTCGCGTTCGACCAAATCTCTCTTTGATTCCCGTGCGTCGAAAATGAGTACAGCTGAAAGGTCTCATTTACCAACAAACATCACTGCGAAAGCCCGTGCAAAACAATTTTGTGCGATTGCGATTTCGCCAAGTCAAGTAGTTTTCCGGGGAAAAAAAAAAAAAGCATAAATTCTGCAAGTTGCATCACAAATTTTTAAGAAAATAAAAACAAAAAACAATCACAAAAACCTCCAGAAAATCCTGTACGGACTGATTATAAGAACGACGTATTACATTTATGGCATTTTTGGCAGATGCCCTTATCCAGAGCGACTTACAACTGAGCAACTGAGGGTTAAGGGCCTTGCCCAAGGGCCCAACAGTGGTAGCTTGGCAGTTCTGGGGCTTGAACTGCTGAACTTCTGATCAGTAACCCAGAGCCTTTAACCACTGTATTAGAATGAGTACAGTCACCGCTGTATTAGAATGAGCATATCAACAGTTATCAGCTATTATTGTCAGAATTACTGCTGTTGAAAAGTAACCAACACCTTCTGACCAATCAGGATCAAGAATGGCAAGCCACTCGATCATTAACTATGTATTCGGGAAACAAATTTGGCAGAGTGGTAATAAATAAGCATTTATAAAATTGAAAAATGTTTGCAGTATTAGCCTAAATAATTTCACAATGAAATGATCTTTCATTCTCTTTTACATACCTGTAATCTTTAAGAAATTTTGTTTATAATAAACATCTATAAACATCTAGATCCAGCACTAGTGCAGATCTCAAAAGCTAGGGTTTGAACCTGAATGTTCCAACTTTCCCATTTAGCCAGGACATACAGTACAGTATGGTGACGTGAAACTAATAAGGTCACAATCTGTGCTTAATGATAGACAAATAAATAAGTAAGTAAGTAAATAAATAAATAAATAAAGCTGCACTGCTCTGTATTTTTCTTCCTCATTTTCTTCATTCTTTCAGACTCTTGTTAGCCATGTCTCGTAACATCGCTCACTATCTGGAAGACCGAATTCTCAGTGGATAATTATACTCTCAGAATACTCCGCTATATTATGACTCACGCTTATGCGACATACATCAAATACACAAGCATTGGCACAAGCAGTGTTGCCAGATTGGCATCTTTCCCATGGGAATTGAGCACTTTTGAACTTTTCACGTCATTTCGACTCTGTGGGTTTGATCCCATCCATTAATTATACTTTGAAACATATTCCCATTCAACCAAAATGTATTTATTTATGACTAAGTGCTGAAGTATAGAACATTTGTGCCATTCTATGTACACTATACTTGCCATCGAAGTTGAAATAAAGCATTGAAATCAAGTTATTTTACGCTACGGATGTTTACAGCCGCCGCATACAGAACGGTCTATACCGATTTTATTAGAAAGACTCGATGTGCGACGATGCGCCGGCCATAGAGAAGGTCAGGTGGACATGAAATAAAGCTCGGAGATTCGGTACAAAATGTAAAAGAACATCGGCTGGGCACGAGTACACCGGCACACACAAATGAACGTACGTACATCTCCTAGGACTATCAGCGTCCTTGTCTCATGACCTTTTTCAAATTTGGTGTGTGCACGTTAGAGGATTACTGGACCATATGGCGGTTATTGAGGAACAATGCCTCACCTGTCCAAGGCGTCCGCATAGACACACCAAACAACGCGATCTGAAAAGCTGAAAATAGAACACGGTGTAACCGCGAGCCTGCTGACCCAAATATACCTCGGAGCTTCAGGTCGTCAGATTTAATCAGTAAGGAATATTTCGCGAGGGGAATATAAAAAGACTGATGAATTATAAAAGCACAAAGGTGATATTTAATACACTGACTGACAGCTGTTTCATATTAAAGCCCATCACCCGGGCCTGTTATAAATCACTCCTCAATTTGCTTTGAAAAATAATGTAATATTAAAGCAGGCGTATGATTACACCATACACAGGGTCTTAGATGTCACAAAAATGGAAAGCGAAGCTGAATGACTCAAATCGGTCACCCATCAAAGGCTCGGAGAGGCCATGCCACCCAGTGCGGCGAGTTCAGCGGGCACCGACTCCACCCGGAGAACGGGCACAGCGTCCGCACGCTGCGTCACACCCCCGCGGCACATGTGTATGCCATGTGTCTAAGCCAGATTCAGGATGCTTTCCAGGAATGTTCTCTCGCTCACACTCGACTCTCTCTCTCTCTCTCTCTCGCTCTCTCTTTCTATCGAGCTCTCCATCTCTCGCATATTTATGTGCATTTTTACACAGCTGAAATGGTTTAAATAAAAACCAGCAAGCGCAGCGTTCACTCAGGTGAGGCTCCTTTACCAACCACGACCCACGCATGTATTTTTAATAAGGAGAAATATTTGCGGCAGCTCTCACAGGCGCTGCCCTTTCGCTAGCCGGCCTTGTCACTTTGGGTAAGAGATTTCCAGGTGATGTTCGTGCCGATGAACGGAGCTGTTCACTAGATCTGGACTCGGCACACAGCTCTCTGTATAACACTGTATATTTTAAAATGAGATGCATTAGTGTAGCATTATAAATGTCAGTTTCTTAGTTAGCTTGGTGTTATATACAGTATATTTGTGTGTTTGTATGTGTGTGTGTGTGTGTGTGTGTGTGTGTGTATGTGTGTGTGTGTATGGGGGAATTCAAGCAAATGTCAGTATTACTAAGCACAAGCGGGGGGGACTATATATTGTGTGTGTGTACATATATATACTGCATGTGTGTGTGTGTGTGTGTGTGTGTGTGTATAAAAGTTTTAGACACATGCAAAGAAATGCTGTAGAGCAAGGATATAGATATATTCAGAAAGATATATTCAAAAATAATGAAATTAAATGTTTCTACATTTTTTTTTAAATACCGTAAAGAGCAGTAAACAGAAATAAACGAAACAAAGTCAATATCTGGTGTGACAAAAAAAAAAATAAATAAAAATAGTCTCAGGTAGAATTAGTGCAGTTTTATAAGGAAATGAGCTGTAAGTGTTATTGAGCATCTTGCAGAACCAGACACGGTTCTTCTGGAGACTTTGACTGTCGCACTCGCTTCTTATTTTTGCAGCGAAACCCAGCAGACTTCATTATGTTTTTTTTTTGTCTAAAAAGTCTCTCTTACCACTTAGTACGCTGCTTTCTCTACTTACATACAAACATTTTTCTGTAACATTTAATTCTGTGCTGGAAAACTAATGTTTGGAAATCTAAAATGTTTTTTTGTACTGACTCGATAATGTAGAAGTCATCAAATAAAAACCTATAACAAAGTTTGTACTAAAAAAAAAAAAAATAGGAAGCCTAAAACTTTTATATAAAACATTATGGTGAAACTATGTATGTGTTCTGTGATATCTATTGCACTATAAAATATAGCGCCCAACACAAATTAGTTACCACCCTGCATTTGTATTTCCTATAAAAGCACAAAACAAATTAGTTCCAGTTAGCACTTATACTATAGCAGCTATAAAGACTGGTTCCCTCACCAGCCGCTCTGTTTCTCTCTCTTAAAATGAATAAAACGAGAAAATGCAGCTTGTCGTGTTACTGAGAACAAGGCAACTGCACAGAAAGCCTAAAGTTCCAGCTGTAGCTCTGACGGTTACAAACCCTGACACTGGAGACTCCAAGCAGCGTGCCCATATCAACAGTTTTTAACTGCGTTTATTTGGAGTGTCGGTATTGGCACTACTATCACCCCCTGACTAATCAGAATCCAGAATTCAACAGTCGTGCTGTGGCGTAATTCCATAACAATGCGATCCTTTATTTTACTGGATGAAAAACATCAGCATCATGATGGATAAGTGAAAAATAGCTGAATACTGTACACACTGTACATGAATTGTTGTGCAACCGGGCTTCTATCTGTAATTATGCTGTTTTATTAACTCCATCTGATAGCTGCTGCTCTGTATCTGCCAATACGAAGAGAGATAAATGAAGCAGCAGAGCTCTTATCTGGAGTCTGGACACCACAAAGAGCGAGTCGGAGAAAAGAAAGAAACCACAGGAGACCAGCTTGGATAACAGAAATTGAGAGAAAGAGAAAGTGAAGAGAAAAAGATAGAGAAACTGTAGTCCGTCCTGAATTCAGGCCTCTCCGTCTGGCTGCTGCTGATGCCGCGGCTGCATAATCATTCCTATCACGTCAGACTTTTAACGAAACATAACACAGCAGCGTGGTCGATTCAGACATCCTGTACAAATAAAGCTGTGCCTCTCTGAGATCTCCGGCGCAGAGAAATCACCCCTCTCCCTCTCCGATCCACCGTCTCCTACTAACACTACTCTTCATTGTTCCGGGGATATTAAAGACTGCAGATGAAGGTGCACCCTCGCCATCCATACCCTCTCGTAAATATTTCGGCATGAAGGCTGAGCTTTATTTGGGCGCTCTGTGCTTTAAGAGTGCTGAGGAAAAATAAAGCCATGGCTTATGTGCGGGTGCAGGATTCATCAGTTTCCAGAGCTATTACCGAGCTTTTTGAGACTAAAAAAGAAAGGGGAAAGTTGTAGAGTTCTAGCCAACTTCTGATTGGATATGGAAAGCTTCCTGGAAAGCAATTCACTCTGGCAGTCCAGCACTGTGGGCTCTTTTTTTTCTTTCTTTTTTTTTTTTTTTTTAATCGGCCGCTTTAATTACTTTTCTGTGGGCCTGAATTTGGTCTCGAGAGACATTCAGAGTGCTTAAATTTTATTCATACAGCAATACGTTTCCTTTTCATACAAAAAAAGCAGGGATGGTTCTGAACGCAGAAACGTTACGAGGTGATTTGTTCAGTTTGTTTGCTTGCACGTCGCATCATGCGTGTCGTAAATTCCTCAGGTATATTAATGACTAGCTTCATCAAAGCTATGAGATGACTCCTGATGCAAGAATGCAGACCCTACAGTACAGGTACCTCATGATGTCAATAAACCTTTACACAGGCTCGCGGGTTAAAGCTCGCAAGGAAAACAAGTCTGCAATTAAAATCAGATACTGTAATGCAAACCATTGAAGAGGAATCTCAGTCATGAACTAAGTCTAAAGTGAGAAAATCATAAAAATAGTGCTACAAAATGAGTTATCATATATATCTGATGCATCAGTAAAAACTTTACTAGTTGAATATTGTTACATTTTGTCTTTATAAAAGTAAACATGTAAAAAAGTTAAATCCACATTCGTCAGTCATTTTGAATGAGAGCTAGTAATTTCGTGCAACAGTAGACAAAATGGAAAAAAAAAAAGGTTACATTTTATACAAATGAGAAACAAAGCAATTTGGCGACCAATAGGAGTAAAGGAAGGTGGTATGTTTTTTTTTTTCCCCAAACGACGGTGAAATTAAAAAAAAAAATTTGTTCCATATATCCATTCCATCTCACAGTTCCTGAGTCAATCAGAGAAACTCTCTCTACTGCTAAGTGTTTGGTTTACTCAAAACAACAGCATCTGTGTTTTTGTCATTGTATTTTAGTACATTTAGGTCTGTCAGATAGGTGGCAGAAATCCTAAAACGCAAAAACGTTTGCTTCATTCTGACTCTAGACAGCGATATAGTACACAGATGTATTTTATACAACTTTGTGACAATGTCTATTGATAAAAGTGCTTTGTTAATAAAACTGAATTGAATTGAACAAACAGTTTCCATCAGAATGTTTATTTTTAGTGGGAAGACGTCTGATTGTGGTCAAATGGGTAGATTTGTATATGTTCTGTAGCTTGTGCAGATATCGCACTACTGTAGATTGGCAGTACCAATGAAACCATGGCAACTGACAGTACAAAAACATCCCACAAGCATAGAAAGATGCAAGGTGAAAAATTGTTGCTGGTATAAGCTCATACTTCATACCTCCCCTACAGTAAGTCTATGGAAACGTGTTTTCTAAACCTTTTCACCAAATGACCAATGTGTTATTTCTGGAATACATTTTTATTATACTGTATTTTTTGCGTAAAGTAACAAACATGCAAATAGTTTGTTTCCAACATGCAATAATGAGTCAATTGTTTCTGTGGATATATCTGAATAGTTAGTTCACTTGCAAAAAGTGATTTAAGTATGCTTTATTACGTTATACCTTATGTAGTGAGCATATATAGTGAATAGGATTCGATTTAGGATTCTGAACTATAGGGGAAAATGTCAAATTTGGCTAAATATCACTAACCTTTTTGTGAGTGAATGAATAAAAATGAAATTTGAAGTTTATAAACATAATAAAATAATGTTTTTATTCCTATGATTTGCTTAAAAAAAATCTAAATACAACTTCACCTTCTGCTGTTTATGATAATGTGTGTTATATCTGTTACAGTATAAAACTATATGCTCATTCATATTCAAATGTAAATTTATTTCCATTTTTCATCATTACTTTTTGAATGCATGTTATAAGGGAATATAGCAGCTGTAATAGTTACTATAGATGCCGTAATGTTTTTTACATAATGTCTGAGTCTGCGGTTTGGGATGTAACACATCGCTGTCCGGCCCTTTAGAAGATTTGCATGACTTCTCTATCTTTGGCATCGTCTATTCAAAAACGTGTTCCCATTAGCTGTTATTGCACCTTCTCTTTAATGATGTGTTGTGAACGATGTCAATATAGTGTGTGTGTGTGTGTGTGTGTGTGTGTGTGTGTGTGGCCATAGTTACTATTTCCGAAAAAAAAGACTTTTCCTTTTGGTCTTGAGGTTAAGCTTAGGAGTAGCATTATGTAGCTACAGTAACTTGCAAATCAATGGAAATAACCCACATGGGTTGGGGGGATAGGGATAGGTGGGGTGTTTGATGATGAATTATAGCATTGTCTCACAAAGTTCCTCTTTGCTGTTATGCATTACCATAGCCAGTATCATGCTGTTGAAGTGTTCATGAAGGGAAGAAAATGAATTTGGTGTCTGAAATTTACATCTTAAGTTTTGTACCTGGACTGGCGGTGTACTCATGAAATATATAGAAAATATATATTGTTTTTTTTTAACTTCATTGAATCAATTGTATATACAAGTTTTAAAATAAAGATTTAATTCACATGATGCTAAACTGGAAGCTACAATCTTCCCCATAATTTTTTAGCTACATTAGCATCATAGTGCCATCACAAAGCACAGATTATTTGCTAATCTACTAAAACTGGTTTGTTTTTGGCCAAGGTTTTTATCATTAATGAAAACTATCACGAAAACTAAAACTACTAGTAAAAAAAAACAACACATTTTTTAACTGAAAAAAACTTTCGTTAACTGAAATAAAAAAAAAAAAAATGAGTTTACAAATAAACAAAAACTAAACGGCAACCATAACGTCCACCTGCAATAAAAATGAAAACGAAATAAAATTTCCGCGAATAAATTTAAAATATTTTAAATGTTGGGTGGTCTGACTTAAGAACAGAGGTTAGTACAGTACATGTTTAATACCGCACGTTTAATCATTTTTTTCAGCTATACTAAATGTCAAAACAGCGAAATTCAACACTGAGTGATTTCTGTAGCTTGTTTAGATATTAGATAATCTTGTCTTTTGATTATTTATTCCATCTTTATCAAAAACACGTTTACAAATAACAAGCTTTTACCATGATGTTTAAAACTAAAACGATGCTAAAACTAAATACAAACTAAGAGTAATGATTTTCGAAAGATAAAAATGAAAGCAAAACTATTTACGCGCCATTAAAACTAACTGAAATGAAACTGAAACTGAAAACCATAATACAAAAAGAAATAAAAATAAAAACTAGCAATATTTTTATAACTATAATAACCCTGGTTCTGGCTAAAATATTTCTTTAAAACTTTAAACTTGTTTTTATGATAACTAAACACAGAAAAGCCATTTAAAATTTACATTGGTGAAGTTGTGTGTGTGTCTTTTACAAAGCAGAGGATACAGTATATATATATATATATATATATATATATACACACACACACACACACACATATATATATATATATACACACACACACATATATATATATATATATATATATACACACACACACACACACACACACACA
>JANDJT010000169.1:4213926-4236219 GCA_024331685.1 Stegophilus panzeri | reverse complement strand
CTTGGCAAAGGGAGGTAGCACAAAGTATTGACTAAAAGGGTGCCAATAATTGTTGCACACCTATATTTAACCAAGATTTTTTTTTTTTTGTATAAACCTGTTTTGTTTGCAATTGTTTGATATCAGTGAGAGCAGAGTATTTTTGAAAAAATTTTGAACAAAAGGTCAAAAGTTTAAACAATAAAGACAATTTTTCACAGCCTTCTCTGCTCATATTTACCAAGGGTGCCAATTTATAAATTGATACATATATTACAAAGCTGAGCGTATTCTATTTTTTTGTCATGTTGTTTCCTTACTATTATTATTATTATTATTATTATTATTATGCCATATGTTATAGCGTTTTAATTCCCATGTGGCAGAAATTAAAATGCTAATAAGAAATAATAATTAAGAAAGAAATTAGCAGTGGTATTATTATTATTATTATTATTATTATTATTATTATTATTATTGTACACATTCATTGCTGAATCCTAATATCAGCGATCCTGACAAAAACATTGCCAGAAACTAAATACCTTTCATGTGACAGGCACCTGCACTCTCCCACAGCATTAGCTGCTAACGTAACCCATTTATGGCTATCCAAATTTAGACCGAGAGGAAATTAAATATGACTTCTTTGAGCTCCAGACGAGAGATTGTGCAGTCTCTGCGAAGCTCCAGCTATGCACAGTTTCTAGGTCAAGTGAATAAACATTGGCACTGTCAAGCGTACCTTCACACGAGACGAGACAGCGAGAAAGAGTATGGGTGAGAAAGTGAGGGAAAACTTTTTCCTCCGCAACAAAAGTTGCTGAGGAACCTGTTTCATCGAGACAAAAAAATAACCAGCATCTTGTAGAGCTGAGAAAGCGTACCAAAGTGCTGACTTGGATAAAAAAAGGACATGTCGGGATTGACACGTCAACAGCCTTGCTGACAACGGGCCGCCGATGTGCTTGCGCTATGATAGGAAATCGGCCTCCCTACGCTATATAAAGCCTCTATGGATCTGAAGGCTTAAACGTCTCATCAGATCAATGTCATTCGCAATAAGCGTCTCGAATACATCGACGTATGTAAGCCAATGAGTAGGCCTCGTTCAATCCCATTAGCTGGAAGGAATTCAGTCTCACGGAATTTCATCTGGGAATTTTTTCCCCCTCTCCCTTTCCAATAATGTTTTATACATGTGTAAGTAACAATCAGTCCCCACAGGCAAGCGGCATGCGGGAGCTATTTGTGTGGGCTCGGTGCATCTGGAGCCAAGCCCAGTGGCATCTATATTGTGAAACAGAGAGTATTTTGACTCTGTCGAGGCATGCACGGGAGACCAGGTGGACATGCGCAAACACCTTGTCTTTGTATGGTCTTCATTACAGGTCCTTGATGGATGTGTCGTCTCTAATGACCAATCAACAGGGAATCTTTCGCACCCTTACCTTGTCGAAAGCACTATCCACTCGCCATAAGACAAAACAGTAATGGAGAAAGAACACCAATTAAAAAGCTTACCGTGTTTAAATGGTTAAATTATTCTGTTCTTTTACTGTTTGTCTTTTGAGCAGGAGATAGTGCTTATGACAAGGTAAGTGTGTGAGAGATTTAGTGTCAATTGATCACTCTTTTGGTTACATTAAGCCAAGTTAAGATTTTAGGATGTTTCTACTTTCCAAACCACATGCAAAGTCAGGATTCAGCACTTCTGAAAAACAAAGATCTCTAATAAACACGCACACAGGGATGTTGTCAGAGTCGGCAACAAAAGTTATGTCAATATTTACGCAGGGAAAGTTAGGTGGATTCAGAGTCGGGTTACGCACCTACTCAAGTCGATTTTCTGCTTGGAACATTCAGCATAAACAAATCACCTACGTGTAGGTCACGTCTCCAAGGTTACCAGATATTTCTTGAGAAGAGTCCTCCAAGATAACCCTTTTTCAATACTGTCTAGACCAGTGGTCACCAATCCTCTTACTGGAGATCTTCCTTCCTAAAGACCTTAGCTCCAACCATAATCGTAGGTCATGTCTCCAAGGTTGCCAGATTTTTCTTGGGAATCCTCCAAGAATCCCTTTTTCAATACTGTCTGATCCAAGTGGTCACCAACCCTCTTCCTGGAGATCTACCTTCCTAAAGACTTTAGCTCCAACCATAATCGTGCCCACCTGACCATCTAATCATCGCCTTAAGAAGTTCTTGATCAATTAAAACACGTGTTCGATTTTGGTTGGAGATGAAACCTGCAGGAAGGTAGATCTCAAGGAAGAGGGTTGGTGACGACTGGTCTAAACCACCGCCTTTAAACACAAGCACGTGCCTTTAAATCCGGGATAGAAAACGCAGACTGCTTTTAAAAACACTGCTTGTGTGTGTGTGTGTGTGTGATGTCGGAGTGTATCTACTGTCGGCGTGATATATTTTAGTTACGTCAAACTGCCAGACCATGATGCTGGACTTAATGTTGCAATATCACAAGAAATATGCGCTTAAGTCCAAGAAACGTACGTATCTGAAACACGCCTCTGTTCTAGACAAACTCCGCCCACGTGTAACTTTCACGTAACTTGTGCATAATTAGCATAGTTACATTTGAGGTCGGATTTCCAATATGTACAATTTTCGGTATTAAATCCTAACTGTCATTTAAGTTGTTAGCGTCCAAATTTATACACAACTCATCCCGCGTCTCAGTGGCTGTAAATTTCCGACGTCGCTAATCATTTGCAAAACCGTGTCCATCAGTAATGACTAGAAAAGTGGATCATGTTGGGGTGCTAATGAAGGAAAAATTGGAGAAGCATTGTGTCATGGTGTTACTCGTCATTACACAGCTGCAGCAGGATCAGAAAGGTCAGAAACGTTGACCTTCGCAACATCCACCAGCCTCAACTTTCTATAGCCACCATTACATTTCACTACACTGTTAATACTGCTGATTATTCCATCTACAGTATGATGATATATTTTTAAAAAAAAATGCTTCAGTGTCTCGTCAGTTTCGTGTTCGCTTTGACTCCGCTAGACACACGGTTCCATACCGTTCCTACTCCAGAACATTTGCACTCCATCTAATCTCGTTAGAGCAACTTTAATGAACTGCGAGTCCCAGACGGCTGCTAAGGAAAAATGAATATGGTGTAATTTGTTCACGTAAGGCGCAGATAGATGGCTGTGCTCCTCGTTTTCTGTGTAAACTGTCTGATTGTGTCTACAAATAGACGTGAGGGTCAGGAGGGAGGTCAGAGAAAGGTCAAAGAGAGGTCAGAAAAGTCAGAGGGATGTCAGAGAGAGTCCGGCTACCTTTTTCCACTTTAATACCAACGTCTTTGTTTACATTCAACACCACGTATGAGGCCTGATAAGAATCGCAGACTTCCTCTTTCTTTATGTCACACTGACTCTCTCTCTCTCTCTCTCTCTCTCTCTCGTGTTCTCCCTCTTTTCTCTGTCCTCGTTAGTCTCTCTTCCCCAGAAACTCAGTCATCTTTTTCTCCCTCCATCCCCCTTCTACTCTACACCTTTCCCCTTAATCATTCTCTCTACCTCTCTCTTTCTCCCGCCATCCCTCTTTCTCTCTACTGCTCTCCCTTCCATACTTCTCTACTTCTATCTGGCTCTTTATCTCTCTCCGTCTGTTTGTTTCCCCAATCTCAGTCTCCCTCCATACCTCTCTTTCGGCCTCCACCCATACCGCTCTACTTTCTACCTTTCTTCCACCCTCCATCTCTCTTTCCTTTCATCCCTTCAACCCTATCACCTTTCCTCTCTCTCTTTTTATTATTCTCTCCACCTCTCGTTTCCTCTCCACGTCTCTCCACCTGCTCATTCATTCCGTTTCTCTCTACCTTTTCTTTCTTTCTTTCTCCTCTCTCTCTCTGTCTATCCTCTCTCTTCCTGTCTCTCTACTTCTGTTTCCATCTCACTCTCTTTCTCTCTCTCCATCCCACTCTCTTCCTCTCTCTCCATCATTCTTTCTTTCTCTCTCTCCATCCCACTCTCTTCCTCTCTCTCCATCCCTCTCGCTTCCTCCCTTTCTTCCTCTCTCTCCATCCCTCTCCATGTCTCGCTTTTTTCTCCCTCTACTCCTCTCTTGCTCTGTCTTCCTACATCTCTTTCTCCCGATCCTCGCCTCATACCCCTTCTCTTTTTCTATCACCTCGTCCTTTCTTTCTCGTTCACTCTCTTACCCTACCTACTCCATTCCATCCGCAGCATTTCTTTTACTCTTCGATCTCTCTCTCACACACACATATCCCCTCCAACACACACACACTTTTGGAACTGTACAACACTGGGGGACATAAATGAATTTCAACGGCACGACGGGAAAAACAGATTGCATGTAGATGTAGGTTAAATCAGTGCCGGAAGGCACCTGCCACAAATCATATACTCACTTAGAACAAAAGCCTAAACTGCTGTCTTAGCGCTCTGGGTTCCATCAGCTGCCGAAGGTCCGAGTTAAACAGTTATAAATTCATACAACAGAGCTAAATTAGCCATTTCCATTTCCATTTTTGTCAACTTAATACCATCCTGAGGTGCTCTAAAATAACTATGGTGCTGTTGATTGTATGGACTCTTTCAAAAGCAATTACTCCCTTCTTTCACATATCAGTACTATACAGTCCTCTGTTGTACATTATAGTTCTACACCTATACTCACTTATTGACACTGCATAGCATAGAACAGTTCTGTACTATATGTGATGCTAGCACTTGTCACAGGTAAAAGTGGAATTCTTGGTTTGCATCAGTGATTTATTGAACAGTAACCAAACCTGTCAGAATAAACAATCATAAAAAAAAAAAAAAAAACACCACAAGAAACAAAAAAAAAACTATTTTGTCAGTACTACAATTAGCAATGCTAGCTTAGCAAGCAGTAACTCAACGCTTCACGCCAAGCCGCATAACATTTCCTGTAACAGTACACCTCTTTGTGTTTTACTGTTTACTACGTTAAATCATGGTCTGTATGAGAGTTAAAGCCTCCAAAATCCATCTAGCCTAAAAAAGTAACCAGCAAAAGTACAATATGTACCGTGACCCCGTTTGACCGTGTGACCCTTTACAATAATATTTTGGCTAATTCTCATAGCTGTAAATCTTTTTTTTTATTCCTCAAGTTTTCACCAACAGAACACTTTTTTGTTTTTAATCATTAAAAATGTCACTAGATCCATGTAAATTGATATGTATAGGCCTAGTTTGGATTAAACCCATTGGATTAAACCCATTTTAATAATCACAGACCTGCTGGCTATGCTTCATGGATCCCTGGTTGTCTGTCCATGGACCCCACTACAAGAACCACTGGCATAAATAATGAAGATATGTATGTATGGTATTACCAAAAAAAAAAAAAAAAAACCTCTTCTGGATTTACTGGAATGGAATCACACAATAGAAACTGGAGAAAAAGTGCCCCCATTTTTGGCCTCTGGGCGATTCACCACTTCGTCAGCAAATCTGTCAGCTCCAAACACCTTGAAATTTTGTGATAATTAGGTTGACATAGTAAAAAATGCAGATGGCTCACTCCTTTCCCCAACACTTACTCTTTTTGCAGAGAGGATATTTTTTGCAGTGATGATGGCAGAGAAATGCATACACACCTTCCTATCCCGTCTCACCCATCCTTCTCATTTCTATTCTCAGTACATGCTAAGCACCCCTGCTTCACTCCTTACCAAATTAGCCTAGCCGCTATCTCCCCGTCCCAAGACATGTCCCAGAAACTCTGGGATGCAAGCTGTGATCTAAGGCTATGGGGCTGAGTGGCAAGAATAAATGCCTCTCAATGGTCTTTGCAAAACTAAAGGCCAATTACCTTAATGGTCGGCCCAAAGGGGACACGATTCAATTCTGTACAGTCGGAGCCACTCTGGCAATTAATCACACCTGCCTCCTGAAAACAGAGAAACCAAGCGCTCCGTCCTGCCCAAGCGCAGCCTGACCTTCATTTAGCTGGAAGGCTTTCTAATACATACGCACACACACACACACCCACACACACACACACACACACACACAGACAGACCATTTTGCAGAGCGTGCAGAAGGCAAAAGGACACCGACACGGTCAGAAAACGAGCACAGATACAACACATATTCTCATCGCTATTTCATTTGAGTCCATTGCTTTTCAATATTCAGGTTGGAAAAAAAAATGAAGATGTAATAAACCAAGTTCTGACATATTACAGTGTCAGCTAGCAAACGTTACTAAGATTCAAGTGGGTGGTAAAATTGATGTTTAGCACATTTTTATCTGGTGTTCACCCAATTCCTTTTCCTACACCAAAGCCCTGGCTATGAAGTGGCTGGAATGCAAATCAGCACCAGAATGCAAATCAGTTCAAAGCCACGGTTCTCTTCTGGAACAGTTTGGGATACTCCCTGTAGGTGAGGGAAGAGGCCTTGCCCCTGGTGGAGCAGTTTAAATATCTCGCGATGTTATTCATGGATTCATTCAAGTGATAGAAAAAGGAAAAAGACAGCGTGAGATACCGTGACAAACGGTTTCCTGGTCAACAGCGGCGCTTTAGAAGTCTGTGATTGTAAAGTAGGATCTCCGTTTGCCGACGAAGCTCTCTGTTTACTGATTAATCTATGCGATGTTGAGGTACGAGGTTCCTCGACAGGGTTGCCGGGAAGTTCTCCATTTTTGAGGAGCTCAACCATCCAGGAGAACTTTGGAGCCTCTGAATTAAGAGGTAGTTTGGAAATCTTGCAAGAATGCCCCCTGGTCAGATTGTACTAGAGCTCGTACCAGGCACGTCCCACTGGACCAAGACTCTGGAGAAGATCCAGGACACATTAGAGAGATTAGATTTCACAGTTAGCTTGGGAACATCTGGGGATAGAGAAGCCTGGACTGACCTTCTAAGCCTGTTACCACCAAGACCTTGACCCTATCTAGTTGAGTCCTCAATCACACAACAGCTAGCAATCATGAAGGTCTCAAATATGTGTCCTTTGAGAAACGAGAAGTCATTACATATTTTCAAACTGCAATTCCGGCAAAGTCATAGGTGAGTTAAACATGCTGCTCATTATGCCTGAGCTTAGAAGTGCCTAGCATTGCCTAGTAACTCTGATCAGCAGGGTAATAGGAAACCCATTCATCCTCCTAGGCATGAGAAAAAACGATTGTTAGATGCAACTCCGTACTCAGATTTGCTTTAACTAGAAATAAAACTGTTCAAATGCAACGTCAAGCAAGTCACGATTTATTTTTGCCTTTGTCACCATTTACTCCTGTACTGGTATATCATCATTCATCTTCAGCAATGACTTCAGCTAGTGTACATCCTAACCTCACGAAAATAGTTTTGAAAGCACTGGGAATTGAAGAGACGCTACTTTTATAGCTCCGCAGATGTTTTCTATAAAAACAAAGCTGCAAAAAAAAAAAGAAGAAGAAGAAGAAGAAAAAAAAAAAGAAAAATAAGCAGCTGCACATGGATTACTAGAATATCTGAAACAAACTCAGCGTTGATGGGGGTGAAAGCAGAACCACCAGAAGCCTGAGTGGAACAACATGACTGCAAAACAATTACCCTGAAACTGTAAACACGGCGAGGAGAAATAGGGAATGACTGCGGCCGCAGTTAAGTCTCGAGCGCCTCGGAGAGTTCTCAAGGGCTCTCGAGGGACCGTCGTCCCTCCTGAGTGACTCCGACACTGCCTGCAGAGTTGGAATCGGAGGAGACGCGCATGAGCGAGGGAGTCACTACTGCGCCGAAAAACGACTCCCACGACACAAGCAGTGACTCAGCATGTCCTCAGTTGCCCTGGCGGTATTCACAAGGGCATTCTTTCCAACATGTGACTGTAACCACGGATTCCATAACGGCACAGGAAGTCAGGCCTTCATACCTGTGCGCTTTATTTTTTTAATCTCCAGGACCACTGCATAGCTCGAATTACTCGAGGGTCACTAAGCAATGTGTGATAAAATTGTTCAAATAACCCCTTCATCTCATTTTGTCAATAAATCCAGATACAACTCTTCTTTTCTTTTTCAACCTCTCTTGTTTTAGCACATCTTTTTTTTTTTTTTTTTCTTCAGTCTGTGCTTGCTCGCGGGAATAACAGCTGAATACACACTGTGGAAGGAAAAAAAAAGAGATCCCTCTCCTCACAAGTTCCTGTTCTCTCCCTCTCGCTGGCCGTTCCTGGCATGTTGGATCGTGGTGAGCCACTGGTGCGATCTCTTTAGGGGAAACACCTCTAGTTCACACGATACCTTTTTTTTTTTTCTTTTTTTTTTTTTTGCTTCATGAAGAGAAATGAACATCTGGCTCCTACTGTCGAAGATGCCACAACTGCATTCATGCATGTCTAATAAACCCACAAAATTTTTTTCAAAAATTTAAAGGCATGAAAAAGACAGGACATATTTTTAGCTGTTAAAGATTTGCATTATTTAAGATCTGCTTTGTTCGATAAGCAAACAGAGCTTGGAATTAACAGCATCCTGTCATCCGAGTGACTATTAAAAAAAGAGCTAGGAATGATGAAAGTTTCTTGCTTGGCACGATTTTGTTCAACAACAACAAAAGAAATGTAATTAGTAATAATGATTTTTGGTAGCAGCTGTCTAATATCTCTTACACAAGGGTTTGGATTCAAAAAGCATACTGTGGTTTATGACGTACTGTGATTGTAATGAACTTATTAAAAGGTCTATAGTGATTTATGACTGCTGTAGGCAAGACACGATGGTTCCAGTGGGTTCTAAGTGCATCATTTCTGGTTGGCAAATCATAAATATTCAAATATGGCCCAGTGTAGTGTGTGGGAGAAATCTGCAAAACATCAGGAAAATTAAGTTGCCACCGCTACAGACAACTTGAATAACAACTCCATTGTCGGAAATGAATTCTGTCAGCCAGCTACTCCAGTATGTAAGGAATAAAACACGACGGCATGTTCTGTTGTAGGATGTCATGTGGTGCGACCCGATGTGGAATGACTATTACCACCTGGAAGTTGATTATTTTCCACAGTACACTCCTGAACTGCTTTACTGATTCTATACCACACCAATCTACTAACAATTACCTTTATTTATTTATTTATTTATTTATTAACAAACACAATTAGGGCTGCAACTAACGATCATTTTCATAATCGATTAGTTGGGCGATTATTTTTCCGATTAATCGGATGGAGGGCAAACTTTCAGGTTGGTAAAAAACTAATGTGTTCCATTTGAGACGATATGACCTTTCTAAAATTCATACACTAGACCAGTGGTTCTCAACCTTTTGTGAGCTTTGGACCCCTAGCATATTTCGAACAATCCACAAGGACCCCCTCACTCCACAACAATTATAGGCTATATATTAAACAGTCATTTCTATATATGTTGCTTTATTTTATTAATATTTAACATTAATAATATTAACATTAAAATTGAATAAAAACATTTCAAGATTTTATTTTTTTTTACATTTTATTGTTGGTGTGACATTTAATTCGACTCTCTGAATGATCCTTTGTTTATTTTATCCGTCAGTGCGGCACTTTAACTCGTCTACCACTCGTAGGTTTTTGCAAATTATCATTTCATTTGTAAATAATTTTAAAATAAAATCCATCAATGAACGATCGTCAGCTCAGCTAACGTGATATTTGCGCATAACCAAATTGATTCATTTTAAAACATCTCATTGGATTATGTTTTGATACATTTAACTATATATATATATAAAAAATTTAAACATTTTAAAAACTTTCCTATGGTAACCCCTGCAATTACACCACTGACCACTAGGCGTCCGCGGACCCCCGGTTGAGAAACACTGCACTAGTCGGTAGTGCATAGTGTATAGTGTAAGTGTATATTACGTCATTTGGTACACAACTTTAGTATTTACTCTTCGAAGCGTGTTTTCGGAACAGAAGTAACAATGAGTAAATGTACCGAGCGCAGACCAACTAATCGATAATGAGATTCGTTGACAACGATTTTCATAATCGATTATTATCGATATTATTGATTAGTTGTTGCAGCTCTAAACACAATGTTGTAATTTTTAACATTTATAGTTGTGCAACGTCTGTGAAACAAAGCAAGATTATCGCTTTACATTATAGCAGCTGTAAACAGTTGTTCGCTGACTAGCATCTCTTCATTGCTCTTTGGGCCAATCAGCAAAGATGTCAGTTTTTCTATTTCTAAGAACATTTAGGTATAAATCCCAACTGCTGTGAGTGGTTAAGACATTACAAACCGATTGGAAATAAATAGTACTACACTGTATTAACTCTAGTACACTTCTGTCCTGCTTGTGTTGATAGCAGATGCGTGTTGCTGATTTAACCACATGCCATTCTTATACTATGTGGTAATGTTTCTCTGAGGCAGATGAAACTTTCCGTGGAATACACGGTGACATTTTTTGGCCTCGACGCAGGCTCCGTTCACAGTTCACAGCCTATACTCGCCAATTAGGAACCGGCCACTGGAACAATGGCCTCCGTCCAAAATGGTATGCACAGCCGGCTGAGGATAGGGGCTTCATGACAGCCTTTAACACTCTTGCCCTTGTTTTTGTGAAAGTGCATCCGTGAGTCATGTGAGAAGAGATTCACATGTCCCGATGGGTGCATGTGCATGTGCATGTGTGGGTGGGTGTGTATAATGAATGGACTAAGTGGGCGTTGGATGGGATATCACGTTCACACTGGGGACAAAACCAGAGCGGAGGGACGGACGAACCTCAACCAGTCCTTTGACATTGACACAGCCTAGCCTACTCCATCGGTGCCAATGTTTCTCCACCTTTCCCATTTCCTATAAATCGCATTTTCCAAACCCTTCCTGACTGAGGTCATTGGCGGCGTCAGATTCCCACACGTCCAAAACCTGCAAGTGTGGTTGAATCGCTGCACCTGAAAAACATTGACAGAAGCTGTGGGAAGACCTCCTTCTTCTAGTCCACCTGAAAGTGCCAAGCACAGCTCAGAAACATGTGCCATGTGCAGCATACTGGCAACATCCCAAACTTTATTTCTGGAGTGTAAAGACATTAGCAGCAGCGCTGACTTATAGCATCACTAAAGTGGGTTAATGGCCAGGCTGGCTATGTCAAAGTAGCAATGTTTCACACTTTTTAGGGGACCTAAAAAGTCATTAGAGTAGATTTAAGTAAAGCATCACCCTTGCTGAACAATCAGACACAAACAGGGTCAGATAGATTGCGCAGTCACTATGACACAGATGACCCCAATGTTTCCTGAGCTGGTCCACTTTTTTTCTGGCTAGATCAGGCAAGAATCAAGCTTTCCGGTTCTCTGTAGTGTTTACGCGAATGAGCTTCATGGCTTTGCGAGCTCTACTGGAGCTATTCGTGTCAGCCATAATGTAACAAATTAGCGCACCAGATGTAAGCTTGAGCTATGCCTGAAGCATGGATTAAACGCTCATTTGCATTAGTAAGATTTATGCGGTGTGACGGTTTATTGCTTTAAGTCCTCTATTTCAGCAGAGCGGTTATTCATTTTTCAAAATAGCGTTCTTTTTTGGGGATTTTTATCCCATCTAATCACAATGCTGCTCATGTTAGAGTCACAGGTCAACTAAACACAATCCTGAGGAATTCACAAACTACCCTCTTACACATCCATGAAGTCAGAGATGCCCATAAATGGCTAGTGTCGCTCTGACTGACAGGGGAGAGAGTATCGCCATCGCTCCCAGCCCAAGCACTATGCCTTGGATGGCTATGGAATCACTGGGATTCAAATTGACCATATCCGTATGATAGGGCTAATGCTTTTCTGTTGCACCACTTGGGAACCTTTCTAACATGAAACATGCCTGAGAGAATTAACGTTTGCTAATCTCGTGATTTTATATCTTTCGAGACACGTATTTCTGTAGTGGCTTTGCAGGCCATTTCCTATTTATCACTAGGAAGCTGTCACTCGTGGTCAAAAGGTCAGCTCCTGTTTTTAGTGCTGTTTAGAGACTTGCAAATGTGGTCAATTACTCAGAACCTCTCTCTTCCTTTCTGTTTTTCTTTCCAGTCTTACCTTAGCCAAAGGAGAATTTCTATCTAGAACTGGAAGTGCAGAAGTTGCTGCCTGATGGTTTCAGACCAAACAAAACCCTGTGCGTCTTTCTCTCACACGTTCTCTCTTTCCTATGCTATTTATCTCACTCTAAATGTATGTGTTAGTCTACCTACCCTCAGTGTGGCTCAGAAATCCTTAGGAGAATGAGTAGCAGACGGTAAAGAACAGATGAGGTATGCCCGAGCCGAACTAGTCTCACGGCTACGTATCTGGTAGACAGAACAATGCAGCACAGCTATGGCTTCCCACGGTTCATGGAAAGCATTGTCTTTTGGCAATGGCGTTTTTTTAAAGCTGGCCTAAACGCAAAAATGCATACAAATTCCTTTCTACGCATACATTTTTATATATTTATATATATAACTTCTGCTGCTGCACCACACCATGTGGAATATTAGCTACAATCCATTTATTATTCTTTCTTCCATGCCTTCAACCTCTGTAATTGGTCAGGGTTGCGGTTGATCAGGAGCCTCTCCCAGGAACACCTGGCGCAAGTCTGGAATGGGACACCAGTCCATGACAGGGCATTACACACACACATGCATGCAGAACTTAGATAGCCATACAACAGCAACGTTTTGAAAGGTTGAAGGATTGTACCAGGAGGACGACCACAGGGACACCTGGAGAACATACATATCTCCTTATAGACAGCAGCCCAAGCTTGAACCCTTGACCCCAAAACTTCTCAAAAGAGAACCCAACATTACCTGTTGCAGCCCCTTTATTGTTCTAATTAATGTTTACTTACATAATTTGGGTCTATTTAGTGCTTCCTTATGTTTGCTCTAACTGGTCAATATTTCTTTACTCTTGCTTGACAAAGGTTTAAATGAGGTCAAAGTCGCTTGGTTATACACAACAAGCCTAGAGTTTGATGAATCAAATCCCACCAATCAGACATCTTGTTCATATCACCA
Organism: Stegophilus panzeri; assembly: GCA_024331685.1. NCBI lineage: Eukaryota > Metazoa > Chordata > Actinopteri > Siluriformes > Trichomycteridae > Stegophilus > Stegophilus panzeri. Next base: position 4,223,212 of record JANDJT010000169.1, on the reverse strand, counting down.
TCGCAACCGTTGACATACAGTGGAATTTGAGACGCATCAGAGATGCTATTTTTCCCCCCAGCGGTACTCTGACAAAATCTCTTTCTCACAATTTTTCAGAATTTGTTGGATTACGTGTGTGGAGGATGACAACAACAAATCATGTAGTCCCTTGCTCCAAGTTTTTCACTTCAGGTCCATGTTTTATGTGTAAACTGCCACCCAGTGTACGAATGTCTAAGTCCAGAGCAACTCCTGCATCTGTGCATTTAAACAATCGGGCCAGCCCACGCAATAGTCTAGCTAAAAATATATAATATTTTTCAAAGTTGCAGCCATTTGCATTTCAATGCCTTCTTCACTTTGTATATCTCTGCACACCTCAACAATGCCTTTCCCCACCATTGTGAAGGAAGGAAGTACTGTGACCAATCACGTTATTCAACATCCGGCCTTCACGGACAGCAAGGACGACATCTGACCTCACATAAACCGAACCCGAAGAACGTATCGACTCCTGCTGAAAATGGTCTCACTTCTGGAGATGGCTAAAACCACAAACCTGTCCTCAGTCCTAAATCCACTCATTGCATTTGCATCCCATTCACAGCTGTTACTCCACACTGTTTTCATGCTCGTGGCAATCTCACACCGGTGTCCTGCTAGCATTTCCTTTTCGGCTTCTTCTCTTTGAGGCTCCTCTTTCGACATGTAAACATGATATGGTATCTTCGCTGCGAAGCGCTGTCCGACACCTGTTTATGTATATTTTCACCTGCTGGTTCAGTGAGATGTTAGCTCACACTCTAGGTCATGGGCAGCACTGATTTATGACCTCGGTGCCCTATATCCTAGATATGGCAAGATGAACAAGCATGTTAACATTTTCTTCACTTTAATGGCCTGACAAGTGTGTCCCTTGCTGTTATATGAGAATGGGGGTTGGGACACGCATGGCTCACTTTCTAGGTCACATTCAGTGTTGCAGCATCGGCCACTATGTGACTAAACTGGGAGTTTAGCTTGCATGTGTGCATTTGTGCATGTGCATGCATGTAAAATGCGCTGGTAAAGTTCGCTCGATTTCCGTTCTCCCTCCCTCCCCCTCCCCCCTTGTTTAATTGAGATATACTGAGCCTGACCTACTTTCCCAACAACCCATGTGGAACAATTAAATTTTTTTTTCTTTTTTTTTTTGAGAGCCTTCATTAACGGCCACCGTTTCCGACCTCGTGGGTGAGTCTGCCTGTTTGCTTAGCCGAGCCTCATCCGCGGACAGAGTAAATTACGTTTCGCAGGAAGGCGGGGGGAAAAAAAAAAAGTATTTCGTCGTGAACACTTAAGCAAACCTGCAATTAAACATGAATGATTGAGCTACGCTTTGTTTGTGCATTCATGCACAGACAGTGGTCGTGACTCTCAAGCTTCCTTTTCCTTTTAACTCTAGCTGACATGGCCTCATCATACACATCTATAAATCTGGGTGAACAACAGACTAACAGACCTGCTACTGGGTTTATTGAACTGGTGTTATGTAATAATGCATTATGTAATACTAATGCCCGACTGAGATTCTAGCATGTTACTGGAGAAGACATGCTCTCCTTTCCCTGAGGAAAAACTTTTCAGCTAGCTAATAGGTGAGAAGTGCGGCCTGCGTGCGAGATAGGCAGTGCAAGCACCGAGGCGAGCAATTCTCCTTGTGCCTCGCAGAAACCTGGCGCAGCTTCACCGAAGGAAAGTTCAAATCAGGACAGCCATTCTGAGCGCAGAATCCCTAGTGTGCAGGAACTACACTTTATTAGCGTGCCAACCCAGTGCTGTTTCTGTGTGAGTTTCTGTCTGTGCACGCATGCGCACTGTTTACCAAGAGAACGTGACATTGTTAGTCTGAGGGTAGTAATTTAAGGCAAGAGCCATTTTTCACAGGTGCACTTGATTTCCATAACAGGCCACGCTTGCTTGTCTGACATGAGTTTGTACCCTCTAGTATAATATCATAATTAACAATGATGATACGCTGCTATTTATACTTGTATTTCAGGTTGAATGCCAAATGGCATGTCTGACAAAAAGGATTAGTGTATCTGTGGTGTTGTGCACCTTTTTTTTTTTTTATACTCGTCTATCGCTGTCGTCACTAAAAGGGGCTTTCTGTCACTAAAAGGGGCTTTCTGCTGCGAAAACAAACATGCTGCAATTCGCTCATCAGCTGGCGTTCCTCAAATAGTACTTTCCCAGCTTGTAAATCTTCCCTCGCCTGACGCTGCGGGACGTTTTGATCTCGCCATGACAAACTCAACTCAGCCCACATGCTTAACGCAGTCTCTCTGAGATTGATGAGTTTGGCCCGGGAAAAGCCTTTGATGATGGCGATGGTAACGGAGAGTCGTCTACACCAAACGGGATGCAGTCGTCCGCCGTTACTAAGGCGATGGCTTGGTTTAGGGGGTGGTTGAGAAATTCTATCCACATAGTGGTCTGACACCATATATGTCATCCAGAGAGTCACTAATTGCTGCCATCTCTTAATAAGTACCACCTGATATCTCAGTTAGTACACTCTTTTATGCTTTTTTATTTATTTTTTTGCATTATCATCATTATGTTTTCACTCAGTGAGAATACAACGTTTAACTTTATAATTATTGAAGAATGCTGGAATCTTGTTTGAGAAATTATTTATAACTAATAAAATGGACTCAGGGGTTTAAACTACATCATTTGGATTTCAGTAACTGAATCTATTCATTAGTGTGTGTGTGTGTGTGTGTGTGTGTGTGTGTGTGTGTGTGTGTGGTATGTGCTACATGTACAAGCCCAACCCGTAACCATCATGTACTGGGGCAGCTTTCGCAAGGTTGGGATTTAATTGGATATTAGCATCCTGCCGTGTCTGTATTAATCAAATCAATGCCGTCCATTAATTTTGTAGAAGAACATACAATTAAGTGGTGATTAGTGCTCTCACAGGGATATGCCCTTTCATCTGACTGAGGAACATTGAAACTTGGCCTGGTTCCAGTGCAAACTGTTCCCTTCCCTCCTGCCCCGCTGCTTCCTCAGCACTGTTTCCTCACACTGGGGCGGCTCTCGCCTGGAGAGCAGAACCTGTTCTGGCTCATGAAGCCCACAGTGCCATGCGATGCACACAATGCATACAGAACCATGTGCGTCAGAGCCAAGTGTGCAGCTCACAGCTGCAGTATTTTGAAGAACTATTTATATAGACTGATACATTATAGCCATTTATAGACTTCGACGCCATGCATCAAAGTCTATAAATATGGAATATGTACAAAATCTGAATTTGTGCATTCGGTTGGTTATAAAAAATGAATAGGGTGTCATAGACTTTTCCAAACAAGCCGGCTTTCCATTTTTACATGGTGTTAAAAAGGATTATTTGCTCGAGAATGCTTAATGCGGTGCCAATTTAGTTCCACTGCGACTAAAGACACCTGATCCTGGTCCATTATCTGTATGAGCCTGGGTCGCACCGACTGATGACGTGAACATCTTACCCATCCATTTTCCATATCACTTATCCTATCCATATCACAATCGCACACACATTCACAAACTGTGGACAATTTGGAAATGCCAATCAACGCATGTCCTTGGACTGGGGGAGGAAACCGGTGTACCCCGAGGAAACCCCCAAAGCACGGGGGGACTCCGTGGGAAGGATTTGATCCCCCTTCCCCGGAGGTGTGAGGCAAAGTGCTAACCACTAATACCCACCATACCCACCATTTTCTTCTTATCGCAGCAGCTCGATAAGAGGATGTTCATCGTATAATCTGACATCAGAAATCGCAAAGAAATCTGTTAGGAAATCCGAGCAAGATTTTATTGGGATCGTCTCATAGCATCGTCTCATAGCATAGTCTTGAAAGACTCCTGTAATTGCATAGTCTAAAACCCAAGGCAAGTTCGTATCGACAATAAGCATATGGATCACTGAGCACTCTGGTCCTGCACACTTTAATGCACATTTCAGTGGTTTCTCAGCTCTAATTCTGTTAATCAGCTGATTACCTGGATCGGGTGCGCAAGAGCAAGAAAAACAATGAAATATGTTACGACAGAAGATACATGCTAATTGAGTCAATGGCAGTGGTCCATAAGTGACATTACTTTGCTCTAATCCCTCCTGCATCCTCCACTTTGTGTAAGGGTCGAAGCAGAAGCCACTGTTCTGAAATTTGATTGACTAAACAGCAAAAATTTCCCTACACTCAGTAGGACCAGATTTACTTCTGCAGTTACAGTTTCATCCATTCATCCAACTTCCATAGCGCTTATCCTACACAGGGTCGCGGGGAAACCTGGAGCCTATCCCAGGGCGCATCGGGCACAAGGTGGGGTACACCCTGGACAGAGTGCCAATCAATCACAGGGCACACAATCACATACACATTCACACGCCCATTCATACACTACGGATACTTTGGCCATGCCAATCAGCCTACCATGCATGTCTTTGGACTGGTGGAGGAAACCGGAGTACCCGGAGGAAACCCCCGCAGCACGGGGAGAACATACAAACTCCACAGGGCAGCGGCGGGAATCGAACTCCCAACCCACAAGGCAAACACCAGGTGTTCTAGTGTTCTGCCTAGGCCCATGTTTTGTTCGCATGTTTTGTTCACCTTACTGATTAGGTACTGATTACTCAAAGGGTGGTAGCTAACATAATATAATAATGTATAGTGATAAAAAATATATTATCAGTGTCTAGCTAGTGTCTATTTTTTCTTAATATGTTTAACCACAAAATGACTGCGTGTTCTGCTAGCAGGAGATTTATATGATGCCTTTACACTGCAATTTATTTCACTTTAAACCTACACACCACATGCTTGTTGAATCTACTTGTCTGACAGGCAACTATGAATAAAAAAACTAATAGCCCAGACATGAATTCTCGCTTGTCCTGGATGTATGGACTACTTAATTGTCCACCCTTGGCAATAGTTTTGGTTGTGTTATTCCTTTTAGTAACATTTGAATGTTTGTTTTTTTGACCTCCATTTACAAATAAACTTGCCAGATGCTGCAGCAATAAAAAGTGAAGCCTTGGAGCACAGTGTCTATCTGTTTGTCCTTTTAATAATGATCATTTAAAAGGGCTCTTTGAAGCAATTATTTTTCAGCACTTCAGCATGGAATAGCTGTACAAATATCTGCCTAGAGCATTCAAACTCCCCTGCGTGCACTTCACCGAAGAGCACCAGACATCAGATATTACTTGTTACAAGGTTGGGTTTAAAAAAAAAAACAGTGCATGAACGGGGTATTTTGATGTATTTAGATATATTATTTCATACAAGTATTTCCCAAACAGCTGAAATGGATTCGTTTCAGTATTAAATCATGTGTTTTTTGGAGAGCAGGTACCAACTGAGAAGGAACTGCTTTTGAATAAGTGATTAAATAAAACAATACTTGGACGCCGGATTAGATGTGGACTTTCTAAACCTCTGAGGTTACAGTTCTGTGATATTTATCATAAGGTTGTGAGGTTAAATCCCAGGACTGTAAGACAGCCACTGCTGGACCATTAACTTTTAACTGAACAGCTCTGTCCATTGTATTCCACCTTACTTTCGATAAAATCATTTCCAAAATGAATAAATGTAAATTTATACATGGCCGGAGTGGCAGTACGATAAAACTTTACAAACTTGTGTTGAAATTTTGCTAGACTTTTCAGTGGCTCAAGAGTCTGTTTGGATAAATGATTCTTTCAGATTCCTTCACTGATTCACTGAGAAAACTAGTTATCATTATTTTATAACATACTTTATTCGTGCAGGTTTAGAATAAGAATTATTTCTCACACCATGCCCAACATAGAATACTCTCGCATCACTCTGACACACTGAAAATATCCAGGACTCAATGAAGTCACTGATTCGCTGAAGGATTCACCGACTCAATGAATCTTTGCAACAGAATCTGAACAACGGATGAACGAATCTTGGTTCCGACCGAAACGATTCACTGAAAGGATTCACTGAATCGGGTTCAACTTTCACGCAGTTGCAAATATTATTTAACAAATATTTAAAAGATACCAACAGATACAGTAATATAAAGTAAATCTACGTAAAATCTATGTCTGATAATTATTAAGGCTGTTCATATAAATACAAGGCTGTAGCTATTAGAGGGTTGAGTAGATTTAAACCTGTTGCTTTATTATTGGGATGCATCGATGCAATTGTTTTTTTCTCACGTGGATAAATGTTTTTCAGTTCTTGTCAATTCTGATATCGATATTTCTATCAAAACGAGTAACGTACTTCGGATTGATCAGTCGGGGACATCGTGGAGTATGCTATTTAGCTCAGGTTTCAAAAGAGGCCATGAAAAGCACACAAACATGTGCTAGGTTCGTTCTTTAGAATATCAGCTATTTAACTGAAAAGTAAGTGTATTAGCTAGCTAATTCAGTTGGCTAATATACAACTCAAAGCCCCTGAGTCCTTGTGAGTAAATGCATCACCGACTTGTTTTTTTATAGAAACGTCGTTACTTCCTAAAGTAGCAGGCGTACAAGGAAATCATTCCGTATCATTTTCAAAATGAGATACGAATTCCTTTTGGTATACATACATAAAGTAGCTATAACATGAACGCTCAACTTCTTTCTCCCGGCACCGTGTCTGAGTTGTTCGCAAGAATATGACGTGATGGCGTTCGGATTCGGGGACGTGTCCGTAGATTCCACACTACGTTAAGATATTTTATTCGGTTACTTGTATCGTAGGACGATGCTGTAATTCTACCTTTCGATATGTTTACAAAAGGCAGTTTTACAGTCTACTCTGCTTCGATTAATCATAAAATACAGCCAGATCGATGTCATTTTGTGTCAACGTACACTGGGCTTATGTCACGATGAGTATGAGTTCAAATATGACACTGGTGCATCAGTTGGAACTGTGTCTTTAAGTAGTTAACAAGGTTCATGTCCGGTATTAGCTGACTTCCTCTTCAAAGGTGTCATCAAAATGAACTGTAGGTTACACATCACATCCTGAATGCCCAATAAAACCGAACAATGAAAACTTGCCAAAGCAGACAGGAAGGAGATTTCAAACGGGAAGAAAGATTACAATTCAAAGGTAACATTACATATTAAAGCTGTTGTTTAATGTTGCAAAGGAATCTTATTATCAGGATCTAAGTAAGAACAGTGGAGGGAAAGGAGACTTGATCACAATAACGTACATATTTTCACCCTATAGCAGAACATAGGCTGGATGAGCAGAGCAAGATATAATAAGGCCTAATAATCAGACTTGTTACATGCTAATTAGATTTGATTGATTGACTGATTGATTGATTGATTGATTGATTGATTTGGAAAGGAATTCAAAGCTTTTTATTATTATTTATGTTGATAAAGTAGGTTTTTTTTTTTCATCCACACTCCTCTGAAAAGCACTTAAAAAATGTTTTAAATAAAAGCTTTCTCTTGTTAACCTGATCACTGAAAATAAGACCGATGCATATTCTTTGTGGATTCCCAACTAATTGACTGCTGTTGCTCTTGAAAGTGTCATACTCACTCAATAAAGCAAAAACGTAAAGAAAGAAAAGCCCTTTACACGTGATCTCTTGACGATATCACTGCCGAGACTAAAACGTGTTTGTGTTTCTCTATAGGAAGTCACGTACAGTAAATATCTGCAATATTAGACATGCTGTAGCTTGTGCTGCATTGCTAATCTAATGATGTAAACACACACACACACACACCCACACACACACACACACACACACAACCCTACCCTTTCCACCAAACACATTTACAAGTGTCTATTTTTATTTGCAAATCATAAAAAAAAAAAAAAAAATCTAGTTACAAGGTGCTTGTAACAAACTAATGCTTGTTTAAAGAGGAACAAACCTCACTTGGAATCAACTTGTGGAACAATAAACGAAACGATTAAATGCATGACTGCTCTCCTCCCGCACTCTGTTATCTCTCTCCATCTCCCTGTACCTCACTCTGCCTCACTCTGCCTCACTCTCTCTCTCTCTCTCTCTCTCTCTCTGTCCCTGCCTGACCCTGTTTTTCCCCCCCCCTGAGCTATTACATAACTTGTGGCTGATTCTGTAATGGCCAGTGTGTACATGTGGATATCAGAGATCTGTATATGCAACAAAAGGCTTCTGTGAAACATCAAATGGCCGCTGAGTAGGGGATGTGGGAGGAGATTAGGGAAGAAAGGGGTCAAATCAGGAGAGATCTGCTGAACTGTATTGTCGGTTTGTATTTTTAAATTCGGAGGAGGAGAGCGCTGAAGGGTGTTGTGAGCGAGAAAAAGCAAGCATTCGGACGAAAGACAGAAACAAAGAGACCGCTAACAGGAGGACGCGATGTTAACCCGAATTCATTAGGCAGATCATAGTTTAAGATTGTTATGTCCAACATTTTACGAGTTCCACGAGGCATCATTCGAAAGCATTTCAGAAATATTCATGTATATTCAATGCAGCAACATAATATTCATCAACAAGTGGAGTATTGATTTACTTTTACCCAACTGCGCTGCTGAATACTCGATTCTCATTGGTCAGAAGTTGTTTATTTCTGTGCGGTTTATATCAATGCGCTCGTCGTAATACGCTATCGGTTCTATAGTAAGGGGTAACACTCCACATAAGTGGATTAAAAGTGTAACTTTACAGGGATGTCCTGTAAGTAAACACGCCATTACCTATGGCATATTTGCAGCACCATTTTGCTCGAGATAGTTCTTTAGATTTGGCTTCCTAAAGGAGGGGTTCTACTTGGATCCCTGTCTGATAGGGTAACCCTTTGTTGTACCAGAACCTTCTGGAGAACTTTTGTTGGAGAAAATAAAGACTGTAACAGACTTGAGTACAGGTAAAATACAGCATGGCCATGTAACCTGTTGATTAAATTTATATTTACAATGACCATATTTGGCCTTTTTTTTTTTATTCGTAATGTTAAATCAAATGTGTCAAAATGTTGGACACTTTTAGAGAAACCATAGTGTGTGTGACCACAGTGTTATAATGTTCCCTGTTTCCAGATAGAACCTTATAATACTAAAGTCATGAAATCTGGAAACATTAAAGGGTTGTCCTCACTCAGTACGTTTACACGGACAACGATAATCCGATATTAACCCGATTAAGACGATACTCTGATTAAGAAACTGGCATGTAAACAGTGATTTTTTATTACCTTAATCCAATTAAAGTCATACTCGAAGTAAACACAAATGGAATTAAGACGTGTGGAGTATTCCTGTTTTAG
>JANDJT010000169.1:4202702-4213526 GCA_024331685.1 Stegophilus panzeri | reverse complement strand
ATACGTGAAATTCTGGAGGGAACGTCGGACGGCGTGGCGCGGGGACGTAATGACGTGTGCTGTTAATCGATCTATGTCCTATATCATGTAAAACAGGAACATGAAAGGAGTATTTTAAAAGCGACTCATGTAAACACCTTAATCAGAATATCGTCTTAGTCAGAATAAGATCAATAATTAGATTACTGCTGTCCATGTAAACGTAGTCTATGATTCTATGCAGAACCCTACAACAGTGTGCTTCCCTTTCAGAATGATTCCGAGTAAAACCCCCAGAGAAACCATTAACAATCTAAAAACCAACACCCTTGAGGAAACCTTTCTAAGAAGTCTATAGAAGGCTTAACACTTCTAAGAATGAGGACATGCTCTTGGCAATAAATACATCCGATGTCAGAAAGCATTGTCTGGTGCTTTCCACACCAACACAACCCTGACTCAACTGACTCCCACACTGGTAGTCTTACCCTCTGTATCTCGCCTTAGGCGTCTCTATATGGATTCAAATTAAAATGAAACAATGGCAGATAGGAACACTTCGACATTGTGCTCAGATATGGAGCAGAAGCTGTTTTTCTAATTGAAGAAGTTGGTGCTTTTACAAAGAACTTAATCCTTGGCAGTTAACTCGAGCTACTCGGATTCCATGGAGAACAGAGTGTTTGCCTCATCAAAAAACATTTCAAGTAACACCTCTGAGAAACCGTTAAACATTCAAAACCCACACCTTTGAGGAAACCTTTCTACTAAGGATACGGACATGCTCTTGGCAACAAATGCGTTCAATGTCCAAAGCCTGGCACTTTCCACACCTCACACCACTAGGAGCCTGTTTCCCAGCTGACTCACACACTCCCAATGTCTTACCCTCAGGCTTCTGACCTCCATCTATGGTGACACTTCCATTCAATTTAACATGAAACAGCCCCTGATAAGAATGTTTCTACATCATGGTCAGATATGTAGCTGAAGCGGATTATTGAGGAAGTTGATGCCATTATGAAGGAACAATCTTAGGTGTGGGAATGGAAATAACTGGTGCTACTAGCTAGAGCTAAAGCTAGAATACTATCTGTGTAGCCAATACAAAGACTATGATTATTAGTTACACTATATGGTCAAACGTATGTGGATGGACACCTGACCTTCATACCCATATGTGGTTCTTCCCCAAACTGTTGCCACAAAGCTGGAAGCACAAAATTGTCTAGAACGTTTTTATACCACATCATTTAGATTTCCCTTCACTGACACTGAAGGGCCCAAACATGTTTCATCACGATAATGCAACTGTGCACAATGCGAGCTCCATAAAGACATGGTTTGTTAAGGTTGATGTGGAAAGCCTCGAGTAGCCCGAGTCCTGAACAAGGCCTTCTCACCTGACACCAGTGCCTGACCTTACTAATGATTTTGTGGCTGAATGAGCACAAATCCAAAACCCCTCTGGCACCTTCCAGAATCTTGTGGAAAGCCGTCCCAGAAAAGTTGAGGCTAAGGCAGGGGAACAAATCCATGTTTATATGACCTTTGGTCATATAGTGTACATTGTTGAGCAAGGGTGTTAAAATATTACAAACGTTTAAACATATTAATCATTCACAAAATAATGCAACCTCTTGGTATTGCAAAGCTGTTTAAAATGCAATTCCTTGAACCAAACCATGCCAATAGGAAATCAATGGAAGGTCATTTTTCTGCCATCTCTAACTCTAAAAACACCTTGGGAATTGATAAAATAACCACCATTTTGAACCACTCTGAAAAATAGGTCAAATGTTTTGATGTTTAACACTGAAGTATTCCTTTAAACCGCAGGAATTGCTGAATCGATGCCACAGCACTAGTCCCAGCACTAGTCCAACCCTCATTCCTATTCCAACAATTTGCATGGTTAAAGTAGTTACACATGGCCAGGCTTTATCAGCTGTAGTCTTTTGGCAGTGCTGAAGTGTTGTTTGAAGGCCCTTCACGTGCCTACTGCAGCCATTCGGGATTGGATACTTAATACTGATCTGGGATCAGCTACACTGACCTACATTTTGCTCTTAGTCAAACAGAAGCTTGAGAAGCTGCACAAAATTAACACAAAACTAGCTTCAGACGAGAATAGGACAAAGTAGCAATATCTATGAAGATTCAAACCATAAACACGGTGCTTACCTCTGAAATACCTTTTCTACTGTTATATTTTGCTCACATTGTGGTGGTTATTGACTTAAACTCTGTAAGGTCATGCAACCATCGTATTCATTATATTCTACACTCTGGGGCTAATTATTCTCATTGTTAGTGGTTTGAGTGTAAGCCAATATATTTTGTTTTTATCAGACGTCAGCAATATTTCTTCCCCTCAAAGGTGGTTCAGACTTGCTCAGCAAAACCAGGGTTGTTTAGGGAAAAGGGGAAACCAAGACCATTGCAAATCTGAATTTGAATGGGTTCACATCATATACATGACTCCTTTACTCTACTTTTATTCGGTTGCAAAAAAGTCAGTGGGTTAAACCATCTGGGTAGCACTGGGACAGCTATGTCATTCATCTTCAGGAAGCACTTTATCCTGCTCAGGGTCACAGTGGATACTGGGGACATGGCGCGTGAGACGGGAATACACCCTGGATGGGACATCAGTTCATCACAGGGCACCATGAATACACACATCTACAAACTCATTCACAACTAGAGGCAACGTATAGCTGACAGTCTACCTATTATCGTCTTTTTGGGAGAAAATTGGAGAACCCAGACGAAACACGCTACAAGCTGAGTTCAAAGTGGGGACCTTAGAGCTGTGAGGCCTGGCACAGCTATGTAAATGCAATACTTCACTGACATAGTGGTGCAAAAGCTTAGTTTCACTCTTAATTTATACAAATATGACACAATGTAACTTTGACACTTCACATATGAAAGGTAAAAAACGTATCAACAAGGAAAGGCTGCTGTTGTTTTTTTTTTTTTCTGAGGGTGTATTCAAACTAACAAACTAACAAACATTTTGTTTTATGACCCTGTGACTTCCCAGTGACTTTTATGGCCAGCTGAACTTTAGAAGTACTTTCCATCCATCCATCCATCTTCTATACCGCTTAATCCTTTTCAGGGTCACGGGGAAACCTGAAGCCGATCCCAGGGAGCATCGGGCACAAGGCGGGGTACACCCTGGACAGGGTGCCAATCCATCGCAGGGCACACAAACACATACACACTCACACACCCATTCATACATTATGGAAACTTTAGACACGCCAATCAGCCTACCATGCATGTCTTTGGACTGGGGGAGGAAACCGGAGTACCCGGAGGAAACCCCCACAGCACGGGGAGAACATGCAAACTCCGCACACACAGGGCCACGGTGGGACTCGAACCCCCGACCGTGGAGGTGTGAGGCGAACGTGCTAATCACTAAGCCACCGTGCGCCCAGAAGTACTTTCATGCTACTATTTTATTTTTAGACAGCTTTGATAGATTCACATTTTAAACAAATGCCTTGCTAACTGTTTTTTTTTTACATTTGAGCTAGCAGGCTAGTTTAAACGCACAATCACATTAAAGAGGAACACATTACAAAAGTCTCTATAACCCATCACATGTTCAGTCTTAGTCCTTGGTTAGCCTTGCAGGCAGAAGCGCTGAAAGTCCAGGTTTGTTTTTGTGCCTGAGCTGCAATCTGCTATTTTGACACTGATTAATGCCATTTGAACTGTAGCTGACACCTTGACTACCGAAAGTCGACAAAGCGTCACCATGTATAATCAGTACATGATCTTCATTTGTGCAAAATATATGTTTTATGAGTAAATTACGAATTGAAAATGTCCTGGTTTCCTACATTACCTACAACGCTGTTTGACTAGCAGCTGATAGCGGTGCCAGAAGGATTTAGCCCTCATTTCATCTCTACCTAAAGAGACCGATGCAGCGGCACTTTATTCTGTTCAGCTCTCTCATTTGTACACTCCACTCAAACAGAACAACTTTCATGCTAATGCCATCGGGAACGTTATCTCATGGATTGCTAACTAGCCAAGTCTCTAGCATAATCAATTGTGTTGTATTGCTGTGTTGCATTCTGGGACTTTGAGTCCAGTGTTTGTTGCAACGTCTAAACTATTTCTATGTTGGATTTCTCATTATTAATATGTTCTTGAACATTGCTGGTAAATGGTAGGAAGAAAAGGAGCTCTTTCGAAGTGGTTTTTAGAAGTTATTCTTCAAACATGACCGTTATCCCTTATGTTTGAGATGACTTTTTTTTCCTCCTATTAAATACCATTGTAACTGCACTAGCAATAACAATGGCCATCTGTGACATCAGTGTGTCACACACCCACTACCTTCTCATAGGAATAATGAAAATACAGAACTGACCAACAGATTAGCACTAAAATCTCTAAACCTGTCACAAATATTTCAAAATAAACATGGGTTTTCTGGGTGGAGTTTTGCCATAAGTACAAGACTATTCTCCAAACCATACCCAGATTGCCAGGAATTAGACACCCGTACTGTTCATATAGAAGTTTATAGCATTGGCTAGGATTTCCTGCTATTTGCAAGCTCGCAAAAAAAAAAAAAAAAAAAAAAATTATGCAACCAGGTGTGTTCTGCCCATATGTTTATAACTCCAATAATCAGCAGATATTGTATCATGTCAGCTTAATGCACAAAACAGAGCAGCCTCGGTCTCAAACTGGCATGCAGTACCTTATCTTTGTTTCAGTGTAAATAAAGCCTGGAGTCCCAAATGCAAGCTTCTTCGCAGCTGCGCTATTTTGTTTTATTTTCCTGGATTCTCGTCCAACGTTTCATAACCACTGACCTCTGAAGTTGGATTAACATCTGTGCCAGTGTAAGAGGTGTGTAGCGTTAAGCTTCCACTGAAGTTTGTTGACACACACATTTAACTTGTTCCCTCCCCTTCATTGTTTGTTTTTATTAGGTCACTCCACCCTGACTGTTTATGCCATTGTCCCCGTATAGTATAAAAAACCCATGCGAGCCAATGTTAATTATTTACAATGTAGATACATACTAGCAGAACCCTATAAACCCCTAAAGGGAGTCGTTTCCATGGCACAGGGTTTCTGGGAAAAAAAAACCTGATAACAGCAGACTGAATGTATTTTGGTGCACAAATGGAAAACAGATAAGAAACCAAACTTTGCCTTGTCATTTATATTTACAACCCATGTGTATAGAGATGACATCGAATTATAGTGTTTAACGACGAGCCAGTGAATCAACCTGCCTCGTGCTTATCAATAGTTTAGTCTTAAAAACAAATTAATAGCTCATACTTAAGGTGTTATACTGAGATGAATGAGAAATCTGATCCCAGCTCAAATCTACTGTAACACTAACATTCCTCTGAGTAATTTTCACATGAAGTTTGTTGTTTGAGTTCTTTCCGTTCATTCAGTTGAAAACTATTGCGTAATTCCAAAGATATTTCATTACTGTACTGCCACGATGAATCAGACATACCAGTTTAGAAAAGTTTGCACTTGTCAGGTGTCAGAAAATTACCGTATGAACTATTTCACAAGCAATAACATTACCTTAAAAACTTAACCGGGATTTTTACTTAGCTTGTTTGCCAGCAAGAAGTGGTTAAAAAAAATAAATAGCCACAAATTGTCTTCCTCCTACCTTGCCAGGGTGTCAGAGACGCAGCCTGGGGCTGGGTAGCCCTCCCCGCAGGCAGACAGTTGAGCCTGAGACAGGCCTGGGCGTGTTTTCCATGTCTCCATTAGTGCTGTAACTGGAGAAATTAGATTCAACAAGGAGTTTGTCTGGTCCCGCATGTCATGCCGCGAAAACGACATTGTTCCTTGCGCTCCGATCTGGTAATGAAATGAATGTCCACCTGAATTAACACCAACAATAGCTGATGTGGGCACATTATTATTCTCTTGGTAATAGCTGCCGTCATTGGTCTCCTGTTTAATCCCCTTGGGCATGTCATTGTTTGGAAACACACCAAACTCATAGTTGCCATTAAAAGAAGAAATGGGAGGTCCCAGGATCCCAGAGAGACTGTATTCATCAATATTATCCCTCAAGGATAAGTATGTCGTCTCTGAAGCTGGGAAGAGTCCCATGGGCTGCTGTGGTTCCCCATAGTGTGCATTTGTGCAAGTCGCTTCCCTGTTGGGCTCAGTCTTAATATGAGATGGAAATGGGGAAGGTTGCACATTGTCATTGCTGTTACCCAGACACATACTCCTGTAATCAGTGTCTGGCTCATTTTTGATGTACTTGACCATCCCCATGGAGTCCAGGCCAACATTGAATATTTCACCATCCAAGTTCTCTACTTTGGGGAACTTGAAGCCTTTAAAGTCGTGCTCTTGGCCATCGGGGCTGTGCATGTCATTCTGAACCAAGCCGAGGCTGCTGGGAGGGCTTGACACAGAAAAGGTCCTGGAGGGGTTCCTGGGACTGGACATGGCCATGGAACCAACTGTGGGTGGACTAGACCCAGAAGGCCTCAAGTTGCCACTGCTTCCTGTTGGACTGGACACAGATGACCTCATGTTGGTGCTGCAGGACGGCGGTGTCCTCACGCTTCCCATGCTCTGGGGGCTTGAGATGGGTGACTTGACGTTAAAGGGGCTTGCTAGTGGTGGAGTACCCATAGTGCTGGACTCTGCTGGGCTGCAAGTGCTTGAGTTGACACGGTGAGTCGGTACCAGGCTTGAACCAACTGGACCCAGACTGGCTGGACTGCCTAGGGAAGGGTGGCTAGTGCCAAAGTAGGTGGGACTGGTGGTAGAAGTCACAATGTTGTTTCCACATGGGCTGGAAATGCTGCTGGAGTCTTCAGCAGGGCTGGACAGAACTGTGGCCAAGGCGGAAGGTGTTTGCGCAGCGCCTACACCACACTCACCAAGACTACCATTCGGTAACTGGGACATGGGTGGGTATGATGTTGGAGGAGCTTTCGTGTTGGGGCTCCTAGTAGTCCCTGACTGATTGTCCTCAATCCCTCTGCCACACAAATGGTACAGTTTTATGGGGCTGCCCTGGCATCTGGCAGGTGGTCCCTGCTGGCCAAAGGCAAATTCAGCCTCCCTGGCAGCATTCATATACAAGCCCATAGACTCAGCAACAGTTTTGGAGAGCTCTTTAGAGTCTTCTGGCTTGCGGCCGTGGATGGAGTTGTTATATGCAGCGAAGCGAAGCTGCTGGTCAGGATTGAGCTGGGGCATTGGCATCTCAGCCTTCTTTCCTCCACTTTCCTCGCACTTTGGTGCTGGGACACTGGATGCACTACTCGCATTTACAATGTCCATCAGGACATCACTGTTCATCAGAGCTCTCTCCTCCTCTGTCGTGCAGCACTGCTCCATAGATCCTGGCATCTGGGCCCATCTGTTTTCTCTGTCTGTACCTTTGTAAATACTTTGGTATCTTTTGGACTCCATGCCTGGATCATTTGATAAACCTGGTGGGTTTTAGAAAGGTGAAGAAGAGGTAATCACTTTTGGTGGAAGTGACATCCTTTTTTTATATATAAACAATAAAATATACAGTTTAAGGCCTAGTAAAATATCCTTTGAAAGAAACATCAGTTTTCAAATAGTTGTTATAACCAGCTGAGTGGGGGAAAAAATAAATACGTTTAAAGTATACTGGGTCGTTCCTATTTCATTACCTTGTCTGAAATACAGTGTGACCAATGCAGCCTACACTGGTCTGTAAAAGTCTATTGCATGAACTCATCTAGTCATGTACAGATCAGATCCTGAGCATAAATATCGGGGCATAAATATAATAGCCTGAAATGCTGGATCTGTGTCATACTGTAATGTACATATACTTTATGCCCTGAATGTATGTTATCTTGACAGACATGGTGTATGGGAACACATTACAAATCGCAAAATTCAGGCTGTCATCACACCTGTGATGTGTCATCGAACTTGGCAACAAAAGACTGAAGAGAGTCAGTTAATCACTTAATCAGATCAGTACAGTGTGTCGCAAACGTGCCCCAATCTGAGCATATGATACCGTGTGACGTCATATTGAAAATGGAAAATACTGTGCATGTCTATGCAAAATAATATGCACCTCTGAGCATTCTAGAGCAGGACGTTCGCAAACGTTTAACTGTAAAAGACATACCATGGGGCCCTTCTGATCACAATCTAACTATTTAAATATTGTTATATAAGTCATAAAGTGTTTTATTCCTGAACTTTCTGACAACAGAACACATCATGTCGTCTGACCTGGCATCACTTGTAGATTTATTCATTTTTGAGATGTGGCTTCAATACTCATTTGTGCCAGTAGTGGCTCAGTGGTTAATGATTTGGGCTACTCTTTGGAAGGTTTAGTTCAAATCAATGTTCTTCTAAGCTGTTGGGTCTTTGAACGAGGCCCTCAAACCCTTAACCATCTAAATATATCCTGTCTTGTAAAATAAATAAATAGTTCAATGTAATTTAAGTGGCAAGCCAAACCAGCTAATAACTAAAAGAAATCAATAATAAATTTGATAATGGTGGGTTAGGATTTCCATAAACAACAACAACAACAACAACAACGCAAAAAAAAAAACAAAAAAAACCCTTGTCTATGCTCCCCAGACCCCACTCTGAAACCTACTGTTCTACACCATATATCAATCATGTCTTAAGGAATATCAAGAACCTTTCTTTTAAGCAAAGTTTTATGCAAAGTAAAAAAAAAAAAAAAAAAAAAAAAGAAAGTCAATGCAAACTTTTTTTTTTACTTATTATTTTACATCTTATCGACTCCACCACTGCTCCACTACTGAAGACTTCATGCTCGATCTAGACACAAATAAGCTTTTAAAGCGCGATCAGACTTCTATCCGAGACTATAACGCCGTTCATCCTCAGCGCAACAAAACGCACGAGCAAAAAAAAAAAAAAAAAAACACCCCACGTTTTTCTTTTTCTTTTTGCGCAACAGTGGCGTGCACGAGCTCAGTCTATCCACATGGGTTTAAAACAGCTGCTGCATGAAGAAGAAGAAAAAAAAAAAGTGCGGTCCAAAGCCAAAGGGGAAAAAAAACATTTTCTGAAAAGTCCCTGCATGCACACAAGCACGCGCTTTTAAAGCTTTATAGTACACACACGGCTCAGTGAGGCGGGTATGCGACTTTTTTATTGAAAAAAATATATTATTATTATTATTATATATATATATATATATATATATATATTTTTTGCATACGACCATTGGACTGAACAACACACACACACACACACACACACACAGAACTTTCCCTCTCTCACGCACGCACACACACTGTAATAGTCTTGCCACTCCGTTATTTATTGACCGATATATTAACTTGAGATTATTTCTAGAAACTAAAAACTACAAAACGCGCCACACGTCAAACTTTTCCTCAAACGTTTACCACGCAGTTTGGTCCGAGCGCAGCGTTCAGATCGTCCTCCATCCAGCACAATCGAGACGGTGACGCAGTTCTTTATACTACAAACGCGTTTAACCAGACAGCCCTAAAATCGGCAGGATGACCCCGCGCGCGACTTCTTCTGCCTCGTCATATCTATAAGCGTTGCATCTGCGCGCGATTTTAAGCGTCACATCGACCAAACGAGTGTAGAGATCAGCGGTGTCATCGAGTCGCAGTTATAACTGGCGCTGTACATCTGTATATGTCGAAATCTGTAGTTAGAACTCTAGAGATGGATGCATTTTTTATTTATTTATTTATTTTTTTGGCCATTTCGAGTTGCGCAAAAATAATCCCTAAACTATTTACACGTTCGGTTTATTTATCTGTTGTCTCGTTATTATGATGATGATGTTTGCTTTTGTTATATCACTTTAAAGTGACGTAAAACACGTTGCTCTCATAACAAGACAAGTTGCAAACTTCAGATGATTTTCACCCCCTACTACATTATATAAGCTATTCGGTTTAGGTTACTAGGTAATGCATTGAATTTTGAAACAGGTTTTTATATAGTCTATGCACTACTATATAGAAGATGCACATTCACACAGGAATATTTTGATAACTGATGCTGATCTCATGTTAATCTGATTATATATAGGATAGTGATGTTGACCTTACCTTAACTACGACATCCAGATTTATCACGGGTCTCCGTTGCTGTGCAACCGGTAATCCAATAAAAAAAAAAGAGACTGAGTGAGTGAGTGTGAGAGAGAAGCACACCGAAACGAAACAGATCTGTCTTTCTTTATGCTTTTATGCTTTGAAGTCCGTGTGTGTGTGTGTGTGTGTGTGTGTGTCCGGTGTTGTTTGCGGTCGCCGCGCACTCTCTACTTCCAGTTCTGACAGCTCGCGCGCGTTAAATCCCCAAACGACAAGCGCGCGCCGGTCCGATTAAAAAAAAAAAAAAAAACTGTATTACTATGACTACTGTTTACTTATTTTTATTATTTTTTTTTGGAAGGTCAACACTTTTCACGTTCCGCGCACATGGATACAAAAGGAAGCGAAGAAGGAGATGAAGAAGACGACTGACAAGCTGGGGGAAAGAAAAACCGAGCGCAGAACTGCACAGGACTCGCGCGGACTTGCTGAGCGCCGACGTCATAGCCGTGCGCGCGCGCGTCCACAGGACGGGCCCGCCTACCTGCCGCGCGCGCCTGAGAGAGGGAGGGAGGGACTGCGGGAGGAAGGAAGTGCGCACGCGCGCCAGAGAGAAGTAGGACATGCTAGTTTTTTCAGTGAAACTGTACACAACTATAATATCATATGTGTGTGTATATATATATATATATATATCTTCTATTAATCTTCTAATCTTCTATCTTCTCTTTGTCCCTCTCTCTCC
>JANDJT010000169.1:4106379-4117076 GCA_024331685.1 Stegophilus panzeri | reverse complement strand
ATTAAGTTCACTTAACTTAGTGTTCTTATAGTGTACTATTTGATTAAGTTCAGATAACTTAGTGTTCTTATAGTGTACTATTTGATTAAGTTCACTTAACTTAGTGTTCTTATAGTGTACTTTACCGTTTACTGACTGAGAATCGAACTCGGATCGTTGCAGTGAGAGCGCTGCATGCTAGCTACTAGTTAAAGTTCACTTAACTTGGTGTTCATTTCAAGTGTACTTAAATACAGGGTGTCCCAAAAGTCTCCATACATAGGGGGAAATGAACACGTTTTAGCGAAATCTAACATTACTTACAAAACATCCTTTGCGTGATTGCCATTTCTTTCTAAACACACACAGAGCCGTCTCTCCCACTCATGATGAACTCTTGAATTTCACTACACCGGTACCAGCAACAGATCATACAAAGAGGACCGCCTTTTGCGATTATCTACCAATCAGTGCTTGTTCACTTGTTACCAGGCAGAACTCCTTGCATGGCCAATCACATCAAAGAAAGAAATTTTAAATAAATCCTAATTTTGAGTTCATAACACTTGAAATCTTAAGTTTATGTATTTTGTAGGTAAATAAGTTAAATAAACTTAGATTTTTGATTTAAACAGTAATGTATAGTCATGATTGTTTACGTAAAGACAACATCCGCGCGACTTAATTGAGTTACGTTAGGTCAATTTAATACTCCACGTAAATCAATCTAGTGATTAGAAACTTGTTTAAGTTAAGTTTAATATAAGCAATGAAATCATGTTTTGATGAAAAACTTCTATTATATTTTATGTAAAAGATGCGCAGTATGTGCTCTCATGTCTGAACACACAAAGGTCATTTAGCAGAAAGTTTCCAAAATACGAGATGTTAAACACTAAAATTGATTTATTTATTTTTTTTTGTCTATGTGTGTGTGTGTGAGTGTGTTACTTTTTATATACAAATTTAAACATTGAAAGAGTATTTGATAAGTAACATTGATTATGACATCACAACTGGAAATGCTGACCGTTTTCCATGACATAGAAAATAATAACAAGTAGAAGTTGGTCAGATGGGACAAAAAGAACATAATGTAGAAAAAAAAATATTCAAATGTATAAAGGCTTCAGGAAACAAAGTAGTGTTGGGCTGCTGATGAAAAGCAAATGAGACGTGTGTGTGTGTGTGTGTGTGTGTGTGTGTGTGTGGGGCCTGACAGACAGCTAGCCCCCGCAGCAGATTAGCATCATAAAAACCATGGAGCTCTCATACATCCGGGTGCTTTGGCTGCTACAAAAACAAAAGCTGTGTGTTGATCTGATGTCACGACGCTAATCCCACACACACATCTCTACCACACACAACATTTCACTTTCATCAGCTTAGTATTCAAGTGTGCCTTGATCTGACAGATGTGTGTGTGTGTGTGTAGATAGATAGACAGACAGACCGACCGATCCCACGATGGAAATTGTCATGTTACAGCAGCATAAAGAATAACAATAAAATTAAAAGCAGAATTTTGTGTTGTTTTGTGTTATTGTGTCGGAAATGTCACTTTACTCGATATTAATTTCTACTTTAAAGAACCGTTCTTTAAAAGCAATATCACACACGAAAATGGTGAGGTTAAACTGAATATTCCGTATAACCGCACTCCTGCCCGTGCGATATCGCTTAAACGTCAAGCTTCGAATTGTCTTAATTGTCTAATGGCACATCATTTTGTTTATTTCAAAAGCATTTATTTCTGGAACGAAGCGAAAGAACGAGCAAACGCTTGAAATGAGTGAAACCGATGTAGAAGTTGGATTAATAATCAGTCATTTGTTTTAAAAACGAATAAATGATGGGAAATATTAGTGGATTTCGCCGAGGTTCAAGATGTCTTTCTTTTGCACTGAGTACATTTTTCCTGCATTAACAAGATAAGAATAAACTTCGTCCCAAATCAAGACAAAAGCATTTCCGACCCTGGAAGAGCGCAAAGCGATTGGGATGAAAATTTTAATAATTAATTAATATTTGCATTTAAATGTAATTCTTATAAGATTTAGTATTCAAATGCGTTGATCTTAAAATAGCCTGTCATGTTATACTGGTATAGACAGAATGAACATTAACACTAGCGCTACATTATGTGTTTATATCACAAACATGGAAGGTTTGTGAAAATGCCAAGATCATAATTTTATCTCAAACGTTCATGTTGTCATTGGTATTTAGCTTTAAAAATAAATCTCAGGTAAATTGGGAACCACACAAAAGTCCTCAATACTCAAACAGTGTGTTTTGAAGTATAAAGTAAAAAGTAAACGTATAAACAAGTACAAGGTTAACGTAAGTCAATGTTAGAACGATTAGGTGGCCAGGCAGAAAAGGTAATGCACTGAAGGGGAAAGGACGCAGGATGTGAATTTGAGTCTGGTAGCGGTTACTTTAGCTTTGTATTGATATTATGTTGTTGAACTTTGCCCTGGGAAGTTACAAGCCTTGGTCTTGTGAGCCAGTAATGCCTCACAAGTGGGAGGGACTGTGTGCTATTGGGTTGGTAGAAAAAAGAAGACCCGCTTTATCATTTGTTCAAAAGATTTGTCGCTGTCTCATCCACTAACATGCGCTACAGTTTTTATATCAAAATTCTGTGTGTCGCCCCAACCCCACCTGCCCTCCTTCTGCCTGTTAAACACCTGTTGATTAACGTTCAATTCACCGGACCACTGCTTTTATTTTGTGCCTCGTTGTACTCTATTGAACCGCTCAATAATGTTTAAAAGAAGCGAGAACAAAAGAAAAGAAAACCCACACCTCTCCCCTCTGTCTTTGGCTTGTCTGAGTGTCTGGTCTCCACAGCGGGCATCGCTGGCAGGCACCGAGCTGGCACGTGTCCAGAAACGTACGAGTGGTGTTGCTGTGGCTATTGTTTAAACTGTGGTTTTCATATGTACAGTCTGGAATATTTTTATCAACACATGGAAAAACATTTTTTTTTTAAAACTGTAATTAAATAATTTTACAGGTTTGAGTAGTCAAAGCAAAGTAGCTGTTAAAAAGAACAAGTTTTTCAAAAAATGTTTTAATTTAGACAATTTCCTACTTACTCTAGTGGTAGCCATTGACTCACGATGATTGGTGTTCAATATTTGTTTCATTTTTAAAATGTAACTAAATAAGCAATAGAGATAAAGATGGGCCAAACCAGATTGTGGATGATATAGCAGATCACATGGTGACGTAGCCAGGAGATTGTGTCTACAATGTGAAAAGATGTTATAGAATGCAATCTTCTAAGTTTATATATTAAAGCAAAATTGACAAAAGTGGATTGTAAGACTTTGGATAAACCGTAAAAACATCTGTAACCTAATTTATTAACCTGGTACCGTTCTGACCTCCAGGGTTGGGGTTTCGGGGGTTTCCTCCAGGTACTCCAGTTTCCTCCCCTGATCCAAAGACATGTGCTGTAGGCTGATTGGCATTTCCAAATCGTCCATAGTGTTTGAATGTGTGTGATTGTGCCCTGCGGTGGGTTGCCACCCCGTCCAGGGTATCCTCCGCCTTGCGCCCTGGGATAGGCTCCAGGCTCCAGTCTCCCCACGACCCTGTGTAGGAGGATAAGCGGTATGGAAAACGGATGGTTTTGTTTTACCAAAAGTGTAATTACGTCCTATCCAGGGTCTGTTCCTACCTCATGACCAGTGTTCCTGGGTGTCATGGGCGCAGAGCTACACTACCCATCAGCCCCAGCATGTCACATGCCTCACTATTCACTCCCACCTGTGTGTAATTTTACTTTGTTAGCACCACTATTTAAGTTTTAGTTTTTCAGCATCTTACTGTCAAGCTTTTCTTGTGTTTGTTCTGGTTCTTGTTTTTATTGTTCTGTTTGTTTGGGATTTATCTTCTCCAATATAGTACCTGCACTTGCATCCACCTCCTCTACTAATCCCTTAAGTCTGTCACTTAAGCACCATGCTCGGTGCAGCCACTGGAAGGTGCCATTATTTTTGGACAGGCTGATAATGTTAGTGCGGTCTGACAGCATGACTCAGCACTCTGTGAAATCAAAGCTGATGTGCGGCTCTCCGTCCGTCTCCTCTGCTTCCACTTCTGCTCCTATCGGCTTTTCCACGACCTCGCAGAGATCAGTAAAGCATGCAAATGTCGGAAAGTAACGATTATTTCTCTCTGGAAAACCCCACGCTCGACCTGCTATTAGAAAGCTGTTTGTCGCGGTGGCTCTTTTTGCGCTCTAGCACTTGTCCAGGAAAGTGAGGAAACAAAAGAATAGAGGTGTGAAGATAAACCTCCCAGGATGCAGAATCACGCCTGCAAATGATGAGTCACGGGCTGCAAAATGAAACAACAAACCTCAACAGCCTCCAGAAAGAGACTTTTTAAAAAAATACCTTCTGCATATTATAATAAATGTTCATTTCTTTTTTTTTTACAGCGTTCTCCTCCAGCAGATTTAAATTAATCTGATAATTAGTCAGTTTGTGAGTTTACCCGGGTGTTTGACCCTTCTCATATAAGTATGGTCAATATGAACAATAAAGATGGCAATGGTGTCCCTAATGGTGTCTTCCATTCACACTGGATCCTCCTGATGACCACCTAGATGGAAGTGTAAATACCAGATGAGGTGCACGTGGTGGTGGTGAAATCTTTGCTTAGAACCACTTGTATTTGATCTTATTTACTCTTAACTCAAAAAAGTGGCCCAAACATCATCAGGTAGGTGTTGGATCTATCTCAGGAA
This sequence comes from Stegophilus panzeri, assembly GCA_024331685.1. Taxonomy (NCBI): domain Eukaryota; kingdom Metazoa; phylum Chordata; class Actinopteri; order Siluriformes; family Trichomycteridae; genus Stegophilus; species Stegophilus panzeri. The sequence continues at coordinate 4,112,332 of JANDJT010000169.1, read as the reverse complement.
CGCTGGGTGTGATACACCCAAGGAATACACTCGGGATCTATTGCAGAACACCATGCACACACGCATTCAAATCTAGAGGCAATTTATCTTGGCGAATTCACCTACTGGCATGGTTTTGGGAGGTGGGAGGAAACCAGAGAACCAGGAAGAAACCCGAAGGCAGTAAAGCGAGTTCAGGAATGCATCAGGGAGCCTGGAGATGTGAGGAGGCAATACCTGCTATGCTACCCAGCCACATGACTTTATTAACATTATGCATATTGTACAGCGAAATGAGGTAGTGAGCCCGTGTTACATTGCACTTTACACTGAAAAGATATGGAGATAAATGAAGACGAGAGTAATCCGAAGTAAAACGTACAAACACAAAGCAGATACTTAAACACAATGAGGGGAAAAAGGAACTAATACAATATCTATACTTAAGTATTGATTGAATTATTGTTCATTGATAAAAAAAATGGTGCAGTAGTACAAATCTCGTTCAAGTAATAGGATAATAGCACAAAACCGCCATAATACAATGGCGAGGATTAGCGAGAATCCTGTAACATTTGCCAGTTGGCAGAAGGCTGGGGTGAGTGTTGCCAGCTCGAAACCATGTTTATCTATCTAGTTCTATGGTGATGTCTAGGATGTGATGGATGTGACGTGTCTAGGATGTGACGTGAGGAATCTGTGAAAACCAGACAACAGCAGTTCATCATTTCACAATGAAGGGAAAGCCCAAGTCAAAACGACTCCATTTTGTTTTCGAGGGATTGAACATTAGCAAGGTGTAGGCTTTGGTCCAAGCTGAGTTGGCTTTGCTTAAATACTGTCTTGCTTGCCTTTCTTTATTGAACACACCCACCATGTTTGGGGTTGCTCAGTCTGGCAGGATTTGTGGGCAGAGTTTGAGGATTCTAGGTCTGTCCAGAGAATGTTTTGTGCGGCAACTGTCTTCTAATTAGTTTGGCTTAATGTAATTCTTTGGCAGTTTCAACCAATGTACAGAACACAATAAACAGTAAAGGAATAGAACAGGTTGATGGATTGACAGGTCAGTGTGTATCTCCACACCACCAAGCTTCTTAATCTCAATGCAACTTTTTATACTGATTTGTTTTGGCCTAACTTACTTCCTATTCAACTAACAAATAGAATTTTGTTGCCTTTGGCAAAATAAATACATATATAAATTAAATTCAATTCAATTGTATTTGTATAGCGCTTTTATCAGTGGACGTTGTCTCAAAGAAGCTTTACAGAAACATATAAACACAGGATACAGATTTTAAATGTGTGAATTTATCTCTATTGAGCGAGCCGGTGGTGAGGAAAAACTCCCTAAGATGATATGAGGAAGAAACCTTGAGAGGGACCAGACTCAGAAGGGAACCCGTCCTCATCTGGGTAACAACGGATAGTGTGAGAGTAAAAGAAAGTTCAATATGTATGTTTTTTACATGAAGTCTTTGATGAACTAGTCCACTGTTCACTAAAGGAGACCTGAGTGCAAAACTGTATGTGGTAATTGCAGTCTTAAGGCCATCGCAGCAACCGTAGTAAATAAACCTTGGGTATGAACACCAATTTCCTTAAACTAACAGTCCTCAAGTCCTTAGTTTTCACTATTCAGGATGAGTATCAATCTAGAACTTTGGCCTTACCTTACTTTTGAGCCTCAAAATAACTTTTAAGGTTAAAAAATAACTTTTTACGTCTTCCATTCGGTGAACATAAAAGATACCAAAACTTTGGTCGATGACTCATTTTCGTTACCTTCTTGTTGGCCCTGTACAGTATACAAAACCCAGCTGCCAGAGTTCGTACTCATACGACATGATCTACTCATCACTCCAATATTTTAGTAGCTACATTGACTGCTAGTTTATGATGGTTGCCATATGCTTATGTTTTGTCTTGAAATTTTAATAGTGCCACCTGTGGTACCAGAGCACTCGTACATGATGGCTAATATGAAACTGCAGAGAGTATACAAGCTTGTAAGCTTGTGAAGGTGGTTTGCACAACCCTTGCAGATGCTGTCTCGTTATTAAGTATCCTGAGACCATGTTTGAGTCTGAGCCATGTTTCTGTAATGCTGTGTTTGCCTAGTAATGTTTCCTGGTTTCGATTCTCACCTGGAGGGCACAGTGGTTTAGGGTTGGGGGTTCAAGCCCCTCCCTGTGTGTTAGTAGCTTGCATGTTCTCCCCCTGCTTTGGGGATTTCTTCCCCCAGTCCAAAGACATCGTATGTGTGCAATTCTGGCCTTAGATGGACTGACACCCCATCCTGGAGCCTATCCAGACGTCCCTCTGGATAGGCTCCAGGCTCCCTTGTGTAGGATAAGCCGTACAGAAGATAGATGAATGGATTCTCACCTGTTCTGAATTATTCTAGTTTGTTACTGGTACCCGTATTGTGGCCCCTGCCATTTTGACAATGCTTCTTCGTTGGGTCCTGCCTCATTCACCTGCACATTCAGCCCACATTCATGACAAACAAAGCCTTTCTCTAAGCTAAAGAAAATGTTTGATCATTCCACACTAAACAAAGTAGGTCTGAAAGCTCTTATATGCTGCATTGCCACAGTCCTTCAAGACTGGTGTTAGTTTGCTGCTTAATGGGCGGCTGTGGCTCAGGTGGTAGAGCGGGTGGTCCACTAATCGTAGGGTTGGCGGTTCAATTCCCGGCCCACATGACTCCACATACCGAAGTGTCCTTGGGCAAGACACCGAACCCCAAGTTGCTCACGATGGCAAGTTAGCGCCTTGCATGGCAGCTCTGCTACCATTCGTGAGTGTGAATGGGTGAATGAGACACAGTGTAAAGCGCTTTGAATAAAAGCGCTATACAAGTGCAGACCATTTAATAGACCTCCTTGCACTATTCCTTTAAGAAGATTCACCTCTATAAACTCTCTCTCTCTCTCTCTCTTTCTCCCCATCCTCAGGGCTTTTAGTTAAGTCCTCTCAATGACGTGCTCATTTGTTCTTGCTACATCTATACCTTCCATTATGAATGTCTTTTGAAGCAGCAACGTGAATGAGCTGTAATTGCTTCTGTGCTTATCTCATAGCTTCTTAATACCTGATTTCAGTTCGCTTCAGTTTGATAGATGTGAGCTCGTTAGGCTGAAAAAAGCAGAGGCGCTGGCTAACAGCACATTATCGCTAATGGCACACGCTTGAACTAGCAATTGATGGGCTCTGTTCGATCTCAGTGCTGTTTTTCTTCAAGCGTCAGGATTTTCGATGAGTCAGTGATTCTGAGATGCTTCGTAAGTAATCGACTCTCCACAAGCGTGCATTCTGTAGAAGAACAAGCATACGGACCATTTACTTGTTGTTCAAACCAGTGCATTTTGGAATTAAAGTGTTATCCTCATGGTGATTCAAAACACAAAGGAATTCTGCAGAACCCTAATTGACTTTTAACCCTTGAGTGGAAGCAGTCAGTGTGAATCACAAAGCTCAGCTCATACCTCCCTCTGTGAAATGCCAATACGGAGCTGTTTTGGCTTCGTTAAAGGCAAGCGTCCCAGCATGACCTCATCCTTTTCTTCCTCTTCTTCTGTAGCACAGTGGGAGTGTGACAGCCCTCTTACCCCTCATTATCGTCAGCAGGATGAGACGGAGCTGTCGCAACCTCTTATTAGAGCCGTCGCACTGTCAGCTCGCTGAGACTCCAGCCCTGTACTTTATCCAGTTTAGAGGACAGAGGCGCATGAGATAAACCTAATTAGAGCCTTACGTACTCCTAAATTCAAACACGATCATTAAGAGGTGTAATGTGCGACGGGATGCTGTGGAATAACACGGCCATGTCTTACTTTTTTTTTTAACTCTAATACTCTCAAATCTTATTGGTCAGACTGTGTTGATTAATTGCCTGTAACACTGTAGCCTCAGATTCCTGTTCTTGGTACCTGATGTGATCTTCTGCCGTTGTAGCCAATCCACCTCAACATGAGGTTCAACATGTTGTGCGTTTTGAGATGCAGTTCTCCTCACCACGTTTGTAAAGAGTGATTATTTGAGTTATTGTGGCCCTGCTGTCAGCTCAAAGCAGTCTGGCCATTCTCCTCAGACCTCAAGCTTTTTTTGTCCAAGGAAGCTCCTGGGAACGTTCTGCATAAACTCTAGAGACTGTTGTGTGGGAAAATCCCAGGAGATCAGCAGTTTCTGAAATACTCAAACTCAGCCAGTCTGGCACCACCAACCATGCCACAGTCCAAGGCACCGAGATCTTGGTTTTTTTTTACCTCATTCTGATGTATGATGTGAATAATAACTGGAGCTCTTGACCGTTATCTGTGTGATTTTACGCGCTGGGCTGCTGCCACATGATTGGCTGATTGGATAACTGCATGAATAATGTTGATTTGGATTTGTTTTTCCTCTTCTATATTTTTTCCTATATAACAGCAGAGGACAAAAGAGTGACTGGACAGTACTGATTGTTAACGTAGTGCTGCAGAAGTTCAGAGCTGAACCCAAAGTGTGTATGGGTGGGTGTGTGTCTGTGTGTGTGTGAATATGCTGACAGGGTTAATCAGCCATTTAGGCAGAATGGATCGACTCTATCGGCTTTTGTACAGCTCACACACACACACACACACACACACACACACACACACACACACACCGTGTCCTCATAATGATGCCGCCGTACACACGGATGTGCTGGGATTTTATCCTGAGGCCCAGCAGACATCGTTTTCCGCTCAGGGATTCACAGATGGAACGAGCTGCTCAATCAGTGTAAAAAGGTCTGATAGGGACACGGGTAAATCATGCATGAATCATTCGTGCGTTCACAACACAAATAAACGAATGGCAGGACCACAACAACACAAACTGTCACAGCAACATAAAAAGTGCATGTGGACAGGATGGCTTATTTAGGGAATTTGTTAAAGACATAACGTTATGTGTTTAAAGAAAAACTCTGTCCTGATACACATTAGATATGTTTATATGGAATGATTTGCGATGTGTTTAGCGATTCCGGTGCTAATCTGTTGGTTGGTGTGAAGACGTTAGCAGTTATATGTTGCTCTGATGCCACAGGCTGATGCTGTCATTGCTATGACAATGGTGTGTAATAAGTGAAAAAACTTCAACATCTCATACATAAGGGATTTAAAAAAAAAAAAAAAAAAAAAAAAAAAAAAGAGCAAGAGCTTCTTTTTTCACGCGAGAATTTTCCAGCAATGTCATATTAATAAGAAATCCAGCTAATGATTAGTGGAATTAGTGTTGGGTGCAAATGCTGGACTCACAGTCCAATAACGCTCAAAGTCCCAGAGACTCGACTTGGGTTGTTAGTGATCTACGAGATGCGATGAGGATGAAAATGAAAGCTTTGGAAGCTGATCTGTTTGTAAAGATAAGGCGGAGAGACGACTGGACAGACTATAAGACTAAAGTGCCGCTGCATCGCTCTCTTTAGGTAGAGATGAAGCAAGGGCTAAATCCCACTGTACCACTATCAGCAGGTAGAACAGCATTGTGGGTAATGTAGGTGATAAGGTTCAGGCATAATCTCTGTGTCTCAATTCTGAAGGTCTCTAGTTTGTGTCACGATGTACCGGAACCAAATTGTTTTGTGTTCGTCTTGTTTTGAGCATTCCTAATCACCCCGCCTTTCGATAGTCTTTATTGGTCACATATACATTACAGCACAGGGAAATTCTTTTTTTCTTCGCATACCCCAGCATGTTAGGAGGTTGGGGTCAGAGTGCAGGGTCAGACGTGATACTGCGCCCCTGGAGCAGAGAGGGTTAAGGGCCTTGCTCAAGGGCCCAATAGTGGCAGCTTGGCAGAGCTGGGGCTTGAACCTCCAACCTTCTGATCAGTAACCCAGAGCCTAGCAGTGCTGGGGCTTGAACCCCCGACCTTCCGATCAGTAACCCAGAGCCTGGCAGTGCTGGGGCTTGAACCCCCGCCCTTCTGATCAGTAACC
>JANDJT010000169.1:4083487-4096302 GCA_024331685.1 Stegophilus panzeri | reverse complement strand
GTAAAGCTGCTTTGAGACAATGTCTGTTGTAAAAAGCGCTATACAAATAAAATTGAATTGAATTGAATTGAATAGAACCCTGGAGGCCAGTGATTGTATAGAGCGTTTTAGAAAAACCGATAGAACTGGTACCAATTGGTAGATGCTGATGTCCAAGGTATCTAGTGTGGGGATTTTCAGCACGATTATAAACCTTTGCTGAATCCAGAGCAGTTTGTACTTGAATGGATCATTATGATGGAAGGGATGAAGGGAAGATGGTCCTGTGAGATGATCTGGAGCAGTGTGGAAGGGATGGGATCCAGCAGATAGGGGGTACCATTGCTGGAGGAGGATGCTGCAGGATCTCTTCTGTATAAAGAGGAGCAAACATTAAGGAGATTTGAGGGGAAGAAGGATAATGTATATGTATAGGAGTAGGAAGGAAAGAAGATGGCAATATTTAGAAATTAGAATCTAACAAAAAACATCAACCTGACTGTTTTTGGAACATTCCCAGTCTTCTTGACTTTTATAGGTGAGAAATGAATGTCAACGTAATATTATGCTGATGCTACATGAACCATATTTGGTCCATATTTAGCAATGAAAGTGGCTCCTCCTTTAACTAGAGGCTGATATATAGATGTGCAAATGCTTTTTTTATGGTATGTTATAAAAATGATTGACTTTTCTGCCATCTCTTCATTCATTTATAGTACTTTGTCCTCTGAGTTGGGATTAAAAAGCCTTAAAAACCCACCATACTTACCAATAGTAAGGCTGCATACAGGAATAGAATTAAACAGAGTAGGGATAATATTGATAATATCTTACTGAAAGATATAGTTCATTACTAGAAATTGAGGAGATGTTTCTTCACCATTTAGGTATCACTTGGTCATTTTTGAGCTCTCTGTGAGCTATGAAGTTGTATGATAGCATTTACACATGACACTAAAAGATGGATAAGCGTTTGTGTGGAATGAATGGAAATCATTTGAACCATGTGGCTTAACAGTATTGACATTTGCAAATGTGTGCATAACAATGTATAGAAGCTAATAGCCATCACTTAGCTTAATGGAATCTGTATTGTGGTCATTATTAGCAATTTCTACAATTATAATTTTCATCGAAAGATTATAATACAAATGTAACTTTGTCTCTCCATTTGTAATGCATCTCTCACTCTCTCTCTCTCTCTCTCTCTCTCTCTCTCTCTCTCTCTCTCTCTCTTTAGTTAACGGAGTGGTTCCCAGTCTGAGTCAGATTTCCACCCCCAAATCCACCAAGTCCTCCAACTCGTCCCCCACGAGTCCCCGCAGCATGCGAAACTTCAAGGTGAGAGCTCGTCGCCATGGCAACTTCCCGGCGAGCAGTTTTTGGACAGGGTTTTGAGAGTCATGCTGCAGAATTAGAGATGTTTATTCAACAGTTCAGAATGAGACACATGTAGGAGAGAAAAGAAATGCTTCAGCCAGGTGTACTTTCAACCCCTACATTTATTTCGGGTCAAAATGGCTTTTTTTTTAAACTTCATGTTCTTGGGTCAGTTCCTCTAAATGAAGAACATAATGGGAAAAAAAAATGATACATACGTATATTATACGACGATAGATTTATATTACAGAGACGATGTTCACAGCGTTTCAACCTGAGTGAGAAATAAGTGTTCGTGATGACTAGTCTTGAAATAAAAAAAGAAGGAGATGCTAGTCGCTGTCCCATTTTCTCTAAATCTTATTTACACTCCCACGTCCCTGCCTCTTCTCTCCACAAACGTAGGACAGCTCCGTTTGTAGAAATGTTGTTTATACAACCTCTTAAAGCTGATAAAACATAAGCTGTATTGAAATGGATTTTTCAGCTGCGTTGCTATTAAATGTAAGAGACATCACTAGGTAAGAAGAGAACAGAAAAGAAGGACTTGACTCTTACAGTGATGTACAGTTAAGAATTAGTAAGCACTGAGTGGAGCAACAGAAAAGAGCTATCATTGGGAGATCGCGAGTTTGAATCCTGAATAGACATCCGTAGCCAGGAATTGGCTGGGGGGGGAGGGATGACATACTCTCTTTCCTATCAATCACAGCAACACTTGTCAATCGTAGGCGTCTGTGAGCTCTTGTATGCGTAAGAGGGCGTATAGCGCTTTCCGCATGATGCAGCAGTTAGAAAAGATGTGGATGGCTGGTTTCACGTGTTGCGGAAGAAGCAGGTATTAGCCTTCACTCTCTCCAGATGGTGGTAGATAGGGGAGCACAGGCTGATGGGTAGGAAGTGGCCAAGATCAAATTAGGAAGAAAATGGGGGGTAATAAACCTTAAACTCCACTCTAGTGAAGACTTTCTCATGGTGGAAAACCTATGGACCATCCAACCATCCATTTCCAGGCCTACACAGGGAGCCTGGAGCCTATCCCAGGAGACTCTCAGGGTACAATTGCGCACACACATAGACACACTATGGACAATTTAGAGATGCCTACCACACATGTCTTTGGACTGGGGAAGGAAACCAGAGTACCCTGAGGAAACCTAGAAACACGGGGAGAACATGCAAACTCTGCGCACACAGGACGGAGGCGGGAATCGAACCCCTGGAGGTGCGAGGCAAATGTGCTAACCACTAAGCCACTGTGCCCCCAAACAGAAAGCTTTACCAAATCAACAATTACACAAATTCTTTAAATCAGTTTTTGTGGAGCTTTACAAGTCCTTCTGCTTGGAAGTCCTTGTGTCACTATAGAAACGATAAAGTTTTGGAACGAGCGCATTAATATAAACCTGTGATTTACAGCTGAAAATACTGTCAGTGCTGCCGCTATAGAAAATAAATCAGCATCTTCTGACTAATCAGCGCTGTATTATAAACTGAAGTAACTGAGAGCAAAAAATGATCATGATTAAAATATTACTAATTATTGCACATGGATATCGAGTCTATCATTGTTGTTGTGAAGTGTTGTTTTCGAGATGCTACTGTGGACAAGAAACTGTTGAGGTGTCGTGTGGTGATGGATCAGCACCTCCTTCGTAAGTGGTTGCCATCTTCGCTATAAGTGGGTAAAGAAAGTCCAGGTTCAGAACTTTTAAACCTGAAAGTGTGGTTGTATACCTGTAAAAAGGCTAAGAATGCTACATTTCGTCTATGAAATAGGGCTGCACGATTATGGTCAAAATGATAATCACGATTATTTTGATCAATATTGAGATCACGGTTAATTATCACGATTATTCATTGATTTTAGGCTCAACAAATTTTTATTGCACTTTCACATTTAAATAAACAGACCCCTCCTTTCACCTCCACGTTGTGCTACATTCCTGCTAATGTACAAATCTTTACATCAAATTAGACTGGTTCTTAAAGTGCATCATCTCGTAGAAGCAAATTATAAATAAAATTGTACCCAAAATATAGGATAAGTAAAACTAAAAATGTCCAATTAAATTAAATATAACAATATGCAACTAAATGAAAACAATTCAGACGAATGCAGAAAAGGCAATAACAGTGTTTACAGGAGGAGAGACGCAGACAAATCACCCAATAGAGAGGTGCAGGGATGACGCCATTTTGTACCGGAACCCGGAAGTTGTCATCACACCGGTTCCCGCGACAAAAACCCAATAGGATTTTCACATAGGCTTTTGGATTATTGCTAAAAATAATCTCTGTGATCAACAAAAGTTTACAACACTAACACGTTCTGTCCATCAAGATCATTTTCACAAATGAACACAATGTTTCTGAAGTTTGAAGAATAAATACAATCACCAGAAATAAAAGCTAACCGTACGCTATAAACGAACTACACTACGGTCGCTCGACTTCAACGTCACCATCACCAAGCTTCCGATAACTTTTCCAAACTTGATTTAAAACATTTTCCATAATACGGATTTACTCTGTGGATGAATCTTCATCCATGGTTTTTTTTTGGGAATTGTGCACAGCACACCTGAACCAGACTTTTTTCAAAAAGACTTTTTTCCTGTTCGGCGTGATGACGTTGAATGTCCCTGACAACCTCTGTAGTTCCATTTAGCAACATGTTAGTGTCATGATTTCCCCTCGCGCAAGCGCTGGAGCTCGAAGCGCGCTCTTTTAGTGACATTGACTTTTTTACATTCTACATGTTAATTTGTTAAGATTTCTGTCCTGTCTCCGCCTCTGTATTGTCATTGGTTGTTCTTTTATGTGTCATCATTAGTCTCAGCTGTTTTGTGTTCACTCTTAATTACGTTTGTCATTTAAACCCCTCGTGTCTCTTTGTTCAACGCGAAGTATTGCGTGAGTTTTCCGTGTACCGAGCTTTTGCTCATAGTTTCATGTCTCATAGTTTCGATCTCATTCTCGACCTCGTTGTTGGATTCTTGTTTAGTCTTGTTTACGGCCGTTTGCCGATCGCCGGACCTTTTGCTTGTTTGTGACCACGCTATTGTCTCACGTTTTGGATTTGTCTTCCACTCTTCAATAAAGCTTTTATCTGCACCTACATCCTTCCTAAACCCTCATTACGTGACCGTTAGCAACCGCCTTTTTCAATACACGTAAAAGTTTTTAAAAAAAATCACGAGTGGGGTTTTACTGGTGTATTTTATGTCATAGAATAAAACGTGAAAATATTTTGAGCTTGTGTTCACCACAGACCTTTTTTTTGTTGTTGTTAACCAAAATCCCATTCAAAAAACCCATCGGAACCGGAAAGGCTAAAATGCTAACTCGTTTCCGGGTTTCGGCGTACAAAATGACGTCATCCCTGCGCCGCTCTATGGTGACTGGCTGTAAGTTTACGAAGCACTTGATTTGATCTGCAGCGGAGTTTTCTATGAGCAGAGGGCGAACTTTAAACATCAATATCGCAGTCGATCATGTTCATGTAATCGTGTGCAGTCAAAATCGTAACCGAGATCGATATTCGATTAATTGTGCAGCCCTACTATGAAAAGTGTTCTATAAAACCTTTTAAAGATCTCTCATTTTTCCAGAACCCTGTGGGCTTTGGTATCATTAAAAGGCTTTTAATAAATGATTCATTCTATTCTACCATTAGCTGTTATATAACAGGGAAGAATGATAGCGTGAGTGGACGTCTAAGCGGTCGTCTATCCATCCTAATAGTTCTTTACATCTTGTTTTTGAGCTGTCAGCTTTATTGGGCTCTGATGTGCTTCTATAAATATCTCCCCACTTACTTTTAGTTTAGTTGCAACAAGCGGACGGGGGCCGCCTTCCATCTTTCTGTGAAGGTACCATGACATTTTGGAGTGTTTTATTTATATGTATGTGCACCTGCTAACCAGCCATAGCACTTACGTACATCAACTGAGCATTGAATGAAAATAACTTTTACGCAATTTTCACTTCCAAAGACATGGTTGGTGTCTTAGCTTTTGTTTCTTCAGTTTTGCATTGGAGCTATGCTGCTAATGTACCGTAACTGTCGTATAAGCTTCCTGTACTTAGTTAGCGACATTAGCCTTGAAGCTCCTGTATCTTAACTGATCTGTTATGTTTGAACTGAGGGGAAAATTGTGTAAATGTTATTTCTGGATGAACTCTTGCTTCAATTTGGAACCTTAATCCCAGTCCCTGTATGATTTTTTTGTTTGTTTGTTTGTTTGTTTTTAAGGATGAACTGGGATAAATCATGAACCACATCTTACACCCACATTACAATTCCACTGCCTCCATGGCTTCATTAATAAAATGTAAAAAATAATAGGATGTGCTGGATCAAGTGCTATTTTATTAGCTGCTGAGTAACCAGGGCGGAAGTTAAACATTTTGTTAAACACGTAGGTGATTTTAATCATCTGAATGGAGCATCGCGAGAATCGACATAAGCAGCTGCCTAACACGACTCTGAATATGTGTAACTTTCCCCGCATAAACCTTTGGACTTTAACTTGGAATACATGTAACATTCCCCATGTAAATATTGACGTAACTTTTGGATTTTCTGCTGTTAACATGGCAAAATCCAAGAACGACTACCTATCACATGTAAAATTCTGTATGCTAGTCATTCTTCTCTGAAGTCCCATGCTCTTAGAGCTCTGTGTTTGAATAAAGCAGCCTAAATCGTTTGTTCAGGATTTTTTTTCCCAGTTCATCCTAGTAAAATATCTCTACCTGAATGGACACTTCTTCCTGATTTCAGCACCGCTGCTGTTTGCTCCCACTGGCTTACGTAGTTTTAGGCTTGGCAGCTACCTTCATTCTCATTTAAATACAAATAGCTAGAGCCACAGTAAAATCACAGTGTCACTGCCATTTGCTTAATGCAACAGAATGCATATTTTCATAAAAATATAGAAATGATTAGTGCATGCTTAATGAAAGCATGTTTAGGTTAAGGGGAAATAACATTCATGATGTATTTTTGTAGTTTATTATTAATGATTATATTGTATTATATTGCTTAGGTTTTTGAAATGAGCTTTTACACTAGGGGTTTACATATATACAGTCAGGGTGGCTGGTATAAACGGTATAAAACAGTCCGTACGGGATTTTATGGAGTTTTTATTGTGATTGTAGCGGCCAAAAAATGCTTGATTTTGCTGCGGCTTTATTCAGAATTTGCGATGCAATTTGCAGAGTTTATTTGTGTGTTTTTTGCGGAAAACTACTCGAATTGCCGAAATCGCAACTATGCGAATTGTTTGTTGCTAAATGAGACCTTTTAGCTGTATTCGTGTTCGCGGCACGTGAATCAAAGAGGGCTTCGGCTGAATGCGCGTTGTGACGACGTCACATGATGCATCTTGGCCAAAATTTGCATAAAATCTGCGGTAATTTTGAAACATTGCAAGCTCCTCTGAATATTCCGGCATTCCTTTGCTTGGTTTTGCGCTCGAGAAAAATGGTGAAATCCCGGACGGACTGATAATCTAGACGGGCTAGTACACACATCAGATTATTTGCTGTTAGCAAACGGTGGATTGTTTTGGATTTCTGTGGAACAAAGCACAACAGCACCAGCAGGTATTGTAACACAGAATAGTGTGAAGAAGTGAGAATCGAGGCTCGGGCTGATTTCTTTCTAGCCCAGACTGTAGATTCACAGAGAGGCCTATCGGTGACAGACCTGTCAGGTGATTACGCAGAGTGACACACCCCCTAGATTTGATCTCTATTTACTCTATAGTGCTTTATTTTCCCAACAAATGCATCTGAAAGCGGATAAACAAAGCATACGTTATCTGATTAAAATACAAATTACAGTACACAAAAGGACAGACTGTGGAGTAAGTTTATGAACTTTTTGTAAAAGCTGCTCATCTGTGGTTAATAGTGTCGCTCTCAAGCTACTGATAGATATTCGTTTTTAACATCCCTTCTAATATCACCAGTCATCCCTGCGTACAATTCTAACAAATAATCGTTTAGCACTGACGGCACTGATGGAACGATCATTAAAGCACTATGGGTTTTCAAAATGTCATTTCTCTTATAGCTCCCGACTCATCACTCGTCAGTGTCTAATGTGAGCGTCTCCTCCGAGCAGCATCAGCCTCAACACACTGACAACATCAGCCCTGAGGGTGAGCATCCTCCTGACTCTTTTTCTCTCAGTACATTTTTCTCCTGTTTATTCATGTCTTCCGTTCTGTATTTTTTCTCTCTCTCTCTCTCACCCTCCTTCCAGTGTTATTATGGTTTGTATGGATTTATGATTGGAACCAGCAGATTCACTGATTCACATTTTGGAATTGATCCAAACAGCATCAAAATCACAGCAAGGTCTTTTCAAAATCTCCGAAATAGTTCTTCTTCGATAGCTTCCGGCTTACAATTTAGTAACAAGAAGGCTTGTCGGTGATGGAGGATTCCCCATTGATGACCACTGGCAGCGAGTTTGACTTTTTAATTCCTTTTGTACAGAATATGAACAACACTGTGACAAATATGTGTACTTAAGCATAGGAAGAAAATCCGTAAAGCATAGATGTCATGTCTCAATATAAAATAGCTATAAAGAGCAGTAAACTCTTGCACTCCCATTGCAATATTTGCACGTTCCTGCATTGACTGTTGCATTTTTGCTGCTAATGTATTTATAAAAATATCGTGTTTAATTTCTTGCCACTATTATACACTTTACCTGTCTGCTACCACAATAACTGCTACGTCCATATTTGGTATAAGCTAATCTGCTGAATACTCAGTCATAGCATGTTATGTTCACATTTATACCATTTTTAAATTATATTGTTTTGCATCTTTTGCACTACCTGTCATATCGGACACTTCCATACTAGGTCCGTGTACTGTTCGGCGCTACTCTGTCACTTACTGTACCTACTGTCCTGTTTTAGTACTTATCGTACTGCCTTGTGTTGTTAGAACACGTTAGCATGTGCACTTTATGTAGAATGTGTGGATCTTATTTAGTTCCGTGTCTGTCATCTCGTGTGGTTCGTGTGATGTTTTATGTAGCACCGTGGTCCTGGAGGAACGTCGTTTCAATCGTCGTGACAATAAAAGCCACTTGAACTTGAACTAAACAGTAAAAAAAATCTAAAAAAAAATCTATATTTTGTGTAAACAACCTTTGCCTTTAAAAGTGCGTCTGTTCTCGGAGAAATTTAAGGAAGAATTTGAATGGTATGTTGTTCTAAGCATCTTGAAGAACGTACCACAGCTCTTCTAAACGCTTGGACCAAACTCAAGACAGCCTTTATTATGTTTTTAGCTTGAAAAGTGGTCAGTTTGTTGCTTTCTTTAGTGACATACAAACGTTTCTCTGTACCATTTTATTTCGAACATTCAGTTAACCCCGCTTGCCCGACGTGACCTGCACCTTGTCACGTTACAAAGATGGATACGGTAACAATTGTAGATTTCAAACATTTAATAAACAAACAGACAAAAAACAAAGACACAATAACACGAGGCAAAAATACTGTGGCAAAACTAAACATTGAAGCATGGACAAAAGCATGAATAGACAATACGTAAGACGAGGAAGCAGTACAAACAGTGGCTATATATAGGAGTGCTCGTTAAACAAGAAACGTGATACAGGTGCAGGTGGTCATGTGACAAAGATGTAGTATGGTGCAGTGGCTGCTGGGAAATGAAGTCCAGAGTTCCCTCGTTGATATATGACACACCTTGATATAAGACACACACTTGTTTATTCATGTAGATCAATTGCATTTTCATTAAGAACACTTTATGAACGCTTTTGGGTTGATTTTAAATAAAGTTTTCTATTAATTTCTATGTATGAATTTCTATGAGCTGTGACTGTGAAAACTAATAATAATATATATGTATATATACATACAACGTGCATTTTGTCATCACCAGTGATAACTCCTACGATTTAATCTTATTTGTCGATATAATGGAGTGAAATTGAATCTAAAAGCTCCATTCTGCTTGTCATTCTTTCTTCTGCAGTTAATGGAAACAGAAACCATACAGCCTCTGCCATCGTGGAAAAGTACAAAGTGGGGAAAGTTATCGGTGATGGGAATTTTGCAGTGGTAAAGGAATGTGTTGAACGGTAGGTGATGGATGAAGTACTATTCTGTTTCACTCATAACTCCACTATTGATGAAATTTTTGGAAGAACGTGTACATAGCAAGTACTGTAACATCTGTATAGGAATTGCCTCTAAATCCTGTTTAACAGGAAGTGTTCTCATTTTCATATTTATGTTTATGAGTGATGTTTAATTTGCTCTGTCCTCAGGTCCACTGGAAAGGAGTTCGCCTTAAAGATCATTGATAAGAATAAATGTCGAGGCAAAGTGAGTTGAAAGTTTCCTGCATCCTTGGTTTATTTTGTAACGGTTACGTCTCTGAACCAGAACGCATTTTAGACATGTTTAAATCATTGAAAGTTTAAACAAAGTGACTGAGGAAAAAGAAAAAAGTAGAAAAAGTACAAAGAGCGAACATGCACCTCAGAGGTTTCCTATGTATCTATATTATATAAAGTGGGGCTTGAAAGTTTGTGAAAACTTTAGAATTTTCTATATTTCTGCATAAATATGATCTACATGTCATAAAAGTAGAAAAAGAGAACCCAATTAAACAAATAAGACAAAAATATTATATTTATTATATTTATTGAGGAAAATGGCCCAATATTGCATATCTGTGAGTGGAAAAAGTATGTGAACTTTTGCTTTCAGTATCTGGTGTGACCCCCTTGTGGAGCAATAACTACAACTAAACATTTCCGGTAATTGTTGATCAGTCCTGCATGTCAGCTTGGAGGAGTTTTAACCCGTTCCTCAGTACAGAACAGCTTCAACTCTGGGATGTTGGTGGGTTTCCTCACATGAACTGCTTGATTCAGGTTCTTCCACAACATTTCTATTGGATTAAGGTCAGGACTTTGACTTGGTCATTCCAAAACATTCACTTTATTCTTCTTTAACCGTTCTTTGGTAGAACGACTTGTGTGTTTAGGGTCGTTGTCTTGCTGCATGACCCACTTTCTCTTCAGATTCAGTTCATGGACTGATGTCCTGACATTTTCCTTTAGAATTTGCTGATATACTTCAGAATTCATTGTTCCATCAACGATGTCAAGTCTGGCCCATACGGGCCCAGATGCAGCAAAACGGGCCCAGACCATGACACTACCACCACCATGTTTCACAGATGGGATAAGATTCACATGCTGGAATGCAGTGTTTTCCTTTCTCCAAACATAACACTTCTCATTTAAACTAAAAAGTTGTATTTTGGTCTCATCTGCTGCCCATAGAACATTTTTCCATTAGCCTTCTGGCTTGTCCACGTGATCTTTAGCAAACAGGCAGCCATGTTCTTTTAGGAGAGCAGTGGCTTTCTCCTTGCAACTCTGCCATGCACATCATTGTTGTTCAGTGTTCTCCTGATGGTGGACTCATGAACATTAACATTACCCAATGTGAGAGAGGGCTTTACTTGCTTTGAAGTTACCCTGGGTTCCTTTGTGACCTCACGGTCTATTCCATGTCTTGCTCTTGGGGTGATCTTTGTTGGTCCTGGTTTGTACACACACATTTTTTTTTTACACAATCTGTCTGACTGTGGATTGGTGGATTCCAAACTCTTTAGACATGGTTTTGTAAGCTTTTCCAGCCTGATGAGCGTCAACAACTCTTTTTTTTTTTTTCTGAGGTCCTCAGAAATCTCCTTTTGTTCGTCCCATGATCCACTTCCACAAACGTGTTGTGAAGATCAGACTCTGATAGATCCCTGTTCTCTAAATAAAGCAGTGCGCTCGCTCACACCTGCTCATCATCCCATTGATTGAAAACACCCGACTCTAATTTCACCTTCAAATTAAACCGCTAATCCTAGAGGTTCACATACTTTTGCCTCTCACAGATATGTAATATTGGATTATTTTCCTCAATAAATAAATGACCAAGTATAACATTTTTGTCTCGTTTGTTTAATTGGGTTCTCTTTGTCTACTTTTAGGACTTGTGTGAAAATCTGATGATGTTTTAGGTCATATTTAAGCAGATATATAGAAAATTCTAAACTTTCTAGAAATATCCAGTCACCATTTTGGAAGTGCCCACTTCAATTGTAATAAACTTTAATCATATTAATCTGATATTTAAACACTAATAGTCAAACTGTTATCTGAGTGACCAGAGGTGTCAAGTTAAACCTCATTACTAGATCCACAGTGTAGTCATATAATTTTCTGACTAATAAAACTTTGACTCGTTCGGTGGAAATTGTGTAGGTTTTTCTGCTCTGCTGTATTATTAAGCATTCGACATGACTGACGCGAGTCGTGTGCACTCAGGAACACCTGATTGAGAGCGAGGTGGCCGTACTAAGGCGAGTCAAACACCCCAACATCATAATGCTGATGGAGGAAGTGGACACGCCCTCTGAGCTCTATCTCGTCATGGAGCTAGTCAAGGTACAGACTTGTAGAGTGTTTTTATCTAGTAACACTTTAAAATACCAGAACATGAGTAATCATGCACTAATACCTGAATTAATACTGACTTAAATATGAACTAATGATGAGTTAAACATGAACTAATCAAGAGATAATCTTAACTAAGAGACTTAATGTGAGTCTTGTGAATTCATACGTGAATAACGATCACCTTAAGTACATGTTAGTACATGTTTGTTAGTTAGTGTATTAATAAACACGTAGGGTTAAACTAAATCCATCGTGCTCTATAAGAAAGAATATGAATTAAACGTACAGAATTTCAAATTGTTTATATAATTTGCCGTACGCAGTTGAGTACACAAACATCATTGGATGGCGCTGGATTACTTTCATAATTTACATTGATCCTCCTTATCGAACGTAGAGAGACGCGCTAATAATAAACACCAGTAATTTCATCTCAACACCTTCTACGTCATTCTTCATGTATTTCTCTATAAAATCCCACCGTAGTACTAACATGTACTTAAGGTGGTTGTTATTCACACTTGAACTCCTGAAACTCACATGGTCGTTAAGGTTATCTCTTCATTAGTTCATATTTACATTTACATTTACATTTATTCGTTTAACAGACGCTTTTATCCAAAGCGACGTACGAATGAGGAAATATAAGCGAAGCGATATATCAAGCGGAGAACAATACAAGTAGTGCTACCGTATAAGATTTATAATTGAGTTCTAGAACAGCAAAGTGCGCAGAGTAGAGGTGTAAGAGCCAGAGTCATTTTTTATTTTTATTAAATAATTTAGGGTTAGCATTTTAGGGGTTAGTTAAGTGTTCACGGAAGAGGTGGGTCTTTAGCTGTTTTTTTGAAGATGGTGAGAGATTCTGTGGTCTGGATTGAGGTTGGAAGTTCATTCCACCACTGAGGAACAGTTAGTT
>JANDJT010000169.1:4069990-4082914 GCA_024331685.1 Stegophilus panzeri | reverse complement strand
TATAAAACATCTGCAGGAAAAAAAAAACAAGAAAAAAAGAAACTCCTGTTCTCACTAACATTTATAGCAGCTATAAACAGTATAAACAGATTCCTTCACCTTCAATGAAAAAGCTACGATTATACGTCTCTTGTTCTTAAATAACATCACTTTTGTTTCGAAATGTGCTTATTAATAGGTTTAATATCCGATTATGTCCATACGAGTCCTCGAGAATGAGCGGTCACTATAGAAACGATACTGTATTATATATAACGAGTGTATTAATATACCGTGTGTTTTGCCAGTCACACTTGAGAATTCAGTGGTAGGCCTATAAAGTGTTGTTATTACCATGTTCCTAGCATAATCCTACAGCCAAGTGTGTAAGGTATGGATAGATGATGAGACGATCTTCTCTCTGCAGGGTGGAGATCTGTTCGAGGCCATCACGTCGTCTACGAAGTACACCGAGAAAGACGCCAGTGCCATGGTGTACAACCTGGCTGCTGCTCTTAAATACCTGCACAAGATGAACATCGTGCACCGAGACATCAAACCCGAAAACCTACTGGTATCTACCTCAGACACGTGCACACCCGAGGGTGGAGTGTAATACCACTATCTGTATCTGGATCTCTGTAGTGCTCCAAATATCTGTACCTGTGTTTGGATAACCTAAATAACCTAAATATAACCTAAATCTTATTATAAGATGAATACAAAGCAAAATATCTGATTATTAAACCTATTTCTAGGCGTTTTCCTTTTTTTTTCTTTTTTTCTACAAAAAGCTTGAAATAATCTTTATCTATATGCAGACAGCATTTTTTTTTTCTAATTTTAAGTATTTATTTCAAAAATAAAGAAGCTAAATGAATAATTTTTGCTATACTGTACAGTATACTGTAGTGTGTAGGTGTTTATAATGCCAAGAGGCGTTTAGGAAAAGCTCTGAAACCCCAGTTATGATTTCATAAGCACCTTAAATGTATCAGCCTGTATCAGTGTTTTTTTTCTTCTTTTTGTGTGTGTGTGTTGTCCAGGTGTGTGAATATCCAGACGGCACCAAATCTCTGAAGCTGGGGGACTTCGGTTTGGCGACGGTGGTGGAAGGACCGCTGTACACCGTGTGTGGGACTCCAACTTACGTCGCCCCGGAGATTATAGCGGAGTCGGGGTACTTCAGAGGAATTTTTAAGACTCCTCTTGTGGTAGAAATGAAAACCGAGAGCCCGCTGTTTAGATAATACACTTTTACACGATTCATCATTCAAATTCTGCCTTCTAGGTGTGTTTATATACACAGGAATGGAATATTAATACATAATAAAGGGCAGTCTTGTACAAACAAATCACAAAATAGTATAGTATCTGTTAAAAATCTACCGAGAAGGGATGTTATTTTCACATTGACACTGACTCGTACACGTTTTTTGGGCTGGCTCTCATAGGTATGGTATAAAGGTGGACATCTGGGCAGCAGGTGTGATTACCTACATCCTGCTGTGTGGCTTCCCACCTTTCCGGAGGTACAGTACACACACACACACACACAAACACATACACACAGACACTTCAAAGAGTCACACCGGAGTGTGATGATACACCAATATGAAGACACACAATACAATTTTGTCCATCATATATTTTCGCAAGCAGTATATCTCTGGATAAAAGGTGTTTATAGTAAACCTGTGTACTATATAATATATGTATGTTATACTGTAACATGTACATAATTTCATTTCAAACGCATCTCCACATGAAGTTTCACACAGCACTGAAGCACACAGAGAAGCCCACATGCAGGGTCATCGAAAGGTCAAACGCCCTTTTATTATTTTTGTCTTTTGTGTGACGCTTTACAAGCAAATCTCTGTTCAGCCAATAAGAAGGTAGGTGTGTAGGTGTGAGTAGGTGTGACCTTTTCAGTTTTCACCGTTTCACCTTAGTTGTTTTGGTTTCTTTAGCAAATTAAAGCAAAAACTTTAACATGCCCCTCAAAAAAAACAAACCAAAAAAAAACCCCACAAATATTAAGAGCACTGAAGTCCAAAAACAAATTACACATGTCTTTTGATGGTCACAGATCAAGCTAAATGAAATCAAGGTTTGTGTAAGAATCTTGAAAAAGTTCATCTGAGGAACTATATTAGTGCATCAGGACTTCTGTTGTATTACAAGGACATCAGTAATTACAGTGGCTGTTGTATAATGTCTTTGTCCTGTTCATATTATTGTACTCAGTGTGTGTGTGTGTGTGTGTGTGTGTGTGTGTGTGTGTGTACAGTGAGAATAATGTGCAGGAGGAGCTGTTTGAACAGATCCTGCAGGGCCATGTGGACTTTCCCTCTCCGTACTGGGACAACATCACTGACTCGGCCAAGGTGGGTGCGATACATCACCATGCTGCATGACGCATCTTTCTATAAAAAAAATAATCATTTTTATATAGACAATTTATAAAGGCATTGGTGTATTTCTTAGAGCTCCACAGGCTTGTCATCTGTTCATCTGTGGTCCAATCCTCACATGGAGAATGCATACTGTACACTACAGATGTACAGATGTGTTGTATACTACAGATGTGCTGTATACTACAGATGTGCTATGCACTACAGATATACAGATGTGCTGTATATTACAGATGTGATGTACACTAAAGATGTGCTGTACACTACAGATGTACAGATGTGCTGTACACTACAGATGTACAGATGTGCTGTACACTACAGATGTACAGATGTGCTATGCACTACAGATGTACAGATGCACTGTACACTACAGATATACAGATGTGATGTATACTTCAGATGTACAGATGTGATGTATACTACAGATGTGCTATGCTCTACAGATATACAGATGTGATGTATACTTCAGATGTACAGATGTAATGTATACTACAGATGTGCTATGCTCTACAGATATACAAATGTGATGTATGCTACAGATGTACAGATGTGATGTATACTACAGATGTACAGATGCGCTGTACACCACAGATATACAGATGTGATGTATACTACAGATGTGCTATGCTCTACAGATATACAGATGTGATGTATGCTACAGATGTACAGATGTGATGTATACTACAGATGTACAGATGCGCTGTACACTACAGATATACAGATGTGATGTATACTACAGATGTACAGATGCGCTGTACACTACAGATATACAGATGTGATGTATACCACAGATGTACAGATGCGCTGTACACTACAGATATACAGATGTGATGTATACTACAGATGTGTTATGCACTACAGATATACAGATGTGATGTATATTACAGATGTACAGATGTGCTATATACTACAGATATACACACACATACACTCCCTTCTGTCTTCATATCTTACTCTGTCTGTTGTTCTCTGTCATATTTAGATCAACCCCCCCCTCCCCCCACCACACACACACACACTCACACGATCCACTGCTTCCTGCTCTCTTTTCCCACACACACTCCTCCGCTTCCTCTCATTTCTCATGTACAAGATTCTCTCTCCTCTCCTTCTTCAAATGATAATGCTTATGTTAATGTTAAGCCCACAGACTTCACTTCTTTTCTGTGGGCCTTTGATGGAACGCTGAAACAGTGAATAACTGTGAAACAACGGCTAAAACAAAAACCGCTTTCCTTACAAAGGTGCAGGAGTCTGAGGCCTTTCTGATTTCAATAAACTGGAGAAAATGTTTGGTGTAGACTCGTGTTTCTGGTGTTTAAAAACATGTAATACAAGAGAAACTGGAAAAAAAATGGAATCGAAGGAAGAAAGCTAAAGTACAAAAAAAAAAAAAAAATGGAAACATAGAAAAAAAATGCAAAGCGGGATGGAAGAAAAGGGGTTATTAGGGGTTATTATTAAAAAGGAGAAAGAGAGTAAGAGGAAATGCAGTTACTTACGGAAAGTTCATTATTTACCTGTAACATCACATCTCGGAGTGTTTTATTCCTCTTCTACCACAGCATTCTTTCCATTTACATGTTTTATATTTATTAAAATACGACACCGTACTTTTTATCCGTTTATTAATGTTGTTGCATTTAATGTTGTGGAACATCCTCAAAACCAGTTCGTTTCTGTTATTACTTACATTAAAGCAGCTATAAGCAGCTGTTTCATCCAGTTCTAATAGAGATAAGGGAAAGAAGAAAAATATATTATTATAAGAAAAAAATAACAAACTGCTTTAGAGACCGTGTACATCACATTCTAAATTTATTAGAGATGGTGTTTATTAAAAATGGTGCTGAACTTTAACATTTTGTGCATGGGATTGTCACATGACCTGTTTTGCAGGAGCTGATTGGCCAGATGCTTCAGGTGAATCCTGAGATGAGGTACATGGCAGAAGATATTTTGTGTCACCCTTGGGTCACGGTGAGTGTGTGTGCGTGTGTGTGTGTGTGTGTGTGTGTGTGTAACCATATCTATCATTAGATTAGTTATTTCACTGTTCCACAAAAAAAAAACAGCGATACAGATGAGATGATATTCTGTATTACTACATTTTCAGAATTGGGTGTATTTGTGACGTGTATTGTGTTTATGTAACCATTTGTGACGTGTATTGTGTTTATGTAACCATTTGTGACGTGTATTGTGTTTATGTAAACGTGTATCAGGACGACGCTGCAGTGGATAACAACATGAAGATGGAGGTGATGGGGAAGCTCAAGAAGCACTTTACGTCTGCACAGAAAGAGGGCAACACCACCGCCGGAGTGTCTGTTATTATGGTAAGACCAAACACACACACACACACACACACACACACACACATACAGAGAGTATATATGTATTACGATCTGTGTAACATCATTATTTGACGATAATCATCACCGGAATTTGAAATCAGATCCGGAATCTAACGTTAAAGTAATAGCTCAGCCAAAGATGAAACGTACGCAGCGCAAATTTTCCCATAATCACAATCAATTAGCTAAGACGTGTTATGGGTCTAAAGTTTATTTCAGCCTCATGGATTTGCACTGAATCCATGAAGCTGATCAAGTAAATGAAGACGATGGCGTCCGGTTTATCGTCACACACTCGCACGATAAAAGATTGAGCGACTCTGTAATGTGTTTGTCAGAGGTGCCAATATTTACAGTATAGGCTTAGCATTTATGATTTCTGATGACTTACCACAGCGATACGTGACACACGAAAACTACTGTGTGTTCAGCTGAAACAGCTTTCAAAACAAAAACAAGTCAAGTTGATAAAAGCAAATTCACCGAAGGGGAAAGGACGCACGAAATGAAAGACGCAACTGTTGCCGCTAGCAGTTACTTTTACTTTATGCGGGTGAACTTTGACCTGTCAGTAAGGGTTTGGAGGTTATGATTACGACTTGTGTGTTCAGGTGTTCAGTCAGAAGTTTATTTAGCCTGAACAGTTAACATGCATAATTACTGTTTACTGTAGGAACTCACGTTCATATTGGTGACTGCCATGACGCTGGGTTATAGACACGCCCCCAACTCGGAAATTCAGGGTTTTCATGCTGCAGAGAGTTTAATCAACACCTTCCGACTTCCCATTAGAAATTACGACTCTCCAACTCGTAATTCCTACGCGGAAAGTCCGAGTCTTTCGAGAGATTCGTGACGTCACTTCAACATGGCGGTGCTCACAGTGAAAAGTAAGAACAAGAAATAACGGCGTGAGTGAAGGTTTCTAAGCGCTCTTTATATAGACTTTCCCTTTATATTTAAAATCGCTAAATACTGGGTGATACTTTGATCATTAACATGTTAGTTCGTGTTCTATGAGGTTTTTTTTTTAATCAAACTTCTCTTTCAGGTCATTTTCAGTGCCGTTAACAGCGAGTTATCACATCCACTTTAAAATGAAATGAAGCACTAAACAAGTCAAATTTTTCATTCCAGTTTTTGTAGACGGCTTACAGCGAGGATGCGTTTTATGTCTGACTTCAGGTGAACTCTCTAATGTGGGAAGATTACATTGTATGTATGTAACCACCACTAATGTGTAGCATCCACCTGGATGATGTGACGGCAGCCATGGTGCTCCAGAACACCCACCGCACACCAGCTATTAGTGGAGAGGAGGGTGATATTGCCAGTTCATAGATGGAGATTATTAGGGGGCCATGATAGAGAAGGGCCAATGTGTATATAAGGGTTATACCACTATTCTTTTACGAGAAATGTCCTGGGATTTTTAATGACTACAGAGAGTCAGGACCTTAGTTTAACATCTCATGTAAAAGAAGGTGCTGTTTTTACAGTAGCATCCCCATCACTATACTTGGGCATTAGGACCCACACAGACAACAGCATGAGCACCCCCTGCTGGTCTCACTAATACCACTTCTAACAGCAACTTAAGTTTTCCCCCCAGGAGGTCTCCCATCCAGGTATTGGGCAGCCTCAACCCTGCTTTGCTGCAGTAGGAAACCAGGCAAGAACTGCAGGGGGATATGGCTCAGGTGGGAGGGTCCCTCGTTGGAAAATTTCCAAATTCCCAGTTTTTCATGCACGCAACAGTCGAATAATACGATTTCCTGAGTTGTAATTACGACATTATTGTAGCGTCCACATGTGTTCACCTCGTAATTACGAGGTGATTTCCGAATAAATATCTAATGATTAAGTGGCATTTTCTCTGGAATTTGCCTCACTGTATTCTCAGAACAGCTTGGCTCACATCTAAATAAAATTATAATAATTGATTAATTTATTCATTAATTAATAACCGTTACATAAAAATGAACAAATGAATAAACACAGGGAGTTTATTGTGGTAAAATTCCTGCTGGAAATTAATTACATGTACTAATCGAATGAGAGAAAATGGCTAATTGATTACATTAAAAGAAAATGGTGGAAATTTTATACATGTTTTTTTCAGCATTTTTTGGCTGAACTATTCCTTTAAATATTCTCAAATCTAAGCACCCATAAACATGTCTTATATATAAAAATAAAATGTACAATCAATCAAGCTTTAATCCGTATGCACAGAGCTTTCCAGAGCTGGACAGATTACTGTCTTAAATAAATCAGATTGTTTTTTTCTAAATCTGTTAGAAGTATATGTTCCCTTTTGATTATTAAATAATCCCGTGTGTGCGTGTGTGTGTGTGTGTGTGAGAGAGAGTTTGTCCTCCCCTGTCCTCTGTCTCAGGGGGAATTGTGGGTGAAACATGTCAGTCATTTCCTCTCATGTACACCATTCATGTCTAGGATTCCTGTCTGTATATGACTAAAGAGGATCTTATACTATAGTTTCTTCTTGTAGTCCTCTCATCCTTACTGCACTCATACACTCATCACACTCACGCTGTCCTGGCAGCTCGAGACTCATCGGGTTTGTGGTAGTGACCTGCTCGCATCGCTGTGCTTTAGATTAATATCCACTTTCAGAACTTCCTTCCTGTCTTTATACTGATCACATAGAGCGGAATATAATGACAGAAGAGAAATGTTAGTGGAAAATAGACATGTTCTGATAACTGGTTAAACTACAGCACCGCTAAATTCCGATTGGTCGGATTATACGGCTGCAAAACACAGGTTTGTAGTCATGCACTCGTTCTAATATGTTATCATTTCTATTATTAAAACATATCCAATAACATGATTAATCAGTATTATTCATATTTATTTTGCTAATGTAGTAGTTAGTAGTAATTGTTTAATAATAAAAACATTATTAATAATTATTGTTATTGTATTTCTACATAATCTATTATTATTATTATTATTATTATTATTATTACTAACTATAAATAATAACATGATTAATCATTATTATTCATATTTATTTTGGTAATGTAGTAGTTAGTAGTAATTCTTTAATAATAAAAACATTGTTAATAATTATTATTAATAATGATTGTTATTGTATTTTTACATAATCTATTATTATGATTATTATTATTATTATTACTAACTATAAATAACATGATTAATCAGTATTATTCATATTTATTTTGCTAATATAGTAGTTAGTAGTAATTGTTTAATAATAAAAACATTATTAATAATTATTGTTATTGTATTTCTACAAAATCTATTATTATTATTATTATTATTATTATTATTATTGTTATTATTACTAACTATAAATAATAACATGATTAATCAGTATTATTCATATTTATTTTGGTAATGTAGTAGTTAGTAGTAATTGTTTAATAATAAAAACATTATTAATAATTAATGTTATTGTATTTCTACATAATCTATTATTATTATTATTATTGTTGTTGTTGTTGTTGTTGTTATTGTTGTTATTATTACTAACTATAAATAATAACATGATTAATCATTATTATTCATATTTATTTTGGTAATGTAGTAGTTAGTAGTAATTCTTTAATAATAAAAACATTGTTAATAATTATTATTAATAATGATTGTTATTGTATTTTTACATAATCTATTATTATGATTATTATTATTGGACTATATGTAAACATCTGTTATGTGAAATAGCGTATTCAGGTCAAGACTAAATAAAAAACAAAATTCAATTTCCATGATCCCACTTTAAAAAAATATATATTATTAACATTTTTCAGATTCTGCAAGGCGTATGTAAACGTATGACCTCAACTGTAGATTCAAAGGCAAAATGCTTCACAGTCACATTATCAAAACCCATTAACATGTTAAAGGTTATTAAAATTGGCAAATGCCTATTCGAGCATGAGCCGCTGTGTGAGTTGAGCGAGAATTCAGATTGTATGAAGAGTCACGGGCAGCTCTGGGGTCTCAGAGTACTCTATTCTTACAGATTGTGAATTTCATCCAACAGTTTGAGATCTAAATCCAGAGCTGTATCTGTGCACAGCCCTCGTCTCCCAGGACCAGACGATGCCTGCTGCTGGATTCTGGGTATTTGACTCCAAATCTACATTTCCGTCAGACAAATCTAATCTCTTTACTAAACCTTACTTCGTCTGTCCTGACTCTTCTAGATCTGCTTTTTGCGCTGTTGCAGTGCCTCCTTCTGGTCTCATGGTTTGCTCTGGCTTTTACAAGTTTAGATTTCTGACCAAAAGCCTTTTCTCTGCTAGAACACACTCTGTCCATGTTTAGGAAAAATACGTAAAGGAATACTCCAGTGTTTTGCAAAGGTTCAGCGGTGGCTCAGTGGTGAAAGGCTCTGGGTGACTGATCAGAAGGTCAGGAGTTCAAGCCCCAGCACTGCCAAGCTACCACTGTTGGGCCCTTGAGCAAGGCCCTTAACCCTCAAATGCTCAGTTGTATAAGTGAGATAAATGTAAGTCGCTCTGGATAAGCGCATCTGCCAAAAATGTAATGTAAATGTAAATGTAATGTCCATCCTCTCCACTGCATCAGTAGTGTACATATGATTACCGCGGATAAGAAATCGGACTTGTTTCCCGTGTCTCGGATAACGTTACAGCTGGATACAGATACAACGTGGATTTCTGTCGATTGGTTTAATGAATTCTTCAGTCAAAGGTATTTGTAAATAAATCCTTTACGATGGGATTGTTTTAAAGGATAAAACTGCATAGGAAGCGCTTCCGAATGCTTTCTCACGTTTGTCTGATTATAATATCTTTATTGTTCGAGTTGGCTGTTTGGTTAATAATTATTTCATATTGTACTGATGCACATCTTTTGAAAAACCGTGTTTAGGTTTCAATTATTACTAAGTCTTGAGTTTATTCAATTTTTTTTCACAGTACATGGAAGCATAATTGGCGTTCGTGGTAATGAAACATGCAGTGCCATTGCGATGAGTAAAGATTCGGTTGAAAAACGCTGGAGTACTCCTTTAATCAGATCCTCAAGGACTGGAGCTAGATATACAGTATTTTAACTCCTCTCAGTCTCAACCTCTCCATGAATCAGTGTCTTTTCACATCATTCCCAGCTGCCGAAGTCTTCGTCGTGTTGTCTGTGTCGCAGTGTGTTGAGTCGCATGTCGTTTCTTTAAGCATCATGCAAAGCTAATAACCGCTTAAAGTATTAACCCTGTCTGAGGAAGACATGTCGGTCTTTCTCGGTCACGCGTTCACAAGTATTTCACAGGAAATAGTGCATTCAAAGAACAATGTACGTTATTCACGTTATTAATTCACCATGTATAGGAAATGTGCTGCCTCCTTGTGGCCAAAGAGGAATTCCTGCTTCTCTGAGCGCTGCGTGTGAGAGAGATTTAAGTGAAAAATAAAAGCTAATTTGTATTTTGGATTTTTTTTTTCTAAAGGAAAGTTAATTGTTAGCAAATGTTTGGGAATTATCCGCACTTTTGTATTCTGAAATATCCTGTAATTGAGCTCCTACCTGCTTCTTTTCCGTGAATGTTTTACGAACGAAAACCTTCAAATCCACAGATTGGTATGCAAGTGCTATTTCACTTTCTCTGAAGGATTCCCAATTCACATCCATTAGATTAGCGAGTATTAAAACACTCGGCGCCACGCCGTTCTGGGAAAATATTCAACGATAACACTGTGTAGAGCTTTTATTATTTTCCTTTAACAGCTCGTCCCAAACGGTTTCGTTCATCTCATACCACAGCAGTTTGAATTAATGAATCAAATTTTCTATAAGTCACACTTTTTTTTATTTATCCGTTTGTAGTCACATATCGTGTTGTAGAACCTTAAACACGCAAAACAAGTTATTTCACGTTGTCACGTACATTATTACAGCTATAAACGGTCATTCCCACCACTTTTACTTGAAGTGCAGCTTGTTACAGTGAAACTGTAAAGCAGAGCATCCTCCATCCAGAAGACTTTGCAGAGTACTGAATGTTACATAGTACTGACACTGGAGACTCCTTACATACTGTAAAAGTTAAATAAACGTCTCCGTGCAGAAAACTTCAGCATGGTAACAATGATACATTTTTCTATGTTAAATAACTGCACTTTAAAAAAAATAAATAAAAATAATAATCTAATAATTTATTAGATTATGCCAGAATACTGTCCGAGCTGCTGTTATAGAAAATGAATCAGCACCTTCTGACCAATCAGAATCGAGAATTTAACAGTGCTGTGGTATAAGACTAGATTAAATCAGAAGCAGCGAAGGTTCACGTTTAAAAATCTTGACAGTCCCGATTTTGCGTTCGGAGAAACGAGCGCGAAATCAAGCAAACTCCACGATATTCGGAGTAGCTTGCTGTTTTTCAAAATTTCCACAGATTTTGCGCCCAAGATGGGTCATGTGACGTCATCACGACGCGCGTTCAGTCGAAGCCCGCTTCGATTCACGTGCGTCAATCATGAGTACAGCTAAAAGATCTCGTTTACCAATAAAGATCACTGCGAAATTGCAATTTCACCGATTCAGGTAGTTTTCCACAAAAAAAGCACCAAAAAAAACCCCAAATGTTGGAAAAATGCCGAAGCAAAATCGAGCATTTTTGGCCGCATAAATCACAAAAGAACTCGTGTGCAGACTGACGAGAGTCCCGGAACTACGGCCAATATTTTGTTCATATGTTGATTTGAAATACTTTCATACTGTGTTCCTACAGAGAATAAAAGCAGTCAGAGTCTCATGCCACAACTAGACAAACATATGTTAAAAATGTCCGAAATTATTTTGTTAATTTGTTCTCTTGGTTAAAACACCAATAACCAGACCTACATATCATATTTCCCTGGTATTTATCGATAATTTTCCAGCCAGTGATTTGCCCACCCCTGGATGTGAAGATTCGATGTCAGTTATATAGATAAGATATAGAGTGTGTGTTAGGGGTCCTTCAGATAAAGCGTTCTGGAGCTGTAGAGGTGTGTTTGTGCTCTGTATGTTGTTGCTATGTATGCGTTCTGTGAGTAAGCCTAGTCTCTGTACCTCTGCTTCTGCACCCCTCCATCGGCATCCCTATCCTCTGAGTAGCTCCAGGCCAATGGTATGTACTAACACTAACAGCTCTGCTTCTTACACCTGGCTTCTGTCTTCTCCATCCATGTCACACACTTCCACTGACACTGAGGGAGAGTGAGCAAAACACCAGTGAATATTTATTTATGACAGTCAGGCTCACTTAGAACTGGACAATGAGGAACTGAAATGAACTTAATGGGGATTACATGTCATGAATCTACACAAAACAGTTCATAATATTCAAGTGGGGGGAAAATTCTACATAGTTTGTAAAATGTTTTACAAATTTAAAAAAAAAAAAAAAAAAAAGGTCTAAGGGTAATGTGCAGCATGATGCTGCCACCATCATGCTTCACTGCTCTAACAGCTTGCTTCATATTGTAACACTACAAAATGTGGAAAAGTTCAAGGGGGTGAATACTTGGGACTTCTACCATTTCTTGTTAACAAAATTTTTGTTGTAGTTGTTGAAGTTCCATGGACATGTTAAAATGAGCATACGTGACTGACAACTCTCTGTCAAAGTATCATCCTACTGAATTATAGAATTTTAACAGCAGGCTACACTCGCTTGCGTATATTTCACAAGTATTCCCCTAGGTTACTTTACATTAGGTTATTTTTTTTCATAGATTACCTTGTCCCTAGGTTAGTTTTCCCTTAGGTTAAATTTTCACTGGGTTAGCTTTTCCCTAGCTTAGATTTTCACTAGGTTACTTTTTTGCTAGGTTATTTTTTTCCCTAGGTTATTATTTTTTTTTGCTAATTTAGTTTTTCACTAGTTTAGTTCTTCACTAGGTTACTTTTTCACTAGGTTAGTTTTTCACTGGGCTAGTTTTTTGCTAGGTTAGTTTTTCTCTAATTTACCTTTTTTTTGCTAAGTTATTTTTTCACTAGGTTGCTTTTTCACTGGATTACTTTTTTGATAGGCTAATTTTTTGCTAGGTTATGTTTCACTAGGTAACTTTTTCACTAGGTTACTTTTTTGCTAGCTTACTTTTTCACTAGATTACTTTTTCACTAAGTAAATTTTTCACTAGGTTATTTTTCACTAGGTAAATTTTTCACTG
>JANDJT010000169.1:4041148-4048648 GCA_024331685.1 Stegophilus panzeri | reverse complement strand
AATGATTAACCTGTCCGTGTAACGTACAGATAAAGAGACGATGACGCGGCAGGAATTTTAAGTGCGGTTAACGGTGTTGATGAATGAAACGTTGGTGCTTCCACTCCTCAGGGAGATCACGGCGGAGTCGGAGCGAGAGTCTCAGCAGCTGCAGAATCACTGGTCCGAGGTGCGCTACCTGGTGCGCTGTATCTACCGGCAGACCGGCACGCCGCTGGCCGACGACCAGGACCAGCCTCTAAACCGGGACAAGGAGAGCATGAAGGAGCTGGTGGACAGGTGCTGTCTCCGTCTCAGATGCATGTTCTAGCTCAGTTCAGAGTGAGATATTCAGTGCAGGCAAAAAAAAAAAAAACCCCTAACCCATTTTGTCTGAATATTTTCTGAGCAGTATTATTTTTTCTATGAATTAAATACTGTAGAAATGAAGGAATAAAGCTGATCTGACGCAGCTCGACGTGAAGCAGACTCACTGCTACTACCCTTAAGTTGATTTATTTTCTTATAACAGCATGCCATGAAGTGTGTTATTCCTTTTATATTACAGCAAATCGCAAACAGTTTCCACGTTGTCCCACTATATTTTTCTCCTATTTTTTTCTTTTTTCTTTCCTTTCCGTTTGCGTGAGAGCGGGCTCCGGGGCTCGGCCTCGTTTCCGCTTCGATCTCTTCAGGTGGAAGCTCAAGTTTCCGTTTATTTCTCCTGTGATTTAAAACACTGGTGTTAAAAAAAAAAAAAATTACAAATAAAAGTCTCATTCTTGCTTGGAGCGTCCATATACAATACAATAAAGTTTAGACACACTCATCCTTTATTTATTTATTTTTATTTATTTATTTATTTATTTATTTATTTATTTATTTATTTTTCCCCCTGCATTTTAGAATAATAATAAAGTCATCAAAACATCTGGAATAACACAAATGGAACTATGGGAATTATGTCGTGATAAAAAAAAAAAAAAAAATCCAAAATAATTTAATATTTTAGTATCTTTCAAAGTAAATGTTCTTTTTGTCAAGAATTTCCAGAAATGTATTCTTGGCGTTTTCTTGACAGATTTCTTGAGGGATTTCCCCGAGATGCTTTTTAAACAGGATCGAAGGATTTAAACACACCGACGCCGGACTCTTATCGTCGGCTTTTCGGAAAATATTTCTCTCCGAGTCGTCCGTTTAAAAAAAAAACGGTATCTTTCTGTTAATAAAATGTTAGTTTCAGTCTAACGAAAGAAACGAATACGTCGACGCGATTATATTTTTTGTCTACGACACCGATTTCACACGTTTAATCACACACCTTCAGATCAAGAGGATTTTAAGATCACGAGAAAACATTTCAGCCGAGCGTCCGCAAACTTTTGACAGGAAGTGTATAAGTACGTTCATGTACAGCAGATTCAATAAAAACCCGATACGTGCGTAATTATAAAAATAGTTTAAAAACAACAACCTAATGGAGTAGCGTTTGCTCCTACATCTACCAAACAGCTGATTGCAAATGATTAGTGTAGTGTCTGTGAATATGATTAGATTTTTTAATGTAAACAAAAAAGGCCTACTGCTTGCACTCAGCATAAGAGATGACAATCGTGACCACTGCGTGTGAGAGTGTTTTTATATTTAATATTTACATGAATTACATCACAGTAGCCCGTACTCATAACCTTCACCCTGTTCTGTGTCTGCTTTTTCACACTACTCCCTAGTCCACTGGTAATCGAATAGTCTGGCTTGTTGTTTTCCCCATGGCCAGGCTGTGTGAGAAGGACCCGTACCAGCTGTACCAGCGGCTGGAGCAGCAGGCCAGGGAATACGTGCTGGAGATGAAGGTCCGGCTCCTGAAGCACCTGTCGGCGGGACCAGAAGGCCCAGGGGCCACTCACGGCCCTCCACAGGCGCACCAGTTCATCTCGCTGCTCCTGGAGGAGTACAGCGCCCTCTGCCAGGCAGCCAGGACCATCAGCAGCTTCCTTCTCACACTGGTCTGTTTCGGATGTTCAGAGATCATGGCCTTTAACGCTCTAAAAAATTTCCCATTCTGTTTTATTTATTTATTTGCTTACTTATTTATTTAGTTTGTTTAGACACGGATTTCTGTAAAGCTGCTTTGGGACCGTGCGTATTATCATATTTAATTGAGTGGCTAGTTTTATGAGCCTGTCTTTAAGTAAGAACACTACTCTTTCAATGTCGACGATAAAGCTTTACAGATGGATTTAGGGAATTATATCCATGTACGTAATGGAGTAGGTGATTACATACAATACCCACAATACACTGTTGTCTGTTATTATGATCATTCGGTACAGCAGCTTTGCATTTATAAATGCATTTATTACAGTCTACATATATATATATATATATATATATAATACACTACCAGTCAAAAGTTTAGACACACTCATTCTTTATTTTTATTCCTTAGCATCTTCAAAGTAGACGCCCTTTTTGTCTAGAATTTCCAGAAATTTGTTCTTGGCGTTTTCTCGACCGATTTCTTGAGGAATTTCCCCGAGATGCTTTTTAAACAGTATTAAAGTTCGCACCTACGCCGGACTCTTATCGGCTGCTTTTCGGAAAATATTTCTCTCCGAGTCGTCCGTTTAAAAACGGTATCTTTCTGTTAATGAAATGTTAGTTTTAGTCTAATGAAAGAAACGAATACGTCGACACGATTATATTTTTTTATCTGCGACACCGATTTCACACGTTTAATCACACACCTTCAGATCAAAAGGTTTTTAACATCATGAGAAAACATTTCAGCCGAGCGTCCACAAACTTTTGACCGGTGGTGTATTTGTTTATATACATATAAAATATTTTTTCCTGTCCGTTGATTAACTTTCAGTTTTATAATGCAGTGCGTCATGTATTCCTCTCTCTAAACGTTTTGACTGAGGCCGGTTCTTTATCACCCTCGCTGTCGTGCTGCAGGAGAACGAGCACCTTAAGAAGTTCCAGGTGACGTGGGAGCTCCACAACAAGCACCTGTTTGAGAGTTTGGTGTTCTCCGAGCCCATCCTGCACGGCAGCCTGCCGGCTCTCGTCGCCCAGCTCAAGTACGCTCCGCTCGTCCACGGCCGACTCGTGTTCGTTAGGTTTGTTAATCCGTCAGGTTGCGTTTTGATTTAAATCACAGCGTTTTGTTTCTGCGATCCAGGCAGGGCACGGCGTCGCACGACTCGTACAGTGAGGACATGTACAAGGCGCTGCTGGACAGTCTACACGCCCTCGAGCAGGAGATGAAGGCCGTAGCGGCGGAGTGGACGGAGTGCAGAAAGAGGATAGACGACTACGTGGACGAGCAGGTGGAGCACTTTAGCGCTTCTTGTTTCTGAGAGGATGCAGGTTTTATTTATCCAACAGTGCCGGAGGAGGTCATTTAATACGTGCCTTCGTGGTGGCTTGTACAGTAAGTGGAAATTTGCAAGTCGTAATAAGGTCATTTCCCCGCCCTCGGCACGTGCGAAGCAGAAAACAAACAAACATGGACGACGCTTCTATGAAAGCATGTCTTCTGCTTTGTCAGAGCATGTAAAGCTCATAAAAAGCTGCTTTAAGCGTCCTACTATAACGAACTATTAACATTCATGCAACGTTTCGGGCTGGCATTGCAGTACAGCAACAACAACAGACGCTACACGCCTCCAGACCTGTGGCCGCAAGTTCGCAAACACTCCAGTCTGTGCAGTAAAAACAGCCCTGCAGAGGTTGTGCTAACCAAATGCTTAGCAGATTTTAATGAGGTGGATCAGCGAGTGGTTCTGTGTATTGCTTTCTTCAGTGGCACAAATCATTTTCTGTATGTATTTAGGCAGTTTGTGGTTGAGGTGCGCTGTGGTAAAATCCCCTGGGATAACCAGAGTGGAGTGCAGAATGGAGTCTGTCAAGCTTGACATTGATTATACTCTGCAACTAAAATAACTGATGCAACCTACTGCAGTGAAATGTCGAAAAACACCAGACACGGGCAACAAGAATGGCACTTCCCAACCAAAAAACCCAGCGTATGCCCTTTGCATCAGTGAATAATCTCAGCTAGATACTATAGATTTGTACCTTTGGAAGTGGGAACTTGGAGCTTGAAATGACATCATGTACAGTACTAGCTACAAGATATGGGAGGGGGGGATGGACGCCTCCTCCCTGTTCGCCTTTTGTTAGCAACAAGCCGGTCAGCCGATTCTGAACAGCTGAAACGAGTCGTTAGTGATTCCAGACTTACTTCCTGTAATAACCTATGTAGGTTTGTAACAAAAAGCTGGTCTTAATCAGACAGAAGGAGCTGAAACTCATTACAGTAGCGGGCGTTTCCTTTTTGAAACACACTGACAGCGGTAGACCAATCACTACAAACTGGGACATCTAACCAACCAGAACAGAGTATGCTGTCTGAAAGGAGGAGTTTAGAACGGCTCATTCAACGAGTCGTTTTTGAGCAATTATGAGTACATTAAAAGTATTTTTTGACCTCGGATGCATGTAAATCTATTGTATGAGACCTCTAAAACAACATGAGGCACATTTCAAAACCATTATAGGTGCGCTTTTAAGCATTTTTCCATAATCGGATATCGGTTTTGTAATATTGGATCCACCGATTAAATGGCGCCATCTTATGGGTGTTTCGAGAATTGCGCGCAGGACCATGATCGCAGAGCTGTCTGTTTTTTTTTTTTTGTTTGTTTATTTATTAGAATTGTTTTTAACGTGCTTTATTTGTTTACCTCATCAAAGCTTTTATTTTAAAAACAAAAACAAAACAAAAGACACTTTAGTAACAGTGCGCTTTAATTTTTGCGCTCTTTCAGACCCCTCTATTTATTGGTGTATAAATAAGAGTTGTTTTGTTTTTGTATGCAAGGTGGAAGTGAAATTGACAGAATTGTTATATATACATATATATATATATATATATATCAATATCAGTCGATCTCTAGTCACAGTATCGGTTGATCTAACTGTCTCTCTGTGGAGGTGAAATCCCAGTAAACACATTACGCTGCACCAGCAAAGAGTGAAAAGTGAGGCCTAGACACTCGGGGAGCCATTATATTTGATCTGTCCGGGAGATTATCCGTTTAGTGTGACTAAGGTTCTAGCTCATTGGGAGCTTTTATAATGAAAAAGACTGGTCCTTTACTAGCTAGGGGAGATGTTCTACAGCTAGGAACTTCATGTCTCCGACTGTCTGGCTTATCAGTAGATCATACCAGTTGTTTGGAGTGTCGGCCCAGGCTGGGTTTAATTCCTGAATTAGCTGCTATCTACCAAACAAAATCTGATATGCCTTTTCTTATCTAATCTTTCACTCATTTGCTGTCTCTCTTTCTGATTTCCAGTTGCTTTTCAAAGTGGAAGGCCAGAACCTCACGAATCAGCGCACCGAGCCACACAAGTCTCTCATCAGTAAAAACGTAAGATGTTGTCTGTTCATTTGGCGTCTTTTCATTCGTTATTATAAGTCCCGTTCGCCTTGTCTAAATTCCATTTTCCTCCCTCTTTCATGCCAGATGTCTTTAAGAACTAAGCAGCGGATGCTTAAAGAAGATGGCGAGATCTTCAAACAGAGAAGGTTCTTCGAGGAGCAGGTAACTCCGTGCGTCTTCGTCTCCTAAATTAAAAACGTTACGCAGACGCCTTGAACGGAAAATAAATGGCTCGTCATTTAAACGTGTACGGTAACGGTTTTTTCCCGTTTGTGTGTAACAGTTCCTACAGAACAGTAAGAAGTCTCTAGCAGGAGACTGCACCTTCACGGACACGGTCAAGCAGATGCTGTCGTCTCGGCTCAGCATTCCAGACTGTCCCAACTGCAACTATCGGAGAAGGTGAAGTTCAGGCTTTGCAAACAACGTAGATGTTAGCGGCTCACGTGTTCGACACGTCGAACACGTCCATGTCCGTAGCTAGAGTAATCGCGGCGGTCTAGGACAGTAATATGGAAGCTTCTCCACTGTGCAGTCGGGTTTTTCTTCGCGTCGTTGACGTGACATATTGACCAAATGTTACGTCAGTTCGAAACGTTTTCTTTTCTTTCTGCTTTTTCCCGACCTTGTGTTTTAACGTTTTGGTACGTTTTTTTTTTTTTTTTTTTTTTTTAGTAGAAATCCTTCACCAAATGCGTCTCAAGGAAATTCCCCAGATCTTCTCATGTCTTTGTGTCTGTCTGTTCACCAGGTGCACGTGTGACGATTGCAGCCTCTCTCACATCCTCACGTGCGGCATCATGGACGCCCCGGTCGGGGAGGAGCTTCACCTGAAGCTGCCACTGCAGGCGGAGCCTCCTCGAGACTACCTGTCCGAGGTTCATCCTCCGAGCATGTCTTCAGGAAGCTCCGGCTCTGGCTCCGGATCCGGCTCCGGATCCGCCTCCAGTTCCCCGATCACCGTCCAGCAGCATCCGCGCCTCCTCCTGCCCCAAGATGGAGCACCCACGTTGTGAGTGACGTTCTGAGATCCTTAGCTCCCAGGTCGACTAGTTAGCCTTTAACCAGCTAGTGCTGTTCACGCCCAAAGTGTTTTGTTCTTCTTATCCCACAGCCGTATGCCAAATCTATTCACGAGCAGCACGTCATACGTTTCAGCTGTTTGTAGTTACGCTTCACATTGTCGATCGAAGGCGAGTCGAGTCGTCCGTGAGGCAAGTTAGTTCCTGTCATCACATCCTTTTGTTCTCTTAAGTGGCAGTGACGACGACGACGTTGACGAAGTGCCTGCGCTGCCATCCATCTACCCCCTGAGCAGGTACGAGGACGCCGGCGTGGTGGCGAGCATGAACGGCCTGCACGCTCAGCTCAACGGAGGAGGAGAGAACACGGTGCTCAAACACGAGGTGGGTCGCATTTCCTCACGTTTACTCCTTACATAACAAACCAGAAGTCATTTCAGCTTTGAATTCGGTCACCAAACTCCTCCTCCTCCTCCTCCTCCTCCCTCATGTAAAGAGTTGTGCCCGGTATTAGCTGAAAAAACGTCCACGGATCCACACTTTGAAAATCTTCCAGAAATATTAGCCAGCACTCGTCGTGTGTTCAAATCGGTTTATCACCTTATAGATTTTTACCTTGAGGAAGACAGCGTTCTTCATTTCTGCTACAGAGACTCCTCTCTGGCTGGACCGTGGTTAGCAAATCGATACTAGCGTTTATATTTATTGATTTGTTCGCGCTTTCGGTCTACAGGAGGAGCGTTGTTGGAACTGTAACGCGGGATCGAATTCACATTTACGTTTCTAAATATGTACTCGGTGACGTAAGCGCTTGGAGTACTTCTGATCGGACTGGTTGTAAAGTAAGTACCGAAAGAAAAGGAAAGAAACGTATACCTTACTGATGACTTTGCTTTATTTCCAGGATGTGCTTTTTTACATTATAAACAATTAGAGGTTTGTTACTGCTACCTGTATATTTAGGTATATACACCTCTTCACCGTGTCCAGAGCTGGCACAGTCGGCGGTTTAGGTTGGGGGGGGGGGGGGGGTTTGTGTTAAG